>CM060900.1:192451478-193001478 GCA_030762935.1 Hymenopus coronatus | reverse complement strand
TGACCGAGGCCCAGCCGGCCCCTGTAGCGAATTATAGGTGAGGAGTTGAGGAAATTATGGGTGGTTGGGAGTTGTTGGTGAACATGGGATTGGAAGTGTAGGGAGAGCTGCCACTCTCTCCCTGTGGTGATGATGACGGCACTGGATATTGATGGTGAAGTTGGTGCTGCAGCTCTCGGACACCCACGACCGAAGCCTCAAGAGACCCCAGCCGCGGGCACTGGTCGTGTAAATGATGGGAGTTAGTGGTGATGTCTGCCAAGTTTAAGGTGACTCTTCCGGGTGTATCCTTGCTCTGATTGGAATTCTCTGAGCAATTGCTGCGGAGTCTTAGGCTGCTGAGGGAATGTTCCTTCAGCTACCTGCTGTTGATAATTTTGGGCGCTGGCTATCCGGTTGGACAGCTCAGCGGTGGAGGCCTGTAGAGTGGAGATGGCGGCGGTGTTGGCAGCTTGTAGGGCGTCGATCCTGGTGGACAGGTCGGCGGCTGTAGTCTGCTGGCTGGTGGCTGCTGCGTCGTTAGAAGCTTGCAGTTCCTGCAGCTTCTGTGTCAGGAGGCTGCATGTCTCTTCCAGAGCAGCTATTCGAGCGCCGACGTTCAGGATCTCCGCGTGGAGGTCCTGAATGGCTTCTCGCGTCGCTGCGTCTGTTGAGAGTGCAGGTGGTGAGGCCTCAGTGGTGGTTGTCTGCGGTGGAGTGGTACGGCGGGCAGAAGTTGGTGATGAAGTGCTGCTCCTTGGGTAGAGAGGGCACTGGGCTTGCCCTGTGTAGTGTCCTGTGCCACGACAGGTGGCACAGAATCGGCGGCGTCGGCGGAGATCATGCCCAGTGCACTCGGTGGTGGTGGAGTTGGTACCGCAGTAGTGGCACCTCGGTGTCGAAGAGCAGACTTCAGCGGTGTGGCCGTAGGCACAGCAGCGTCGGCAGGGCCGATGGCGTTCCTGTCGGCTAGCCTCGACGACCAGAAGTCGCCCTAATAAGGGCAACCCTGACGCCAAGGCAGTTTCCAGGTCAGCCTGGTCCTGTATCTCCAGGCGGACGAGCGGCGTTGGTCCCCGGGCGCAGTAAATACGGGTGGCCCTCAAGCATGAAGGCCACCGCGACTGCACGGCGGTGAGCAGATGCCGGGTGGTAAGGTCCCTAGGGACCCCCCGTACCACGGCACTGAACCGGGGCGGCGTCGTAGAGCTGGGTGGAGGCGTCGGTGGCGGCGGTGTTGGCGGCAACTGCGGCTGCAGTTGCGGCGAGACTGCGGTGGCGGCCGGCGAAGCAGGGCTTGCCGGGACCGGTATCAACGGAGAGACTGCCTCCTTGGCGGCTGCCGAGGAAGAGGCGACGGGTGCTGCCTTAGCAGCGGCGAGTCTGCGCAGTCTCTTCTTGGCCATCTTAGCGAGTCGAAGAAGAAGCTCTGTCATGGTTTGAGCTTGCGGAGACTGGTATTTATAAGAGCTGGGATGAAGCTAACATCTGATTGGTTCGCGAGATATTATGGCCTGGTATTTAAGATGACTGAGACATGGGCACGGACTTCGTAGAAAACTATTTATAGCAGTTATTCAGCTAATGTTTTGTGTTTGAGCACGCACCTGCTAGAAAATAAGTCTTGGAAGACTGCAGGTACAGGATTAGGTGTTAAGGCTCTTTATCATCGGTGTCCATGCTGAACTTAATTGTAGGCCAGAATCGCGATTTAGATTATTTGTTTCAGATGAGATGGCTAAAGCTTCTTTCACTCTCCTTTCCCAGTAATTCGAACACTTTGCCACTATCTTGGTGTTAGTAAAGTTAGCTCTGTGGCTCTGTTCTATACAGTGTTCAGCCAGTAAAAGAAGCTTTAGCCATCTCATCTGAAACAAATAATCTAAATCGCGATTCTGGCCTACAATTAAGTTCAGCATGGACACCGATGATAAAGAGCCTTAACACCTAATCCTGTACCTGCAGTCTTCCAAGACTTATTTTCTAGCAGGTGCGTGCTCAAACACAAAACATTAGCTGAATAACTGCTATAAATAGTTTTCTACGAAGTCCGTGCCCATGTCTCAGTCATCTTAAATACCAGGCTTCGAGACAACTCCGTGGGCCTAACCCGCCCGGGACTCAGCAGTGACAGTGCGCAAAGCAGCATTCCTCCAGCTGGGACGCCTGCCTCAGCCAGTAACCCAAATCCCATAGGAGACGCCAAAGTGCCTGAGCAGGAATCTTCAATATCAAATGACTCAGCAACTAATGTGACCCCCTCCTATGCTGATAAAACAAAAGCAACTGCAGTTGATAATGGCGCGACTTCTAATGTTTTCCGATTCCAAGGGGATGGTGCGACTCCGAATGTTTTCAGATTCCAGGGGAACACCACCCCGTCCACCAGCAACGGAATAACAGCTTCTCGCGACAAATCACCTCAGGCACAGCCACCCGCCCTCACAGTAGGAAACACACGTCATGCCTTTCTGCCACCCATTTACATCTCCAAAAGTGAGACATACCGGCTTGCGGAACTGCTAATTGAGTTCGGCAACCAAAACAATCCCGAGCACTATGTCACCGACGAGGCCGCTTACTCCAAAGACTTTCGGGTCAGAATGACCTCCGAGGTCGACTACGGCCGACTAATAAAATTCTTGAAATTGAAAAATGCTAACTTCCACATCACAGAGCTCGCCTCGGAGAAATCATTCAGATTTGTGGCCAAGGGACTACGGCTCCCAGCAGTGGAACCACACCTCCGTCAAGAGCTAATCCTAAAGCATGACATAACGCCAATACGAGTAGTCCAACTAAGAAAGTTCAATAGGGAAAGAACTTTACTCCCTATGTACATGGTAGAGGTACGACATAGGGAGGACTATGAAAAAGCTCTACGCATACGCCAACTCCAGTATATGACGGTACGCATAGAGCCATACAAAAGACCTGTGGTACCTAAACAATGCAACAGGTGCCAACAACTCACCCACCACGAACGCCAATGCCAGGCAGTGTCGGAGATCTGCTCTAGGTGCGCAGGACGGCACTCCTTCCGTGCCTGCACTGTGGCTGACTCACAGCGCCGCTGCGCGCTCTGCCACAGTGCAGGCCACGGCTCCAGGTGGCGCGGCTGCCAGGAATATCGGCGGGCTGTGGAACTGAGGTTAAACCGGTTCCACGCCAACTCCAACACACAACACAGGGCAGAAAACGCCCATACAAACACAAGGCCAGCACACCAGCCCCCTGTGCCAACCACACGCAGCCCCCCAACAGCAAGGGCCAGCACCTCACCCAACCCTGGGGCCACCACAACTAATAATGCCACTGAATGGCGCCAGGTCGGGACAAGGGGCAGACCTCTACCAGCAATTGACTGTCACTCAGGTACTGAATATCAGCGTGACGTAACAACCCTGAGAAAACTCCTCATACTCGGAAGTCCTCATCCACACGCGGAAACCGAAAACCGCAGACAACATATTGTCCGCACATTCCACAAAAATGATGAGACGGCCCAGAGCCTCGCCGAACAGTCGGCAACAATAGCACAAGCCATTAGCACTGGCGACTGTGACTTGCCAAAGCTCCTGGCAATCCATCATGAATACTTCAGGACGATTGCCCACATATTAGACGACCACCATGGCTGAACAAAGGACCAAGATTTTCACCTGGAATGCTAATGGTATCCGCACACGTAGAGGTGAACTCAAACAGCTCCTCTACGAATACAATTACCCAATATTTGCACTTTCTGAAACACATCTTGACACAAATGACCGACTACACTTCCCAGGCTTCAAAACTTACCGTACCGATAGGAACCGCCGGGGAGGGGGCGTTGCCATAATAATAGCCAATCATATTCCTCACCACCAGACGTACATTCCCCCACTCCAAAGACTGGAAGCCGTAGCAATTACCCTCAAAATAGCAAATAGAGAAGTAACCTTAGTATCCACCTATAACCCACCGGACGACATCTCAACACAGGACATCGACACCCTCCTTAACTTAAACAACACAGTAGTGATACTAGGGGATCTCAACGCCAAACACGGTAATTGGAACTGCGCCCGCCCAAACCATGCCGGCCTCAGACTAGCCGCCCATGAAGCCATCTCAAATTATATTATTCACGCCCCCACTGAGCCAACATATATCCCATGGCAAGCTAATAGCACGCCAGACATTCTTGACATAGCACTCGCGCGAAACCTAACCCATCAGCTGTCCATCTCTGTCCTCAATGCCCTCTCATCAGACCATCTGCCGCTTCTAGTAATCATTGATGCCACAGTGCTCCACACCCAGCCACAGCCACGCTACAACTTCAACAAAACAAACTGGGACGATTTCCAGAATTACATCAATCTAAACCTAATTGAGTTCCCCATAACCTCTCCTGTAGAACTAGACCAAGCAGTCACACACGTCGAAACCACAATCTCACATGCAATCTCGTCCTCCACTCCCTTTGTCGCTCCAAACCCGGGACCAAGACATTTCCCCGCGGACACCAAACTACTCAAAGCTGAAAGAAACAGAGTCAGACGCCTCTGGCAAACTACCAGACACCCCCAATACCAAACCAGGCTACAACAATTAAACGCGGAACTACGCTCACGCATTGCGCAGCATATCACTGATCAATGGAATAATAAACTCGCGGACCTTAACACCGAACGTGGCGACATCTGGCGTATAACACGCAACCTAACCAAAAAACGCACTGACATTCCTCCTCTGCACCATAACAACAACATAGCGGAGACGGATCTCCAAAAGGCAGAGGCTTTCGCCGACACTCTCGAACAAACTTTCACAGCAAATCAAGAACCCTCATCCGCCCCATTCATTCAAGAAACACAACGAATCACGGCCGACATCCAAAACCTACCTGCCCACAATCGACTGCGCAAAACTTGCCACTCCGAAATAGGATGGATCATCCAGCACCTACCTCTTAGGAAAGCCCCGGGACCAGACAAAATCCCTAACACAGTATTAAAACATCTCCCTTTGAAACTACTGAAATACTTGGCCACCATGTATAACTACTCTCTTGAACATGGCATCTATCCCCCCACTTGGAAAACCGCCCACGTACTTCACTTCCCAAAACAACACAAGCCTCTCCACAACCCACACAACTATAGACCCATTAGCTTACTCAACACCCTTAGCAAAGTCCTTGAAAAGATAATACTCAAACGTCTGAATGCACACATCAAACGTAATGGCATACTCATTAACGAACAATTTGGCTTTCGCACACAACACTCCTCAACTCTCCAACTAATCAGAGCCACCGAACACATAACCAACGGCTTCAACAGTAACAGATCAACAGGGGCAATTCTACTGGATCTAGAGCGCGCCTTCGATAAAGTATGGCACGAAGGCCTACTCCGAAAGATGATAGCACTCAACTTTCCCGACTCAGCCATCAAATTAATTGCAAACTACCTAACTTCCCGCTCCTTCCGGTCAACAGTTAACAATGCTACCTCAACGCTCCGACCCATAGGTGCCGGTGTCCCCCAGGGAAGCCTCCTAGGACCCCTATTATTCAATATATACATAAATGACATCCCTATACCGAACACGGTGAAAACCTTCATCTACGCTGACGATACTGCCATCATGGCCCAATCATGGAAACCCCGCCTTATACACCAGCGCATCCAAAACTGTATTACAAACCTAGAACAATGGCTGACTAACTGGCGCATAAAACCCAACCCCACCAAATGCCAAGCGATCATATTCACCAAGCGACTCGCCCACAGACGACATAATCTCCCACCATTACAACTTTTTGGAAATAACATTTCTTGGAACACCACCGTAAAATACCTCGGAGTCACAATGGACGTTGGCCTAACGTGGAGAGACCACATCAGACAAATCAGAGGTAAGGCGTGTGGGCGCCTCAGAGAACTCTACCCCCTACTAAATCATTCAAGCCTACTGCCTAAAGAAACCGCTTTGGTCATCTACAAAGCGCTCCTTAGACCCATCATTACCTACGCCTCCACTGCATGGGGCGTTGCCGCCAAAACACATATTCAATCACTTCAAACATTTCAGAATAAGATCTTACGCCTAATCTGCAAACTCCCCAGAACAACCCCTGCTGCACAACTGCACAGAGAACTCAGAATGCACACCATATATGAATTCATTAAAAAACTGGCCTTCGATCTCTACAAAAAGTCCAATGGTCACGCAAACCCACTTATAGACAGCCTCGGTAAATACGATCCCATAGCCGACAAGCACAAGCGTCCCCTGTTCCTATTTCACAGACCTACCGACAACGACATCACGCAACAAGACGCCCTTGACCACCTGCAGAACCTAATTCCACTCTAGGCAACACCCCTCTTCCTCTACCATAACCACCCTTAGCATTCCAACTAAACTACATGCTATCTCCTATTTTTACACACTAACATCTGTACTATTACTACATGCCAACACTAACAAAGTAACCCCGTTTCCCAACACTAACCCTCCTCACACCACCTCATTAACCCTCTGACTCCCACTAATCAATTTAACACACTATGCCTCGCATACTAACATCCAATCACATTAATCAGTCTCCCAATGCATGCATCGCATGCACCGCAATTTGCACTCATCCATACCACCGATGCACGATCCACAGCACGACTACTGCATGACCCACTAATCACCAATTACCACACTGCCCTGTCTGGCAGTCAGGGCATTTCGCCATGTCTGCCACTCAGGATTTCACCCATCACCTCGAGCATATGTTTTGCCTTTTTCACAACCTTTCTCCAATCACCAGAGTGCTTATTGCGGGATCTGCCTAACTAACACCCTAACTTCCCTCTCCTAACCCCGCATCCCTGCATGGTAATACTAACAGCATGGGGAGGCGATGTAGATGCATGCCGGAGAATGACGGGCGATCGCCACCGGGGGCGGCGGGTAAGGGGCCGCCCTTTTAAAAAAAAAAAAAAAAAAAAAAATAAAAAAAAAAAAAAAAAAAAAAAAAAAAAAAAAAAAAAAAAAAAAAAAAAAGCTTCGAGATGCCGAAGAGGAAGCAACAGCGCAGACCAGCAGCTCCTACAGCAGCCACCGCTTCTCCGGCAACCGCCGGTAGGAAGCGCTCACAGGCATCTCCACCACCTGCCGTTACGCCGGCAGTGAGCGCTGAACCTTTGCCGCGCTCACCATCACCACTGCCGCAGACCGCCGCCGCTGCCTCACCGGCAGCCAACACTTCATCGCCGCCACCGCTGAGCTCCACACCGCCGCCGCCCCGGTACAGTGCCGTGGTTAGGGGTGTCCCTCGGGATCTCTCCACCCGGCACCTCCTCGCCGCTGCTCAATCTAGATGGCCTTCATGTTCGAGGGCCACTAGAATTATCTGTGACCGGGGCCCGACACCACTAGTTAGGGTGGAGCTACAGGACCGATCAGACCTGGAGGCTGCCTTGGCGTCAGGGTTGCCCTTATTAGGGCGACTTCTGCACGTTGAGGAAAGCAAACAGGAAAGACACCGCCCCTGCCGTCGCTGCTGTGCCTACGGGCACAGCCAAGAAAACTGCTCTTCGCCGCCGAAGTGCCACTACTGTGGCACCAACTCATACACATCGGAGTGCACTGGGCACGACCTCCGCCGCCGTCGCCGGTTCTGTGCCACCTGCCGTGGCACAGGACACTTTACTGGCCAGGCACAGTGTCCCCTTTACCCGAGGGACGGGCGCACCACTCCGCAGCCAGTACAATCACCGCAGACCCAACACACAGACGCCACACCACCTCCAGCTTCTATTGACACAGCGACGCGGGATGCCATTCAGGACCTTCATGCGGAGATCCTGAATATCGGCGCTCGCTTAGCTGCGTTAGAAGAGGCCTTCACCAGCGTCATCTCCAGGAAGCTACTGGACCTGCAAGCTGCCACCACCGCCGCCATCTCCACTCTGCAGTCCTCCACCGCTGAGCTGTCCAACCGGATAGCCAGTGTCCAAGTGCAGCTACAGCAGGACCACCCACATCAGAAACACCATTCCGCCGACCAGTTACCATACAACAACCCGCTATACAACACTCCAATATCAGCAAGCGGTTTATACAGGTCCGAGCAAGCACGACAACACCGAAAACACCAGCAGATCCACTCAGAACACTGAGTAAACTCACCGAAAATCACCATTCATCTTCACCAACCACTTCTCCAGAGGGGCACTCAGGGCGCAAGTCATGTGTGTCCACTGGCTAAATTCACTATCACTCGCTGTTACTGCCACTGGCAGGCAGCAATCACAATCACCAGAAATGCGCAGGTGCTTAATGCGGTACTGCACCAGAGAGGCATGGGCCTCCTACTTCCGGTGGGGGTTTTTTGTGAGTAGTGCCACCCTGGTTCGAGTCCAGGGTGGGGAGTCTCACACTCCCAGGCTTGCCTGGGGTTAGGGCGTTAGCTGCCTTTTCCCCCATCATCAATAAAAAAAAAAAAAAAAAAAAAAAAAAGCCATAATATGAGGGAGCTTCTTCTTCGACTCGTCTACATGGCCAAGAAGAGACTGCGCAGACACGCCGCTGCTAAGGCAGCTCCCGTCGCCTCTTCCTCGGCAGCCGCCGAGGAGGCAGATTCTCCGTTACCACCGGTCCCGGCAAGCCCTGCTTCGCCGCCGGCCGCCACCACACCCTCGCCGCAACTGCTGTCGCAGTTGCCGCCATCACCGCAACCGCCGCCGCCCAGCTCCACGTCACCGCCGCCCCGGTTCAGTGCCGTGGTACGGGGGGTCCCTAGGGACCTTTCCACCCGGCACCTCCTCGCCGCAGCGAAATCCAAGTGGCCTTCTTGTTTGAGGGCCACAAGGATAATTTGCAACCGGGGACCTACACCACTTGTGAGGCTGGAACTTCAGGATCGTTCGGACCTCGACGCTGCCTTGGCGTCAGGGTTGCCCTTGTTAGGGCAACTCCTGGTCGTCGAGGCTAGCAAGATGGAACGTAACCGGCCCTGCCGTCGCTGTTGTGCCTTCGGGCATAACGCTGACTCCTGCTCCGCGACGCCGCGGTGCCACTATTGTGGCTCCGCCAACACCACCGCAGAGTGCACTGAGCACAATCTTCGCCGTCGCCGCCGGTTCTGTGCCACCTGCCGTGGCACAGGACATTACACAGGGCAAGCGCAGTGCCCTCTCTACCCAAGGAGCAGCACTTCCTCACCACCTCCTGCGCGCCGCACCACTCCACCGCAGACATCAACCACCGAGGCCTCACCACCTGCACTCTCAACAGACGCAGCGACGCGAGAAGCCATTCAGGACCTCCACGCGGAGATCCTGAACGTCGGCGCTCGAATAGCTGCTCTGGAAGAGACATGCAGCCTCCTCACACAGAAGCTGCAGGAACTGCAAGCTTCTAACGCCGCAGCAGCCACCAGCCAGCAGACTTCAGCCGCCGACCTGTCCACCAGGATCGACGCCCTACAAGCTGCCAACATCGCCGCCATCTCCACTCTACAGGCCTCCACCGCTGAGCTGTCCAACCGGATAGCCAGCGCCCAAAAGTATCAACAGCAGGTAGCTGAAGGAACATTCCCTCAGCAGCCTAAGACTCCGCAGCAATTGCTCAGAGAATTCCAAACAGAGCAAGGGTACACCCGGAAGAGTCATCTTAAACTTGGCAGACATCACCAATAACTACCCATCACTTACACGACCAGTGCCCGCGGCTGGGGTCTCTTGAGGCTTCGGTCGTGGGTGTCTGAGAGCTGCAGCACCAACTTCACCATCAATATCCAGTGCCGTCATCATCACCACAGGGAGAGAGTGGCAGCTCTCCCTACACTTCCAATCCCATGTTCACCAACAACTCCCAACCACCCATAATTTCCTCAACTCACCTATAATTCGCTACAGGGGCCGGCTGGGCCTCGGTCAAGCCGGTCTACTAGCACAACCCTCACCCCTGGCGGCCGCACAGCGGGCCAGTTCACCTTTACCTTTTACTGCGCGGGTGCAACAGCGGTACCGCAGTATCCTTACCTTCCAATACCGGTGGAGGGGTTTTTTAGTCGGTAGGCCCATCCTGGGAGACCCCGACACTCCGGGCATGCCAGCCCGGGTTAGTCCTTAAGGTGGATTTTTCCCCTCCACTTGAAACTAAAAAAAAAAAAAAAAAAAAGCCATAATATCTCGCGAACCAATCAGATGTTAGCTTCATCCCAGCTCTTATAAATACCAGTCTCCGCAAGCTCAAACCATCAGTTCACCCTGAAGACGAGGAAGATGCACTTCTTCGAAACGTTGGTGTCAAGCCAAGTTATTACCTGGCTAGAAGCCCGAGAAGATTTTGAATTAATAAAACTTCTGTTAAATCTAAATGTTATTAATTAATAACCCGATTGTATGCATTGCATTGGGATAGTACAGTTTTTAGTTTCCATTTTTAACTTTTATATAATAAATACATTTGTTCACTGACCAAAATTAGTCGTGAAACAGAAAAATAATTAATGATCTGTGAAATTAAAGAGTTTTGACCTGTCTTTCAATCACGTAGCGTACATATTAAAAGTTTATATCTAACGAATGTATGAGATATGCTTTCCCCTATGATAGAAAACAATGATATAGATTAATAAGATCGAAATAATTCTGCATCCGACTCATGCATTGCAATTTGGTTTTTGTCTTGAATGAAAATTTAATGTTCATTTCATTTGTTACTACTGTATTTTGCTTTCTGATGGATTCTCAATTATATTCTTGGAAACAGAATTAGGTTGTTGAGTTCCTTAACTAAATAATCTAATGTTGCTTTATACACCTGGTCAAAGCCTTCACGCTTGCTTATTATTACGCTAACATTTTGATCTGTTGAGTTTCTTAAGACGGACGTAAAGTGATTATATATGTCATTTGCAGCTCGGCATGGAGCTATCCTTGGGTTATTATACCAGCTCTTATACACACCAAAAATGTAATGTGTGCTCTTGGTTTGTTTTTCCCTGAAATGTGACAAATCAATAATAATCATCTGCCTAATGCGCTAAAATATATTCCATGTTATAAAGCGAGCATATAACAATATAATAGCAGTCACTCCTGAATGTTATGTGCTCTTTAGAAATAGTTTGAGTTATATGTATTGTGTAATTACATCTCATGAAGGACAGCTAAAATATACCTATATTATTGATGGAGCCTGATTGGAAAAACATTCATATTATGTGCTTCTTATGCTAGTCTTGGATTCGTATTTTATCGTACCCGTGCTGATATCTGATGTTATCTAATGTTAAATTGTTGCGTTAGAAGAAGTTGTACTATTTGTAAAAATCATGTAATGCAATATAACTATATCTTTTCAATGCGTGATTTGTGTAGCCCCTTTAACCGCGGTGATCGTATAGGGGGGTTTTGCGTTAAGAACCCACTCGTATAACTGTAGGTTTAGAACGTTAAGTTAATAAATTCTATATTACTATACTCATTCATATTCATTCTATCATTCATACTTTCCAGACTCTGTGGGGAATAAGGATAAATTCCGGAAAAAGAAATATTGACACACCCCCAGCCTGGGAATCGAACCCGGAACCTCTGGGTGATGTCAGCTCGCTAATCACTCGACCACTGAGTCGGTCTGTTAATATAGCTAAGGGTATTGCATTTTAAACATTGTTTCTTGTGTTGATTACATATCTGATTAGAAGTGATGATTGAAGATGTGTCATTTAAAAATGCATTGTCGGTTTACTTATATAAAAAAGGACTGAATTTCCATTTCTTCATCTTTTATGTACTTTTAATGTAATAAAGATGTCGACGTGCAATAATTCTGTAGTCAAACCATTATCCCGTGCTAGGTATTATTTTCGGTGTGATGTATATGAAATAAATATTCATTAGCGGAAGTATAAAAGTGTATTGAAATATCCTGATAGCCATAATTAGCATAAAAAAGTCTATCAAGCTTCATTTCTTCTGTTTACATTATGCTATTCAAGACCTTTATTATTCCATCGTTCCTTATAAATAACGAAATTAGCGGAAATCTTTAGGTTAGATAGATCATTTATAATGTATTGACATGGAATTGTCATTGTATCTTGATTTTCTTTGCATTGTCTTGAGTAAAGCAATAAGGGTGAAACATGTATGTATGTATGTATGTATGATTTCCCCACTGTTTGCGGTAAGTTCTTTTGTTTCTTTCAATTCTATACCCGCTCAAAAGCGCTGGTCCCCATGGCCGCGCTCGCTAAAGCGTCTCGCTTTGGTGCTTCGTGGGCAGGGGATCGTGGGTTCGAGTCCCGCCTTGGGCATGAATGTTATATGTTTGTGCAATGTGTATATGTTTGTAAAAGAAACAGTAAAACCAGTAAACCAGTAATCAGTAAAACCTACGGGGGGAAATGTAAATAGGGATACAGTAACGGAGTCCTGATCAGACTCCGCTACTGTTCTTTAAAAAAAAAAAAAAAAAAAAAAAAAAAAAAAAAAAAAAAAAAAAAAAAAAAAAAAAGCTATGAGGTTTTTAAAGTAAAATTAACTTAGGCATAGCCATATATTAAGGTGATAGTAGCTAAAGAAAAGTTGCCCTTTATTCAGTGTATATCTTAAAATTCTAAATAATCGAAGGAATTAGGTTTATAACTACAAACACAGTGTAAAAATCGCTTGTGACCAATAAGAGCGTCAGTTTAATGTATAAATATAATGAATAATAAGCTAATATGTGTATAAGTTCTTATTTTTGGATTTTAATTAGTGATATGAGTCTGCATAAAGCAGTATTTTCAATCTAATCAATTCGCTTTGAAGAGTATGCATGTACCTTTCTTTGTAATTTATTTAGCAACGCATTTATTTCACTATTCTTTGCATTTGAAGACATTATTGAGCCACTATTCGTGTATAAATTATTAAATATTTGCGTTCTAAAAAGAATATAATCTGATATACCTGCCACTCCTGAGTGTCGTGTAGTCTACTGATACACAAGTTCTAATACACTTCTGGGAGAGTGCTAAATAGGTAAGATTAATGTCCCAATTATTCACCTTCATTTGCAAATTATTTAAGCTATAAACCGCTCTTATTTTCGGAGTTATAAAAACGGAGGATTAATAGATCCGAGGCAAGTAGCTAATGATCACTATTTATTTGTGTCCACATTCAAAGTTAACGGAGGAGTATGCGTTTCACTTCTATTCGCTCTCCTTCTGCCTATTCCTCTAAGAGTTATTCGCCTTGGTTTTAAGATAAATCGAATCGGGGGTTGAAGTGGGTAATTTGGCTATGAAGTACTTAGAATCTTAAATGCTAATGCTAAATGCATCAATATACAGCTTTCCATGTTACTGACCGCCTAATAGTTGAGGGATGCGCCAGAATCTTAAAATCACCTCGACAGCTATAGATTCGAATCAAAGACCTACAATCAAATGTATTCTCACATTGTTATTGCTTAATAATAGATGAAATAGATGAAAGCTTTGTCCCGTTTCGTAAAGATTAATAGTTCCTGAGATAACTATTTTTAATTTTTTTTTCGAGCCCCGGACCTTCAGATGCAACAGCATATATTTATGTCATTTTTGCATTTAGTTCAGTCATGAATTCCGTTTTCTTTGTCTGTTACACGGGATTGATAAGCGCTCCTTTTTATTTCACGTTAGAGCAACTCTATCTGGTTTTGTTGCATAGCTTAAAAATCTAATACGGTATTCAAAAGAGGAAGCATGAAAATCTATTTATGATGTCCGTCCTTACTCCATCATAATTGCATGAATTGTTTGCGGGGTCATTGGCCATTAGTAAATGTACATCTGTTTTTCCAGCTTGCTACATACTTAGCGAGTTCGCTTTCCCTCGTAATGGTCTGTAGCCTATAGGCATTCCTCTTAAGCGCACCTCCAAAAGAGGTTACTTAGACTGTCGCCTAAAAGCGTTGCATTGCTTCAGAACGAACCTTATATGTCTTATTTTCTCGTGTTCAGCGATTTGTATAATTATCTTTGTAATGTTGGTCAAGATTTTGTTTCTAAGTATTCATTATTATTTCTCGTTAAGGTCTCTGATCAGTATTTTATTGTGAATGTTAAAGAGATGCATGGTTATTGTAGCCAGGAATCAGCTGGTCTGTTCCCTTCCACTGAAAAAAATGTAAAAGAGGTGAGTGTATGGTCATTTTACCGTTGCAATTATTAGTATTTTATTTAACATGGGATTGTGGTAGTTGCTTGCTCCGGTGCTACGCTATAAAGGAATTGTAAAAGTATTTTTACTTTGTCTTGACCGTATAGATGTCGTGCCAATAGTTATATATTTAGCATTTTTTACAATCTCTTGCGTGGTGTGTTCGACATTCTGCTTTTTTTTTTTTTTTTATTTCCCCATTCATTCGCATTTCCCATTCTCGTTACCCGTAAGAGAAGTTAATCATAGGTAATTGTTGCTTTATAATTAGGAAAGTTCACCCGTTTCATTGTAGCATGTTTATTCGTTGTCGTGTTCCGTTATTAAAGCGATGTTTATGAATCGCTTTTATATAGAGACTGAATTAATGTAGGTGTTATTGCTGTTTTCATAAGCTCAGGCTCTAAATGGGTGTTGAAAAGTTATGGGTTATAAAACAGTATTTATGTGTAAATATCTCCCAATTAAATATTTGTATTAGCTGTTTCATAAGTATCGAGTGTAATGTTTGTGTCACAGTGCATAACTATTGTATTTGACAACAACTAGGAAACAGAAGACCACTTTTATTCAGTATATCGCGATATTGCAATTGGAGCTTTCTTATATATAATTAGCACAAATCTAGGTCAGGTATTGTAAGGATTATTCATTTTGGGGCAGGCTTGGTAGCTCAATTTTTTTTCTGCTGAGATAAGTATTTCTTATTTCTATACAAGCTCCAAGGCAGTTGTTCTGTTATCCGCCATATTGTTTTTTCAGCAATGAGGGCTACATGATTGTCAGCTATGATGAAAAGTAATTTTAGAGAGTTAAATGCCTACTATCTATTGATATTTTCAGTCAGTGCTCAAGGTCTTACCCCTATTCAGGGTTACTCTCTTTCCTAACCAGCCTGCTTTCTATTTCGCAAATATCCTCTTATACTTATGGTTCCCAAATGTGTTTCAAAACCAGATACTAGACCCTACTAATGTTTATAACAAACTAATGCAGCAGAACTCAATTGTCGTTGTGAATAGCGTTGCTGAACTCAATACAAAGTATAGCGGCCTTTCAGTGTAGAGCGTTGTTTATGAACCTACAGGAATAGCTGTATTACACATTCCGACGAATAAAAGAAGCAGAAGGAGACCAGAATTAGCAACAGGAAATTGCTTTCCCATATGCACTCTTCTGAGTTGGGTGGACCAGTTTTCTTTAATAATGATCAACTAATGCTGTACAGTAAAAGGAATATGTGCATTCTGGCACACTTAATCTTTTAATCCAAGCTATCGGCCTTAGTCTAACACAGAGTATCCCTATTACAATCAAGCCTTTAGATATAAAAACCTTTATATTGTTATCGACAAATGCACCAAAGCTTAAGGCCATTAGTTCTACATCGTCCAATTTTGTTCAAATGCAAAAACAGCTATGAATATTTCCATCTCAACTTAGGACAACCATCACATTTTCCTTTATACATTTATTATTATTTCTTCAATTGTTGAAAATGAATTCAAAATCGCAGCCTCATAGCCCATTTTGTTTGCATTACACCGATTTCAAAATTTCATACGGAACTTCCAGAAATTCTGACGAAGCGAACACATTTTAACTTTAACTTCAAATCGATGTCCTTAACAATTTCCACCGTGTTATTTCGGTAAATACCCTTACAGAGGACGACACACACGGAACAGTCTGGCCAGGAGAGTGTGAGAAGAAGAAAAGAGAGAAAGAGATGGAAAGGAAGCCATGAGAAGGAAAGAGAGAAAAATATATACAAACACATTTGAAAGACACATAACTGAAAGAGCAGAGGAGAAGAGAGAGAGAGGGCGTTGGAGGGAAAGAGACAGAAAAAAGAGTGGATGAGATGAAGAGAAAAACAATATACAACATACAACAATATACCTAAAAACACATCAGATACGCAAAATAGAGACATTCAGACGAGAGAGAAAAGAAAGGAGATGAATGGAGGGAGGAAGGAAGCCAAGAGTAGGTGAGAGAAAGACACATACAAACGTGCAGGCATACATAGGAGAGGGAGAGAGGAGGAGACAAATCGGAAGGAATGAGACGAATTCAGGTTGAGAGAGAAGACAGAAAAAGGTGAGAGGGAGAGGGGGGGGGGGAGAAAAGAAGTTTGAGATTTAGAGAGATAAGTGAAACGACACCAAAAATATTTTTACACGGAAACTAAAACACAGAAATGTGTATATAGAAGATAACATAAAGCTTAAAAGTTTTTATACTGGCCACAATTATTTAATGAGATATTCGGAAATTAAAGCACCTATCCTAATAAGCTGATTTTAAGTATACGACACGAAACGCTCAATAAAGTAAACATGCATTCATGAGAATTCATATATTCCAATCCTCCTTTTATGTCGACATACTGCACGATTCTTTCCTCACTATCATTCCAATCTAAACAGAATAGGCGCATACCACAGCACGCAAGGCGTACAGTTCTGCTGACGTAATATTTATTACATTAAAAGCGTATAAAGGGAGAAGCATGAGAAACCTATAGTCTATTGGAGAGAACTACACCGCTGAAGAAGTTAAGAGAACTTACCCTTTAAACATGAATCCCAACTTCTAATCAGAACTCCAATCTGTCCAAAGTATTACGCATATTTCATTTTTATAGAAACATTTATGAGCACGTTTAAAACTGCTGTCCCTGAAATTAATTCGCCATGCCTATAATACTATAACAGAGAGTTTTGACAATACGTGATCCGACAATAGTTCATCTTCACGTTTAAATATGTTTGATGCGGCTAAAGAGCCGAGCAGACCTGCGGATATGACACAAGAAGAATTCGTCACCCCTCTAGGCCTAAAACAAAATGTTGTATTCGATTAACGGCTATCGGTTAGAATCAAGATACAAGAAACATTCGGGCACGTCTGAAAATGCATTTATAAGAGCCTTAAATGCTTTTATTCCTGCATATCTCACTAGCCCTGCAACAAACACGGTCAATTCACATACAATATTTAATTTTTTAATATTCTGATGCTCTCTTTATAATCGGAAAAAAGATATTTTTCTCAGAATATTTCCATTCTCATTCTATTTTAGATGAAAATTCTGAGAATGAGGATCAACCGAAACTACAGGAACAAAGCACACTGATACGTGTTTCCAACATTGAATTTATTGAAAATCAGTGTAATGATTTAATTTCAAGTCAATCTCAAGACGCTAACTGTATATATAAAGAAGCGCTCTTGGCTTTACTCACGCATTTCAACCTACCATATCCGAGTGAAGATAAATATTCACAATTAAAATCTAGAAGTAAATGACAGCATGAAGAACCTGAAATGGGGCTTAAAATATCAATCTTAAAACAAAGCAATAACGTAAGATACAAGAGAAAGACGCCACAGTCGAAGTAAAGAAGGAGAATCATACTTCATTAGTAGCAAAGTAAAAGAATCATACTTCAACAACGCATAACACGACGAAGCACAAAGAAAACATTAGTTAAAATGGTATAATAGAACTACTCTAAACATCGATACCTCCATCAAGCAGCACTGTGATACGTCACCATGCAAGAATAAGTTCTCGCCAAAGCAATGCCCTCAGTGTAACACCAAAATGGTGATAGCTAAACAGAATATTTGTACAAGGAAATATGTTGGTTTTTTTCATTTCTAATCCAGGGAAGTTTATGAAGAACTGAGAAAGCTGTATTGGTTTCTTATATCTTATTCCTTTTTGTGAAGAAGAAGGAATACCCTAACTAATCATTGGTGACATAAATTTTCTATCGTGTTTGCTATTTTGACATTGAAACAACGTTTCAAGTCTCTTTGAGCAAAATTGAAATCTAGCAACCAGTGACACCCTGTTAGCTAAGACTGGCCATTTAATCAATTGTAGGTTGTTATTCTTCTTTTCAAATTTCACAATTTGAGCAAACGGTGTCATAAGTGAATCTCAGGAAAAATGGTAATTATCTTCAAACGTCTTGTATTTAGTGTCATATTGATGATTGTCTTGAAAACTGAATAACAAGTACGGAGTTTCTCATCATTGTAGTTTTCTGGATTTACAGACGCTTCAATGGCTAGTGGTAGCATGTCTATAGGTCAATCTGATGTTTAGGCGTATTAAAGAAGTTTAAGAGAGAATATGAAGAACTCCCGCCAACTCTACTCTGATAGTATAGATTTCACGAATCAATATAAGAAGCAACTGATTAGAACTTGATATAGACATGTCTGCAAAGAGGTGAAGTATACCTTAGGCTAATTGAAGTGCTGAGATTTATACGCCAGTGGGGGACATTTCTGCTGGTCTCAACATATAGAAAGAATTGGAGGATCGCGAATACTCCCGTGATTTTCTGTTTGCTTAAAAGAACGTTTCGCATCGTAGGTCTGATAGCATAAGTTCCAATTTTTTTAAATATCCTTAAATCCTTCGAATGAATGAAAAAACAAAACAACTAATTTTGCTAATAACTTACTCTCTACTTATAAGTTTTGGCTGTCGCGTAAAAATTCCGTTTCGTTTCTCTCCTGGTCGTCTCTTTTGTTCCCCCCTCTCTACCCCTCTCTTCGCCCTTCTATTGCGTGTCTAATATATGTATCTGAATCTCTGTCTTTCTGTCACATATTCATCAATTCCTCTCTCTTCCTCTCCCCTCCACTCTCATTCCTGTTCCATATCACCGCATTCTTTCTCTCCCCCTCTCACACCTCCTTTCTAACTTTCTATGTTCTATTGATCTCTGCCTCTCATCTCTTATTTTATTTAGCTTCGTTTCTTCCTCTTTGATGTGTGTTTGTATGTGTATTTCATCTTCTCATTTCTTCCTTTGAGTTCTCCCCCCTCTTCTCTCTCTCTCTCTCTCTCTCTCTCTCTCTTTCTCTCTGCTCAGTGGCTCTGGTTTGTGTTTCTGGTCGTATTTGGGTGTTTGTAAGTGACTTTCTTCCTTCCTCTCTCCTTCGCTTCGACTCTCAGTCTTCCTCTCCTGCCCTCTCCTCTCTCTATTGTGGGACTCTTGTTTGTGTTTGTATTTTTGCGTATTTCCCTGTCTTCTCATCCTTTACTTTCTTTCACTTCCTCTCTTCCTTGAGCACTCTCTCACCCCTTCCTTTCTCTCCATTTTCCTCTCTCCTTATCTTATTCTCTATTTCTCTCTGTTGTGTGTCTGTGATATATTTGTGTTTAAATGTGTCTTTCTCTCTCCCTCTCATTTCTTCCTTTCTATCTCTTCCTCATTCACTCTTTTCCTCTTCTCTTCCTCTCTCAGTCTACCTGGCTCTGGTGTGTCGTCCTCTAGAAGGACATCCGCCTAAAATAACAAGGTGGAAAGTGTTACAGACACCGACTTGAAGTTCAAGTTAAAATATTTCGGCTTTATTAGAAACTCTGGAAGCTCCGTATTAATATCCTATATTGATCTAATGAAAGCAGAATGGATGATGGTATTAAGATTTTAATTTTCTCAGTTGAAAAACACACATAAAAGTTGAAATATTAAGAATTAAGTGAAAATAGAAATCTAAAACCAGCTTTAGATTTTAAACAAAATGTTTGATGAAATTTTAGTTTGAAGGAAATTGGAGGATATAACGTTAGAGAACTTAATGGGCGGTGAATTCCTTCATAAAAATGAGGAAATTAAGGATAAAATAAAATTAGAATGTGATAGTTTAATTTAACTGTGAAGAAAATAACAATAGGATTTTGAAATTTGAACGCAATTTGGAGTATGTAAAAAGCAATGGCCGTAATGCGTGGTGCACTTCTTTATAACAACTGAAATATTAAGACTAAATTAAAAATAGAAATTTCACATCAGCTTAAGATTCTAAGTGGAACATTATAATGACATTTGGAATTTTAATGAAGTTGAATGATGTAAATATAATGAATTACTGGTACATTTGTTTCTAAACTGAGAAATTGAAAAATAGAATAAGGATAACAAACCCATTTTGGTGGCATTAGTTTCGACATAAGGGTGTGTTTGAATTTCTTTTGTATGAGAACAAGTTAAAATTTCGCTTGTTAGCTTTATCCATTTGTAAATGACAATATGCATAAATAAATACTAAATAAATGCATGAATAAATAAATAAACCTAATCGGATATTATATTGTAAAGAGAAATTCTGAATGCTCATTACAGCTTAACCGTTGAGGAGATGAAGAATTCCGATTCGATATTGAATACTAATAAAATAATAATAAAACATCAATGTACTATAATAATAATAGTAATAATAACAACAGCAATAATATTAATAATAATATACTCGATGTTAATTCTAGGACATTATTAGTGTATGTTTATAATTTATTTACTGAAATTATTAAAATGTATAATTTAAGTTATGTTAATTATCGTCAATGTAATGTTTGGCCAAACAGTAAGACGGCGAGGAATACATCCCTGAACAAATGTGAGCGATGAACGAGACACCCCTTCCCTGGCTTGTTTTCCGTCAGGGTGGTCACAGATACGGGATAATCTTCTTTGTTTAACAGGTCCTATTATTCCGTTTGGCTCCTGAAGTCTGGCGGTATCCATCGCTTTTGATAGTGTGAGGGGGGAACTGGGATTACGAGCTGTTTGCTATCTGGCACTGTCTTTTGCGAAGCAGTCAGTGTATATCGCTGGGATGTTGGAGACATACACTCGTACTTCTGTGCCCGTGAACTATAAATTTGTGTTTGTGCGTGTATATGTGTACATGTGCGAGAATGTGTCTATGTATATATGCGCGAGTGAATGTATGAATTATTTGCCTTTAAATGTGTGCAGATTTGTTTGCATGTATCTTTCTATGTGAATCAGGAGCGGCTTCTTAATACGGTAACAAGTTTGTGCTATAATCAAAATGATGGCTTCCCTTTTAATGAAAATGATGTTTATTGTTATACATTTTGGGTACATTCTCACCTCATCTTGTAGAGTGGACTTCGGCAAACGCTATAGCGTTTGCAGGCACCAAGTAGTTCACTCTCACTGCTACCCAAGCCGTATAACGGTTAGGTAGAGGGAATGACGAATCAATTGAGGGCAATAAGGAAGGGAGGGGGAGGGGTGCAGGGCATAAGATGCATGTGGTTGGTTAACCTAGTACTCAGAGAGCATAGTATAGGATGATCGCTAAAGGGCACAAACAATCTCGTTTAGTCCCACAAAGAACGTCATCTATTGATTTCATAAGTAGTACATTGTTGCTTCTCTTCCAATATTCTTTTCTTTTCTTTTTCTTTTTTTGATAGTGTTTAACGCCCGCTTTTACTATTTGTGACACTGGTGATGCATGGGATGAAGATGGAGCACCGGTGGAATGCAATGGCGAGGAAAACCGGATAACCGTCCCTGCACCGCTTTGTCCACCACAAATCACATACGGTCGCTGGGGATCGAACGCGGGCCATCTACGTGAGAGGCAAGTGGTCTAATCACTCGACCAAGGCGCGGCCCTTCAAATCTTCTATCTAGTAAACATCATTCCATTGTCTATATACCACGTGGTTTCTGCTGTGTGAATAGTGTTAATCTGTATCGAATTTTAATTGGTGAATCAGAGTCGTTTGTGTAGTTAATTACAGATAAATATTGATATAGAAGGAAACAATAAATTCTCTTCAGTCTCCTTTAGCACAACATTGGAGGAATAGAATGAAATTAAACGTATTGGCAGACCCACGCCATGTCTAAAAGTCTCTCAGGTAGTTAAAAAAAAAAAAAAAAAAAAAAAAAAAAAAAAAAAAAAAAAAAGGGTGTTTTAATAGGAATTTCAACAGCGATGTATACGGAAAATATGACAGGATGTGTGGATGTGATGTTAAAAACGCCCTGTATTGCTTTCCTTGCGTTTTGTTTGGTGGTGAAGATCCATGGACAAAACATGGCGTGAGTGATTTACATCTTCACGATCACGCCAAAAAGCATGTAGCGTCAAAGTTGAAAATGAAAAATGCCATCAATCTTGTTATGCCTGGCAATGTGTATATAGCAAAACAGATGGACTGTGCATATCAAAGAGCAATTGAAGAACACAACCAGAAAGTGACTTAAAATAGATATATTTTAAACATTCTTATTAACTGCATTAGGTTCTGTGGGGCCTTTGAGTTGTTGACTATGAGAGGACATGATGAGTCAGCGTCTTCATGTAATCCTGGTAATTTTCGTGGACTGATAGATTACAGTGCAAAGGTAGCCTGCATTCTGAGAAACCATCTGAAAAATGCAACAGTATTTAAAGGCACCTTCAAAACTACACAAAATGAAATTTTGCAATTAATGCTCAAAACTATTATGAGGAAATATCAAAAGAAATCAAAGACTCTCCATTTTTATCTGTCATAGCTGACGAAATCAGCGACATAGCTTACAAGTATTAAATGGTAAACCATAATCCAGTGGAAAAGTACTGGGAATTTGTGAATTCTATAGGGTGCGTGCATATTACCAGAGCTTGACCAGCATCTACTTGGCAGTGAGCATAAACTGATAGCTCAAACATATGATGTGGCTAATGTTATATTTGGGTCGAAAATGGCGTTCAGTCTATCGTAAAACAGAAGTATACACCCGCAGAATATTCATTGCCATGCACATCAGTTAAATTTAATTATGTTAAATGCAGTGAACGAATATTTTTCATAAATCTTCCAGGAATTTGTGCTTTTTTCTCTAACTCTCCTCAGAGAACACCAGTCTTAGAGGAAGTGATACAGAAATGACTGCAAAGGTCAGTGCAAACGACATGGAACTTTCAATCTAGAACTGTTAACACAGTTTACGAATATAAAGAGGAGTTAATAGAATGCATGAAAGTTATAAGGAGAGGCGAGAGCATCACCAATCCAAGTTCTGGTTTTATTGGAATTTTAAGCGATGTAGATTTCACACTTTGGTTGTCCTTCTTCCATAAAATTATGCACCACGTTGATATTTTCTTTAACCAACTTCAGAGGAGTGACTGCACTTCTGTAATGGTTCAGAACAGACTCAATTATTTTGAGATGGAACTCCTCAAAATTAGAAGCAGCATAAGATCCACTGCAGCTACTGAGAATGTAACAAAGTAAATAAAAGGTATAGAACACACTGAAAGAAAACGAGAGGCAATTGAAGTATATGATGTAACCATTATTGAAATGAAAGAGAGATTTAGGTTTTTTGCTCATACGGGAGCAGCAGTTCCCTTTCAGTCCTACAGATTTTCAGAATATAATGTATTATTCCCAGAACAGAATGTAAAAGCTGCCCTTCAATCATATTCCTTCACTGAAGAAAAGAAATTATTCACAGAACTTTCTACAAGTATAGCACTGAAGAATTTAAAAACATAGCTGCGGTTTTTCCACTAATGGAATTCTTCAGAGACAATGCCTTGTGTTCCACATTTGGTGAATCTGTCAGCTACTAAATGTGATTCTGACGATCTCCATGACAACATGTGAAGCGGAAAGATATTTCTCTACTTGAAAAGAATTAAAAGATTCCTATGTAACACAATGTCCGAGGAGAACTTATCTGCATTGGCCATGCTTTCCATTGAAAGGGACTTCATCGTGCAGATCAGGAACTTCAATGAGCTGGCTATTGAATAGTTTGTCGACAGGAAGGAGAGAAGGGCTGATTTTCTCTATAAATAGGTGGGTGCTGTATGTCACACAGTGTTTATAAAATTGCGCATATGTTGTATGCTATGAATTGCCATTTACTTGTTTAATTGTGTAAATTTATCAGCCTAAAATGAGCAAATTAAGACGGTATTTACGCTTTAATATTTACAACTTGTAGCAATAATTTTGTGAACCACAGGTGTTCAGTCGCCAGCCGCCCCTGTTGTGAGTATGCGCAGGTGAATGTAAGCTTGACTGATTGGATTTTATGGAGTATGTCCACAATTCGTGGAGTTTTAATGAAGAGTTTATAACTTTCCATCTATATTTTGCTTTCCTTTTAGTTCCGTAATGTAACATAGTTTGTTTCGTTAATTACATAGCTTTGTATGTAATTATCTGAAACAACTAATATAAAATATTATTCTGAGCATTCATTGTCCGCTAAGGGTTGTACAAATCAGTTTAATGCTTGATGTTTGGTTAAACTGATATGTAATTTGAAATTCCCGTAGAAAGAATGTTTGGAAAACTTTTAATTCGTTGGAAATAAAACAGAAGCGTCAAAGGGTTAAAGAGTGTCAACATTTACATTTATGTTTTGAATTTTTACTGTATACGGTTTGTTTAAATCTGGTAATAAATTCTGATTTCGGATCTGAAAATATCTCAGTTTCATATAATTTGATTGAGAGCGATTAATCAGATAAATAAACAAAATTCTTCCATAAAGTTAGGTTACAGTTAATATCAGATTCGAATTGTTCGTGAGAAATAAAGGCGATTTAGTACCTTTACGATCATCAAAGTACAATATTGAAAAAGTAGGGGTTAGGAAAGTATTGTATTGAAATATAGCTATTATTTAAAGTGATATCAAAACTGTGATGCTTCCTTCTAGTGCCCAAAATCGACTTGACATTTTCTTTCATTGGTGTATTTTGAATCTGATAGTAATTATGAGATTAACTATTGTGTTGGTTATTTCAATAAACAGTTTATTAAGTGTTCATAAGTTAATTATGATTGTAAATTGAGATTGCTCATGAAACATTAAGTTAATTTCACATAATTGTGTCCAAAAATGTCTAACATTTAAGAAGTTGGGGCCACTCGTGATTTTCGCAGATTCGTGCCATTCTGCGGATTTGCGCTGGGGCGGGGTTCATGGCTGATTGGCAGGTGAGTACATTATAATAGTAGAGTTGTGTGTAAACTTTTATCTGATTAATGTGCACATTTTATATGAAAAGTTTCGAGATTAAGAGGGGATGTCTATTCTGGATTAAACCTGATTAACTGGCCTGGATTAAAAGATTACGTGTACCAACTTACCCATATTCCTCCTACTCTAGAAACAGTCTTCAGTTGTATTAAAAACGATGCTGCATTACCTTCTTATAGCAATCCCCATACTAACAATTAGTGCATGGTATTTGATATAGTACTCTGAAGAAAAATTATGCTGATATAGTTATTGACAGATTATGATATGTTTGAGACCCACATTGTACACTACCCTCCCATAGTGTTTCAGCGCCAGATTAATGTTGGTTTTCCCTTAATTATTTCTTTCTAATTTCAACCCGACTAGTTTTTCAATATTTATTATTATGATTGTTGTTGTTGCTTGTTTCTTTGTTGTTGATAGTGATATTGTGATAATCATCATTTCAACAGAGCACCGTAATATTACGATATACTTTAACTCCATCATCGAGTATGGATTAATATTCTGGGGTAATTCAATGGATAGTAAATGCATATTCTGGGTACAGAAGAAAGCTATACGAATAATCTGTAATGCTTATAGGAGACAGTCATGCAAAGATCCATTTAAAAATTGCATACTCACCTTACCTTGTGTTTATATATTATCCATTTTAAAATTCTATGCAGTTAATCGACTTAGTTTTATAACAAACATGGAAATTCATAACATTAATACTAGACAAAAGGGATATATTCATCGTCCCAATGCCAATCTTCGTTGCTTTCAGAAAGGTGTATATTATGAAACAATCAAGATATTTAATGCTCTCCCCAGTAATCTAAAAGAAAATGTTGGAAATTTCA
Source organism: Hymenopus coronatus (assembly GCA_030762935.1). NCBI lineage: Eukaryota > Metazoa > Arthropoda > Insecta > Mantodea > Hymenopodidae > Hymenopus > Hymenopus coronatus. The sequence goes on along the minus strand of CM060900.1, from coordinate 192,975,606 downwards.
GGGCTTTTAGGGCTCTCTTAGGGAGTACCTTTGCAATAAATAGTTTTACTCTGCAGATGAATATTTAAGTGACAAATCTGTCTGGCATCATTTTATTTATAAGTATTATAATGTATTGCATTTTGTGTATATTAGTGTGTGTGTTTTATATTCAAATAAAACTGATGTATACTTTGACTTGCACGAATGTGTTAAATGAATGTTTAGTATTTAGCAATGACACAAGGTCTGTAAAGCCTGATGCTTTGATATTTTACACTCTAGTGCATAATTGTAAATTTTTGCATTGGAAAATCTATAACATATTTGTAAATATGTATTGTAATTTGTTGGCATTTATGAAGAGTACATAATACAATAATCATATTTTAGTTTTATATAATTACTAGTAGTAACTATTAAGTCGATAATTAGAGGGATATCATCTGACATTACATTACTGTTACATATAATGACATTATATTTATTTATACATTTTAACACTAATTTTTGACAATCTTTGTTTATATGTGATTGCAAAAAAAAAAAAGTTCATGTGCTTTTATAGAGCACATTAAGTATAGCAGAGGCCTCAAATACAAATGGTGTGATTATATGTCTATTCTGCTGTTTTTGTAACCCAAGCTTTAAGCACGAGATTTATACATTTCTTTCCATTGTATATAAACATATGTATACATGAATATGTCTTGACAAGTTCTATGTTCAGTGGCTTCCTGGCCTAAACAAACCTACAGAATGCTTTCTAATCTAATCTAAACACTACATATCATTCCACGTGGTATTTGTTTGTGTTTATTCTTCAGGGTTGTTGAGGATCCAAGATGTTTTGTTCTTCCAGTCCGGTTCTAATGCTCGATCACTATAAGTGTATAAATCACCTTCCTTGTCTTATTCACTTGAGAGCTTGCAATGGAACATTCCAATCAGTAAACGGCATTCCTTATCTAGCTATGGACATCCCTAATTTGTCCATATTTGCATGACATAGGAGTATTAGAAAACAACATTTACATCCATTACCTTTAATTCCTCTGTAGTCTGGCGCTTATATTGTTCCTTATTGGCAAACAGCGTCAGAGTTGTAACATTGCGCATTGCCAGTGAATAGAACTTTCAAGTGTCAAGACAACGGCTAAAGATACTGATTGATCTGTTGCCGCAATTTACGCCTCGGCGTCACATACAGCAAGCAAAACTCATCTGTTGTCGTGTGCAGACCAATTATGCGATCTCGTTGTAACTTCTATCAGTGACTCAAGGTTGTTGTGTACGTTCTATGTATTGATGTTGGTTTGACTGTAGAAAACTTAAAGCCATCCGCTTGAGAATATCTAGTTGTCCTCATTTCTTACAGCATTTACCCTCTGCACATATCCATACCAATCAGGGCTACTAAGCACAGAAATGACTTACCTTGTCCTGTCGCCTGGAAGTTGTAATATGACACTCTGGTCGGTGGGCAACGGAGTTGGCACACTTTTCGCTACACATCGGCCATCCACACTCTGCACAGCGTTTAACCATTTCTTCGCTGAGAATACAGTAACATCCTAAACAAACAGGTGCGGTCACCTGTGGAGGTCCAGCAAAGAGTGGCGCTTCACGTAGAATCACTTCACCTGGCCTGAGATCTCTGGTTGCCACTAGATGTCTCCCCAGAATTGCGTTTTCAGCCACCTGAAATTTTATGAAATAACATAGTATGTGCCTGAATAAACTATACGTTTATGGAATAAATTTAATTTTAACACATTTGACTGCAATTAAAACATGCTCTGTTTCTGTCATTACAAAATATGTAACATTAAAGTGGAGGTCACTTGAAGTGGAGTACATCTTTCTTAAAAATGATTCCAAAAGTTGACCCTTCAAATGCTCATTTTGTTTTGTGGTGTTTGGTGCACCGCATTTCCATTTTTAGCCAAAATGAGCCTTTTTGAACATGCATACTGTAACGACCCTTATCGGATACTCGATCGATAGTCGGGGAGCAACATAAGGTGTCGCAACATAGCCTATCCCACGTTTTATTTAGAAGACCTGGGCGTTGAACTTATCAACCATAAATTTCCGATAATCTGAGGTCCCAAATAGAATATTTTTAATTTCAAAGTTTACACACATTCTGCTACTGATCCCAGGTTTAAATCCCGAGGGTTACCAATAATTTGTGGACGTTGGGTACGAGCTTGGTGTAGGCGACCAGTATGGTTGTTACCAAAATGATTGAAGCTGTGCCGAATGTTGCCACCAAAATTTGGTTGACTCGTGCGGTTGAGCAGTGAGAATTATGCAAGTGTGTCAACACCTGAATGATTATTTACTTCTGTTCTCCGTTTGAAACCATATAAATGTTTAGAACAGTAGAATAGCATGTCATGTTCTCTCTAACTGATTAAAATGAATCTTACTCAGTAAATCGCTTTTCCCCTATTTTTGTAAGGTACATCATTTTTCCCCTTGCTCGTGTTGCCTTCTTTCTCATTTGTAGTTTCGTTCGAATGTGCAATTCTTAAGGTCTATGCTTGTTCGGAGTGTATGATAAAGCCAAAAATACCGTTGGTGAACCCATTAGCCACGTATCTTAGTGCATGGTACAGTGAGTTTTTTTTTTTTTTGGAAGTGTTTAACGCCCGCTTTAACTACTTATGGCACCGCAGGCGGTGACACTGATGATACATGAATGAAGATGGAGCACCAGTGGAATGCGATGGCGGGGGAAACCGGAGAACCAGGAAAAAACCCGCCCCAGCGCCGCTTTGTCCACCACAAATCTCACATGCGGTCGCTTGGGATCGAACCCGGGCCGTCTAGGTGATGGTACAGTGAGCTAAAGGATTATAAGCGGAACACATAAGCGCCAGAAATTCTTAGTATCGGACCAATACCACAGCTCCAGAGAGTTAAAAACGCTACAGCGCTGCGATCGCAGTTCCGTACATGCGCGGTAGACGCTCTGTATCAAGGAGAAGAAACGTGAGCCATTTTGAGATCGTTGTCAGCCACATACGCTTTGTTGTGCTTGTTTACAATGTCGGTGTTGATTGAAAATCCCGCCGCTTGTGAAATCAGATCTGTGATTCGTTTTCTGAATGCTAGGAAAGTGAAACCAATTGAAATTTATCGGCAAATTTGCGAAGTTTACGGACAAAATGCGATGAGTGATTCAATGGTGAGAAGATGGGTCCGACAGTTCAATGAAGGACGTAGTGAAATGCACGATGAAGAACGACGTGGGCGTCCATCTTTTTTTTACAGAAGAACTGGTTCACGCGATTGATGACAAGATCCAGGAAAACTGCAAGTTTACAATTAGTGCTCTCGCTATGGAATTTCCCCAAAGCCCACGATCACTAATTCATGAAATTGTTACCGAAAAACTGAAATTTCGTAAACTTTGCTTACGTTGGGTACAGGCGGCAAACTTCTATGAAGAAGGTATACAAAAACTTGTGCCACGCTATGACAAATGCCTGTAAAATTTCGGCAGTTATGTGGAAAAGTAGTATAAGAGTTGTAGAATTTTGTGCAATATATAATTATTCTGTTTCTGTACACAATTTAATTTTATTACCAAACGGAACTTACTTTCTGGACGTACCTCGTATCTATGGAAATTATGTATTAGCGCCATGCAATCTGTTAAATCCGTAAATGGCAGAATGAGGTGTTAGTAACCGTATTTTATGGCATTTAAAGCTGTCCTTTATAGAAATCCCACATGTAACGCATTGTATAACTAATTCATTTTGATTAGTGAATACTGACAGGGTTGTTTTAATTAGTGCATATCACCCCTGATAACTGCTTTAAGCAAGCCTGGAGCAGCAAACAGTAGAAGTACCAATACAACACAGCAGTTGACTTGGTAGTTGCAGGAAATGACATTTAATACTCAGCCTCCAACAGCATACGGAGGAGCTAAATAGGATAATGTGGTGAAGACCAGCAGCATATGAGAGTCCTTCGTCAGAGGAGGGTAGTAACCACTTGACCATTATCTAGTAGGTGTAAGAAAATTAGGCATAGTAATCTATCAGAGAAAAAGAAAATTCACAATTTTGCCTGCTAGGCCCCAAAAACTTACTTCTTTAAGAAGAGTATTTTTGGAAAACCTTGCTCCAAAGAAGGATTTACACTGACGGAAGGCAAAGAATCGGCGTTTTCATACGTATATGAAGCTCCTTCAACAAGGCGATTGACAGCATATAAAGCGGAGAAACAGGTAGCACACCAATTGTTAATCTGCGCACAGCATTGTTTGTAAGGAGAAAAAGAGGTGCCCATAACACAGACTATTGATGAACTAGATAACTTCGAAACTACAGAAAGTTGCAGTGACCTAGACATAGAACCTTCCTCACAGGGCATGACACCAGTAAACACGCTCCCACCATAATCCACAAACCCGCTATTGCTAGAGCCTACACCAACACTTTATCGTAAAACCAGATTACCATTTTCCTACACCTTGCATCAATTCAGGAAATGAGACAAATCCAATTCAAAATAACACGGTGACCAGTAAAAGGATGTCTAGAACTACTACCTTGGCGCTATTGTACGCCGATGCCTTGATACATGTCGACATTTTCGCTCCAGAAAGAGAGAACCACATAGAAATTGAGAATACCAAGTTTAATACTGACTCACTATCACGGTAGGGCACAAAGAAACATTCTGCATATTATTAGATAAATGTGCATTTTTGGAATCGGTTTAATGCAGTTGGGAAACACGAACTTAGTATAGCTAAGAACAGAGCTACCCAATCTGACCACAATAAAACAGATCTTACACGATGTATCACAGCGGAGATAAACTATAGATGATCGGTCGCAGAAGATTAAACGTACGGGAATAATCATGAGACTGCATATATTTCCAATGACTTTGGTAAAAAAGAAACAATTAGAATACAGCTTTTCTGTAGATTAAAAGAAAATTAAGGTGAAAATAACGTCATCATAATTAATTAACCCTGGCACGTATAGAAGATTCGCTTCAATATTTTGGAGACTCAAAATCTATTGAACTTTGGACCCCAGAGAGCATGTTATCGTACACCATCGGAAGAGGAAAGTAAAATGTATGTACATGTCATTTGTGACCCAAAATAGGCCTATAAATTCTAAAATGTATCGTTCACTCCTATAAATATACCAAGAGCTTTCACGGAAGCTGTAAACAAACTTTAATAAGGGCTAAGGTACAAGAACACTTTTCATAATAATCTTATCATTACGTTCCAGCAGTAAATGTCAAATTGCGATATTGTGCTGAAAAAGATAGAAACGAGTACATTCCAGCTGACCGCATAGAAATAATATGTGTTGAAATGCATAAAATAAAACCACTGCTATAACACATCAAATCAAATCAAATCTCTGTGCTATACCCTGTCACCTAACTTCTTATACCAGGGTTAATATCCCATTTTACTATTTAAGCAGAATCGTTGCAAACCACATTATTTCCACACCTGGACAAAATCAAGTTTTACATGAATTGCATAGTTTTCAGCATGCTCTTTCATGCTGTGAACTCTGCGTGGTGATGGTGATGCTGATGATGAAGGTTGATGCTTAAGAACACAAATAATAGGCTATCAGAGCCCCTAGAAAACTAAATGGGGCACGAGACCAGGACTAAAATTGGGCTAGAATCAGCACAGGATAAAATGCGAGCTAAACTTAGACATAATAGCAACTCTAAGAACTATACACTGCTAAAGCCATCTCATAAAGCCATGTAAAAATGGAGCATGAAAGAGGATAAAAGGAGGTAAAAATAAACGCCCAATACGATGAGAAATAAAAAGGACTAGATCCTGACGGTAAAACTAATTGCTGATAAAAATTTAAAAACACTGTCAATCGCACTGGGGTCTTCGCCAAGCTCCTCTGCTAGGGTGGCCGGCAGCTGGAGAGTTGTGCGAACAGCTACGAGAGCAGCACACTCTACCAGCACATGTTCCACCGTCAGCGCTGCTCCACAGAGCGGACAGACAGGTTCAGGATCTCTGTTAAAAGGGTAACTATGGGTAAAATAACAGTGGTCAATTCGTAACCGATCCAATTTCACCTCCTCCCGACGAGAAGGACGTGGGGGTGGGGGGTTGCCCAGGTGATAGGGAGGTGTTTCACTTTCTTAAGCTTGTTGCCGCAGAGAGCCGACTACTGAGCATGCCAGCCCGAAAATACTGCTATCCGCACAACCACCTAAAATTTTCCGCTGTTGCACTGGGAACGGTAACACTGGGTTCTGTGATTACCGATTTCGCTACCAAATCCGCCAATTCATTCTGCGGCAAGCCAACGTGTCCAGGAAGCCATGCACACTCTACCTGAACACCGGAAGCGTGCAGAATGTGGAGGGCGTCCTGGGTGCGTTGCATTAAAGGATGGTAATCGTACAGCTCACGAAGGCTCTGAAGCGCACTAAGGGAATCACTCAGAACAAGCTAGTCACACAATCGTCAACGGCGAATACACAGAACGGCTCGGTAAATAGCATATAGTTCTGCAGTATAAACAGATGAGCAACTAGACAAACCGAAAGTATAGGAATCGGTGTCAGAAACAAAGGCTCACCCAGTACCGTTGGAACACTTACTGCCTTCGGTATATATACAAATACGGTCACTGTACTTTGTTAGAAGCCTAAAAAAACAAGCATGGATACTAGACGTAGGGGTATCATATTTCCCATAGACTGTCATCCTGAGATCAACGTGGGCTCTGTCACGCAACCAAGGTGGGTGCACTCTCTCCCCCTTGGGAAACATGCGAGACAACAAAAAATCGTGTTTCCGAAGGAGCTCGCGAAAACGAAAACCTGCAGGCCTGGAACTGAGTGACAGGCTTCTATAACGTACGTCCAGTCCTGTGTTGAAAAAAGGGGAAATGTATTGAAGTCCACAGCCATAATTACCTAACAGGACCTCCAGGTGACGTCGCAGAGTGGGCTCTGCCGACTCGGCGCAAAGGTTAACAACTGGACTGTCGGAAAAGCTCCGATCGCCACACCGCAGCTCTGATTGTGGACAGTATCTAATTTGCTCAGCATAGGTGGTTGTACTGAAGAGTAAACAATGCATCCATAGTCCAACTTGGATCGCAGCAGTGAATGGTACAGACGCAGCAACACGGTCCGATCCGCTCCCTAAGATTTGCCGCTTAATATCCGTAAAAGTTTAAGAGAACAGCCACATCGGCCTTTATGCAATATGCAGTAACCAGCAAAGTTTGCTTCAAATACCAACCCAAGGAATCGTGCCTCATCTGCGTATGGAAGTAAATCTGGTCCGAGTCGAAGGGAAGGCGGAAATCGCTCCCTACGGTATCAGAAATTAACGCAGGTTGACTTCTCAGATGAGAAGCGAAAGCTGGTCTCCAAGCTTCAAGCATAAAGATGGCCCAAACACTGCTGGAGGCGGCGTTCCAAAAACAGCGTACGCTGAGAAGTACAAAATATGGCAAAATCGTCTAAAAATAAGCAGGGCGAGACCCCTGTTTGCTATAGCAAACAACGTCACGCTTAGTACAGACCCCTTTGGAACTCCTTTCTCTTAAATAAAACAATGAGAAAAAATCGAGCCGACTCTCACTCGGAAAACCCTGTTCCTCACAAACTCCGCAATGAAAAACCATAAACGCCCACGTATATTCCAATGGATGAGGGAATGTAAGCTACCTACTGGCCAACACGTGTCATAAGCTTTCGCGAGGTCAAAGAATATCCCGATTGTTTGACAGTTTTTGATAAATCCGTCCATAATTTTCGTCGAGAGCGAAACAAGGTGGTGAACCGCTGATCGCCGTCTGCGAAAACCACACTGGGTGTTAGTAAATTGTGGGACTCTAGCCACCATAGTAACCGTCCATTGATGATGCGTTCATCACCTTGCAAACGCAACTGGAGAGAAAAATAGGACGGTAGCTGGAAGTTGTCGGTCCTTGCCAGGTTTAAGAATAGGTATGACGGTGGCCTCCCGCCACTTGCCTGGAAAAGTGACGTCAACACAGAGACGATTATAGACCTCGAGTACGAAATCCTTACCATCAGGAGAGAGGTGTTGCAAGATTTGGACGTGGAGACAATCGCGAAAATGAAAGTGCTTTGTCTAGCTCTGATATGACGAAAAGGCGATTATAATCTTCAAGGTTTGCAGACCGAAAAGAGAATCCTAAAGATTCCACCAGAGCGTTAACTGTAAGAAAATCGGGGGAATAAATTTCTGAAATAGACATCTGAGCGGAAGCACTGCCTAAAGTGTTCGCCACGTCAAATGTATTAACAACAGCTCCAGCAGGTATTTTGAGACCGGCGATGGGCATATGGGTCGATTTTCCGGCCATATTCCTCACCTTATCTCATACAACACAGGAAGGTGTATTTTGATTAAAGGAAGTTACAAAATTGCTCCACATTTTTTTATCCTTAGTTCTTCTACAGTTTGTGCCTCCTGGTGGTACACCTTGCATTTCAGTTATTTCCACAAAAAAAAAAAAAAAAAAAGCCTGGGGGATTCAGGTCCGGACTTTTCGCGGGCCAAGCGATCGGTTAGGAAAGTAGGTATTCAAGAAAGTACGCACTGTGTGAGTAACGAGAGGTGGTCTCCATCATGCTTAAAGCCCATTTGGCGCCGGGTTTGAAGCGGAACGTCGTCCAAATGTTCGTGCAAGTGATCAAGCAAATTTAAACAGAAAGCACCGGTCAGTTTTCGTGGTAGCACTACAAGCCCAATGAGCATGTCTCTTAACATTCCTGCACACACACTGAGGCTGAATATCGTCTAAAAATGCCACTGTCATGCGGCGTGAGGACTTTTTCAGATCACACATGCGATTTTGATAGTTAAAGATTCCATTTCTGGTAAAACATACCTAATCCGTAAACAGTATGTAACTTACAAGGTTTTGAGGTTGGTTGAGGAAGCCTGTGCAGAATACAGTTGGTGGCTGGAAATCTCTTTCCCGCAAGATGTGTACCTCTTGCAGATGCTAAATTTGTAGCAAATCCTCCCTTAAAGTTCTTAAGGCAATGAAGCACGACACTCCAAGCATTGTGGCGATCTGCTGGCTACTTTTGCTGGGGTTCTGTTTGACTAGCTGAAAATTAGTTCTTCTACGTGAAGATCACGAACAGGTCCAACAGGAAATCTGGTTAGCATTACGTTTCCTGTCCCGAATAGCTGCTGTAAAAGTACGACGATATGGAACTCTCCCTTGTGGAAATCATTTTGCATACACCCTAGCAGCCTCCCTAGACTTTGTCGTAGTTCTCCATAAATCAGAATCATATCTAAGTATTCCCTTGCTGTGTAGCGCTCTATTTTGCCTCGCCTGCCAGCGTTTACTGGTTTATAGTGGCGTTACTGTCATGCACCACCCGTTCCTCATCACCGCCTGTGCCTCCACCATGCCAGCTTGCGATGTTGCCCAGTTGCTCACGGTTTAGCGTAACATTTTATCTTAATTTTTGGCTAAACTACTACAGTTACAAGAGAAAGATGTTAGGTGAAATTTGTTGTAATAATGATAAACTTTTGTTTCTGCAACAATCAGCTCTTCATTTATTGGCACATAGGCTGTTCTAAATTTGTAGTATGAATATTCGTCTTTCTGCTTCCATGTCTTAGCGAATAAAATTGCAATGCAATTACTTGTAACATTTATCATGTGGAGTAGTTTCTTAACGTATGTTGCATCATATACCTTTCATCCTGTATATAAATTGATACAGTGATTTACAAATATTTATGTAGTGATGGGAGGTTTAATTTGATGCGGGTAAATTTGAGTTGGAGGGATAGAGTGGCTAAATAAAGTAAAAACGATTAGAAACCAAAATGTAAATTAGAATATATCTAGAACCTCAAAGGACCTAACAAGAAAAGAGAAAATTTAAATACTCCATAAATGGTGTAGTGAAAAATATAACAATTCATTCATATTTTTTCAGCCTTACTTTTAGCGATAGCCTAGCATTAGAATGCTGGCTATCAGAGCTTAATATTTTGTGTTTATATTGTTCTATAGTTAACTGCCTAGTAGTTTAGCAATTTTTGTTGGTTACAGGTTGAAAAGTGGTTGAATATATGTGTTTGTTATTTTTGCTTTGTCTAGTCATAATCGTATTTGTAAAATAATAATAATAATAATAATAATAATAATAACAATAATAATCTGAGGTAATGGAAGTAAAACATTTATAAAATTTGGCAACACACGTCCCGGTTTAAGTATCAAGGCGCCAGTATGGATTATTACAGTACATGCACAAGATGAGGCAGGCCGTCTGCCAAGTCTCCTCCAAGGTAGTCTCCCACATCCCAGAACTCTAGCCTCAGCAGTATTGACCGTCTTTTGACTGTGTGGATTCACATTGCGTTCGTGAGCGAAGGCCGGAAGTGCCGGGCAGTGTTAAGAAGAAGAGGAAATCAATCCGGAAGCTGTCGCTGCACTCCACAGACTACTGCGCTGGTAGGCAGATGGAGTGGCAGCACAGCGGCTGCGGTTGAGATGCTATGACGGCCGTAGGGGCTTGATGTCATCGAGGTAAATTCAGGCTCGGCGGATGAATTGGCGAAACGGGAGAGACCGCTTCCACATTCCCATTGCTCACTCGTCCGCCAATCCCTGTGTGACTGACGAAAGAGCCAAATTATTTGTCCGTATGCTTTTTTGGAACCCTGTTTTTGTCTTACTAAGTAACGGCATATCGGATTTGTGCGAGCCTGCCATTTCTTCTTTTCTATTAAAATTGCCTTTGTGTTTATAAATATGGAAGACCTCACGGTAGAGCAGAGCATTATAGTAGGCTGTGCTGTTTAGTATTTTGGTTTCATTAAACTTGATGTCTTGGTCCATTAGAAACGCATACCTGACTACTGATGATTTTCCGTGTATCCCAGTCGGCAGCTGCTTTGCACTATCAGGACCGAAGCCAGCAGGACTTTCTGGACACCACCGTGCCACCGGTGTTCCTTTTATGGTCACACGCGGACCACTGGGCGTCTTCGCCACGGTGCGACGTCCATCGCATCTCCATCTGCTTTCATATCTGCCTAGCAATTTGCAATACTTTTATGACCTTTTCATGATTTGTCAGTGTTTTTACAATTTCTTTATACCTTTCCTCTTGCTTTTTATCTTCCCCTCTTCCTAATCTGTCTCGTAGTTTTCCATAATTTCTTTCCGGGGATCGACTTACCGCCTTCTTGACTTTAAATGGATCTGTTACACTGACATCCTCCTTTTTCTGACTTTTGTCACTATTACCATAATGATTGGAGTAGCCCCGAAATAATTTATTGTCACCATAACTAGACGAATAATACAAAGCGTATACGTCAGCCTGGCTGCTGCCTCGTGTGATTTATCTAAAGCGTGCTGACTCGTTACTTAACAACACAATGACCAACGGCTGTTTTTTTTTTTCTCTCTTACCATGTGTTTATATCGTCTAATTGCTGAAGATAATATTTGTGTATAACTAATTCTAAGAAATTCACTTACAGTTTACTCTTGAATTTTATACCCTCAATAATTAAATAAACTCATTTAAGCACTAATAAATCTGGATTTGTATTAATGCTTACTTTTCATACGTCCTCACCGCCTGGTAACCTGAGCGGTACTCCCCCCACTATACTACATAATACCACAACACACCCAAAAGTCTAATTCAGAGTCTTAAATGCCAAAGACGTGGACATACCTTCGAGCATTGGCTCGGCCGAACTCTGGTTTTCTCAAAATGTTCCCGAAACTATGAATCCCATTCCTGGGATGTAACCACAGAGCGTCAAACCTCTGCATTATGCACAAAAATGTGTCAAGGAGCCCAGTTCAGATACTGCCCAGAGTACCTCAGACAGCTGATAAGTTTAGGGAGCCGTGCCGTTGTGTGTCACCTCAGGCTCTTGGTTCTGGAGGAAATCAGGCCTACTCCTTCCCATGCTGACTGTTGGTACCATTGCACTGGTCCTTGACGAAGACCAATGCGCGCCCAATTCTATGGCACCAGCTGAGAGTTCCTCGACCAGGAGAAGCTGGCTCTCAGAATCTTATAAATCCTAATCCAGAACACCGCCCTCGAGCCGCACCCTCCCTGACAACGATGCACTCTAAAGGAAAAGCATATTTATCGCATGCTACTTACAGCTGTAGCTTACCCCTGTTGACCTTAAAATGTATCCCTTAGGTAGAAAACGCCACATAGTTTGTTAACACTGCCTCGGTACTTCTGTTCGTGCCCTCTAATAAGTCACAGCCACTACCGATAGGTTTTAAGGGTTTGGAAACAAACTGGAACCTAATGCCCCACAAATTGCAGAATACAAATGCCTACAAGTCCTTAATCACTTACGTCAGCTTAATGCACAACTACGACAACGTGCGTGAAATTAGCTAATGGCATACTGGGAGAAGACAATTGAAGCTGCAGATACTAGCCGTGCTTCCTTGTGGCGCATCGCAAAATGTCTAACCCGTGAAAATACCTCCATTTCTCCTATACAAGCTAATCAAGCTAAATTGATCTCGGTCAAAGATAACGCGATAACACCGAACGACACACATAGTACAACCCAATTCGTAGCGGAAAACGAAAACTTCACGTGAGGCATCTCCACGTAAACATCAACAATAAGATTAAAGCCCTCATACGGCGAAGTTAAATGGATCGTCTAATACTTAGAAACAACCTAACAAACAAAACGGTACCCGGTTCTGACCGCAAGCCAAAGACTTCTCTTTAAAAAAAAATGTAAATGGCGTTTTATTTATGGACGCTCTTTAACTGCTGTGGTTCTCTATGCTGGGCGTGAAAGACCGCTTAATTTTGCTCAGAGACCTCTCTATCAGGCTCAGTATAGAATGGGACGCTGAGAACCACAGCAGTTAAAGTGCGTCCATAAATAACACGCCATTTCATTTTTAAAACTAACTAAATAGTATCATTATGGTGTTAAATGAACTCCATAAAAATTAACTACCATCTTTGTAGTAAAGCACTTATCTACATAAAACGAATTAAGAACTATGTGCTACTCAGGAAATTGAATTCCATCTTTTCATCTCTGCATGAAAGGAAAATACAAAGTGACTTCGGTAAATAATACAATATCCGAAGCATGCCGGTCCCCATGGCCGCGCTCGCGAAGGCGTCCCGCTTTGGCGCTTCGTAGCACTGGGGATCGTGGGTTCGAGTCCCGGCATGGGTGTTATATATTTGTGTATATGTGTGTGTTGTAAAAAGTAAGAAACAGTAATAAAACGGCAAAAACAAGGTAAAAAGAAAAAGGTAAATAAAAGTAGGGTATACAGTACCGAACTCCTGACCAGACTCCGGTACTGTATTTAAAAAAAAGAAAAAAAAAAAAGAAAAGCAGGAAACACAACAGGTCGCCTGAGGAACTTTCCGATTTGACGACCTGCAACATGGCTACAGAGATTGCACCTACAAGAAATAAACTTCGCAGCCTGTAATAAATGCTTGTTTTGGATCTCACTACAAGAAGGTAAAGCTCGCATCAGTGATTGTTTATATGATTCAACGGAAATCTGGTAAGCGAGTCTCTTAAGCATGCGCAGTGGTACCATGTGGCAGCAAAAAGCACATGAGTTCTGAAGTTCGCAGCTTATATCCTTGGATGTCTGATCTCCATTTCGCACCTCGTTTATTTTCTTAACAAAATGTGTATACTTTTATAATATGAACACAATGTTTAGCATTTCATGGTTATCACAGTAGTCTCGGGTAGGCATTAGACAAGGTTTACAGAAGTATAGTCTCGCAGGACCGCATTAGTAAGTGGTTAAATACCTACATCAGGATAAAATCAAAGCACTGTTGCTCGAATCCTATCATAAACCATATTTCTTTATTAGTTACAAATAAGCAATTAAGTTCACTCGGCGTAAGATACTTCACAGTTTATGGTAGCACGCCGTCCGTGGCTCGCGCCCCACTGCGTGTTAACACTGTAGTTACTCACAACTCAGTTCAAATCACAACACCATAACACACACTAAATCCTCCTTGCTTTTATAAGGGGAAAATTACGTCAGAAGCTTTCTGGAAATTTCTCGAAGCAGAATACCCAAGAAGCACCGGAACTCGCATTCTAGACTGTTCTGGTTACTTCGGGCTTGTTTACACCCGTCCAGTCCAGTCCAGTGTGATTGGCAGGCTGAGGGCAGCCCGAGGTGTGTTAGACGTGTCCCTGTTCTCAGAGAGAACTTAACCACGTTCTGGCGGGATTGTGGGTTTTGTATGATGGCGGGTGTGTTTTGGGGTTGTGGAGTGACAGGAGGAGGCGAATATTGCTCCTCGACGGTTGCCTTGATGGTGCAACGGCCCTTGTGCACCGCTGGTGTGTTTTTATCAAAATGTTTCTTTTGAGATTATAATTTTGAATCCAAGCAACTCTTGAAGGATTATAAGGAGCTTAGCCGTAGCAGCTGTTAGTGGTGCTCCTTCGTTACCGGGGATGCCCGCAAGCCATGCGGGGAAGCCGGTATCGCCTGAAGCGGCGGTTCGTGGGATCGTAATCCCCAAGAGACCTAACGAGGGCGCTCCGATGGAATGGTAACCCTTCGTTGAATTTTGTTGCCCGAAGCCTAATCTCGTCCTCCAGGTATGGTAGACCAGAGGCTTCGTGCAGGAGTCTCGTTGGAAAGCCTCGAGGCACAGAATAGATAGCCCGAAGACACCTATTCTGTACCCGGTGAAGCAACAGCAGACTGGAGTCTGCCGCCATGCCCCAGATCTCGCAGGCATAGATTAACAAGGGGATTATGAGAGCCCTCAAAAGGCGCAACTTAAGGGGAACCGTCATCGAGGACCTCAGCATCGGGTACAGTGAGGCCGCAGCCCCATTGCCCCGGCACCATAGCCCCCTGATGTGCTCCCTAAAAGTGACGCCCCTGTCAAGCTTCACCCCCAAGTAGGTGATGGTGTTGGTCCATTGTATCCTTCGTCTGAGGTACGTGAATGTGGGGAAGTTTGCGGGAAAGCGGCGCTTGGTGAAGAGAATAGCGTGGCTTTTCTCCGGATTTATGGACAATCGCCAACGCTCGCACCACTCTTGGATGATGCAGAGGTGTCTCTGAATAGGGTTGAAGGCTCTGCGTGGGTGTTTGTTTGTACAGTATAACAGCACGTCATCAGCATACTGAGCTATGTTGACTTGCTGCACTGTTGGTAGGTCGGCCATGTAGACGCTAAAGAGCGTATGGGAAAGTACAGAGCCTTCGGGGACTCCGCCTCTTGCTGACCCGTCTCCAACTCCGACGTCTTTATATTCCAGCAGTCGCGTGCCTCATTGAACGTGAGAGAAGGCTACACGCGATCACGACAAGGTCACAATATTCATGAGCAATCGTCAAAAACCTACCCCCACTTTGGAGTTTCACGTTCATTCCTTGTATACAGCACTCTTGGGTAACTTTACTGCATGCTTACTGACTACACTGTTGCTGACTAACATTTACCATTCACTTTCAGTCTCTTAATAATCCACTAACATACCGACCATCATTTATTCTACCATCTCCCTGGTGCTGCACACATAGACTAATCAGAATCCTAACACGGCATCCGACCACTAATAATAGGTTACAAGATTAGCTTAGATTACTAACAACCCGAGCATGAGGAAACGATCAGGCTTCTGAGGATGATCGGCACAAAAAAGTCTAATCAAGTTGCAAATCTGCAAGGAGTTACCACTTCTAAATAGATCCGGCGGAGTCAGGGGCGAAGTGTCAGCGATACTGCATTTACTGGGCCAGACCTACATTCTACGGGATTAACGCTGACCGTGAATTACTATTATTATCATCATGATTATCATGCAGTACCTTACTAATTGCACAGTTATTAAAGCGCCGTAACGAAAACCACCCATGAACAAGGATATAGTAAATAATAAGAACAAAGCACTACTTGTTCCCGCATTTGAATGGTTTTGTTACAGTAATTTAGGAGCCGTGCTATGGGTATAGTGCGCATTAATGTTGAAAAGTCAGACACTATGTGCTCATGTGTTTGCGTGGTTTTCGTTACGGCGCTTTAATAACTCTACTTGCATATTATTATTATTATTATTATTATTATTATTATTATTATTAACAAAATATAATAATAATAATAATAATAATAATAATAATAATAATAATAATAATAATAATTTAATCCACCACTTGCGGTCGTATTTGGGTGGTTCTTCATTATGATGTTTTAATGTTTTGATTTAAGTCTACAAGTCCATACGCTGAAATGTTAAATAACAGTGGAAACACAAGTATAAAAATATCTAAGAACTGATATTAATAGATTAAACTACAGCTTTTTATTTCTAAATCCAAAATTTGATTTTGTTTCCTCAAGAAAAAGCTTTAAATTGAATTAGAAAGGATTCATATGTCCTTTTTGATCTGCTTATACTACTCTTACATATCATTAGGGAAAATTCAATGGACGTCTGGGAACTGACTGTCACTAAGCGCCTGCCGCTCTCCAACCCTGCAGATAAGCTAGAGTAGTAGAACGAAGGTCGCTTGCACATCACTGACCTATGTTTCTTTGGAATTGCTTCGTTGAGTTCTGCAACTCTTTTAAGGTACAAAGGGTTATCTTCACGCGTGAAATACAGCACCACAGGACCACCTGGAAAACTTGTAAACCTTTAGGATGTACACGGACTGCTATAAATGTTGCTGATATCTTTCCGGGGCTTGAAATACCCTCCAGTGTTACTGTTGTTATTGAGAACTCATTAAGTAAATATAGGAAGATTGCTAGGTATTTTGACTCAGTTCTTAATTCCACACTCCTACTTAATATTCTTATTCATCAAGTTGTTAGAGAAGTACTCTACACATATATGCAACAAATTCATTATTAAACCTACTAATTTATGTATACAGAAACATATTTTTGAAATAGAAGGTGAGAGCTAATTACGAATAGATGTTTTATTCTAACTTCACGGAGGGTGATGCTTCCACCCTTTCCTAATAGATATGTGCACGTTTTCTCCAGGAGTATAAACAGTTTCGTTTGCCTGTAAAGGTGAATGTCACATGCAGGACAAGAGAGATGATCGTTAAAGTATATGCGATTAGTTCTCTTTCCCTGTTAGTAAAAAGAGGCGCCTTCTGCTTAATACGGGTATATGTATAGCTCGAGGACCGTGTGTAACTATCCCTCCATAATGCGGGAATTTGGAGTTCCTGGCCTTTCTTCTCTTTTTTTTTAATTAATTTCTGTAACCTCTTTAACTACTATGATTACATCGGGGGCTTTGACTGAAACATTTCTCTATGGCTAGTTCCTAGCTACTCTAGGTTTTCGTCATTTATTAACTTATGTTGACACGCACGTTTACTCTCGTATCCACAATTCCAGCCTGTATGGTAGGTAGGGATTAGTTCCAATTAAAGAAAGCCTCAGACAGGGAATCAAATCCGGGACCTCAGAGGAAGAATTCAGCAATCTGACCGCTAGATCGCGGAGGCACTCTACATGAAGTTGAAGCTGTTGCAGCCATTTTCCAGTTCAAGCTGAAGTTGCTGAGCGCGCTCACATTTAGCGATTCATCCAAATTTATCATCAGATTTGTGAAGGCATTTGTAATTATTGGCATTTCCTTACAAATATTTTCTTCATCCGTCTCCAACAAAGCATTGTTTTGATCCTTTTCATTTAAACCTCTTGATCCGGATTTTCTGTATCTAAAGCCAGTTTGATTAGCACTGAATAAAATCTGAAATTATTCTGAAATAGGTTCATCTGTAAAATCTAACTCAAGATTCAAATGCTGAATAATTGCAGCAAGAGCCAATCTGTTCTGACTTAGCTTCTCCTAGTCTCCACGAACGAATTCTATACTCAATTGTTATTCTATTCACTCTATAAAATGGTGTACAACCTATGTCCCTCTCTCCAATTATCTGAAAAACAGAATTGAAATATTAATCAACGAATCTCTTGTTTTGTAGTACACATGGCTTACTCATGAACTAGGATAATTAGCTCCATGTATTACGTTTAGAAACTGAAATGTCGTTTTAACACAAAACACATTGTTAAGCTCCTTAACTTGTTTTCTCCTGTTCAAGCCTTATATTGGCAATTTGATTTTTGTCTTGAGAACTATAGCTCTATGTTGTTGAGACAAATTTAGTAAAGAAATGTAGCCCATCTCATTAGTATGGGTGTAACGCGTCTACATCACAAGAGCCCCAGAGTTCGAATTTTGGTTAGGATCAATTACCCGGATAAGATTTTTCTGGGCTTTTCCCTTATTCTGAGAAGATGAACCTGGACTCATTTGGTTGCCATTTTATAAATTCCATTCATTCTCCGTTATGACCTACTAGGTTAAATTATGCTAAAATTACAACAACAACAAAAAAAAAGGAGGCACAAAGAAATAAGATATAGAAATGTGACAATAGTTAAGCATTTATTCTCTAGAATCGCTGAGAAATGTTGTCTTTTATTTAAAAATTAAATTCTAAGAAATATTCACTTTGACAGTATTGACACATATACAGAATGTCCCAAAATTATACAACCACACAAACTGGGAGTCTTGATAAGGATCCTAGATAAGCAATTTGAGATAGGGAACCTATCGTCACTTTCGCCAAAGTCAAAGTCACAGCATATCTTCTGCATCACACATCAGTGGCCGTATTTTAAAAGAATGTGGACGCGTATGTCAAAATTTCATACAGAATACCTCATTTGTATGACAGTAGTCGAAGGATTGCTGTATTGGTGCACAATCAATAAGATATTAAAACTATTGGACCAGCAATTTTGGCAAAATTGCCTTTTTTTCCGGTGTGCACGCCACTCACAATCGTTCGGTTGATTTCAGGTCACATGCAGTTAGAGCGGTTAGCTAGATTATATTGGTGGGTAAGTCAGTATAGCGCTGGTCGCCAAATCCCCGACAGTAAGATCGCACTTCAGTTTTCATTGTTGATTTTTCCCCTCAAAGAGGCACACAATTTGATCAGCACTAATTCGCTTATCTTACATTTTTGAAGTCGAGACGATAAAGCTTCCAGGATACATTACTTTTTAAATACTAACGAAATCTACATACCATTCAATATTGAATGCAATGATTGTTGTACGTAGAATCTAAGCTTCTATGTTAACAGTGAAAAAATAAAAACCAAGAAAGCTCTGATATTGCTTAGATTCGAACAGTGGTTCTTCAGGGTTTTTTTTTTAATTGCTTCATTTGTATAGCCCCGTTTAACATCAATGGTCATATCGGGGGCTTTCACTTGTGAAACTGTAGGTTCAGAACATTAGGTTAAAATTTATATTACTAAACACACGCATATTCCAGACTCTATGGGGGATAGGGAATAATTCCGGTTAAAGAAAAATTCCCTGCCCCAGCCGGGAATCGAACCCGGGTCAGCTCGCTGACCACTCGACCACGGAGGCAGTCAGTTCTTCAGTTTTGTTTATGTATTATATCGCATTTAACATTTTGGCTGCTGGGGCTCTACAGTTTTGCGTTTCGTAGGTGCAATCTACTTAGAGATGTTGCAGGTCGTAGCATTGAACAACTCCTCTAGTAACCTGTTGTTTTTGGTACTTCGGATATAGCAGTATTCCTCAGTCTCTTTTTATTTGTCTTTCGTGCAGAGATTGAAATGTAGAATGCATTTAACATTCTAGTACATAGTTCTAAACCGGTTTTATGTAGGTGCTTGTTTTACTGCAGAGATTGAAATGTAGAATGCATTTAACATTCTAGTACATAGTTCTAAACTGGTTTTATGTAGGTGCTTGTTTTACTGGAGAGATTGAAATGTAGAATGCATTTAACATTCTAGTACATAGTTCTAAACCGGTTTTATGTAGGTGCTTGTTTTACTGCAGAGATTGAAATGTAGAATGCATTTAACATTCTAGTACATAGTTCTAAACCGGTTTTATGTAGGTGCTTGTTTTACTACAGAGATAGTTGTTGATCTTGTACTTGAAGTTCATTTCACACGATGATTATATTGTTTCGTAAGTTGTGAATTGTGTCTAGAATTTGAACGTGTAGGTATATAGCCCGTCAAGGTGTGATGCACAGTATTTTATAAACTTCTTCGAGAGGTACGGAAAAGTGAACCCCTTGAGGTGCTTGGTGCAACTCCGTAGTACCTAGGTGCTTATCACATATTAAATTTATTTTGTTTGTCAGTACGAAGAAATCATATTCAGTAACGCAGAAAACATATGAACGGCTCATCATAAAATTAAAAAAAAAAAAAAAAAAAAAGGAGACAAATTAAAAACAAAGTCACTTACTGAGACTGGAATTTCTAAAACACGCTAACAAGTGCTCCAAATAATGCCACTACGTATGCTTTGTCCGAAATTCAAGTGTTCTGGTCACGGCCTTTGTCTGTTTGATCAGCGGGATGCTAGCTCTTAATACGTTTTATGCTATAGCAAACAATTAAGAGCCCATAGCGCTTAGGTCCCTTATTTCAAGCTATTTATCTAGGACTGTTCTACAATCCTGCTAATTTGTGCGGTTGAATTCTGGGACATTCTGTATATATAGGTGTCCCAGAATCTGACCAAAAAATTTGGGAGGATTGAAGAGGGGTTCCAGATAAACAGTTTAAGATAGAGAGCCTATTGTTCCTTTTGCCAAATGTCAAACTTATGGCGTGTTTCCTGGATCGCACATCAATGGCCGAAAATTAAATGAATATGGACATATGAGATCTATTTTCATTTAGAACGCCTTATTTGTATTAGCGCACAATTAATAACATATTTAAAATCATTGAACATGTAAATTTGGTAAAGCTGCCAGTTCTTTGAAGGTATGCACGCCTCTGATAACACTCAGTTGATTTCAGATCATATTCAGTTAGCTAGAGCGCTCGCCGAACTTGCTGGTGGGCGAGTCGGTATAGCACTGGTCATCGAATCCTATGACACAAACATCGCACCGCTCTCTGAAGTTTCCTTTTTTAATTTTCTTGATTTCTCAAAAAGTACACCATTAGATCAGCAATTATACGCTTAGTTTACATTTCTGAGATTACTTTCAAAAGACCGTGAATGATATCGAAGTAGCGTTCAATATTAAATGCAGTAAATGTCAAGGAACTTGCGAGGATTAATGCAATATAATAATAAGGTTTGTAGAAAGCCTTTATGTAATAACGTTTTGAAACGTAGTAACTGAACTACGATTTTAGCGGTGGAATAATAAAGTCTGGGCTATTCGAACAGCGATACTTTGATTTAATCCTATATAGGTATCACACCGTTTTAACTGTGTTTCAGAAAATCTTGTCTGATTCCTTCTCGTGACTACAGTGTTAACCATGAATTGCTAAACACTATATTTATATTGTAAAAGTACACATATACAAATTATGTGTAAGAAAATAAATTGTTTCAACGAGGTGTGAAATGGGGAGCGGGCGCGCGCGCACATACACACACACACACACACACACACACACTAACCTGCTCACATAATCTAAGCTGCGAACCTCAGAACTCATGCACCTCTTGCCGCCACGTGATAACTTTCTGCATGCTTAAGAGCCTCGTTTGACAGTTTTCCGTTGAACTAGGTGAACAATACTGACCCGAACTTTAGCTTCTCGTGGTGGCGTACAACAATCCTGGAATTTTTGACAGGGTGCGAGGTTCATTTCTTCGTAGCTGCAATTTCTGCAGGGATGTTGTAGGTCGTTACCTCGAAAAGTTCGTCTAGTGGCCTGTTGTATTTTGTACTTCGGATGTATTATTTCTCGAAGTCTCTTTCTACTGACCTTTCATGCAGAGATAAAAAGATAGAATTCACTTTCGTGACTAGTATATGGCCCTTAATTGGTTTTATGTAGGTACTTGTTTTTCTAAAGAGACAGCTGTTCATTTTTATTTCATTTGAAGTTAATTTGTCACAATGATAATATTGTTTCGCGAATTGTAAGCTGTACTTACAGTTTTAATATATACGTACATAAAACATCAATGCATGATACACCGTATTTTATAAACTCCCTCAGGGATACGGAACAGTGAACCCGTTCAAGTGTTAAATGCAACTGTTATTGAAATGTTCTCCGTTGCACCAACGACCAAGAAGACCTACTTGCTAATCGTACGTTACATTTATTTTATGTGTCAATAAGAATAAATCATATTGAATAGCGCAACAAAGTATGAGCGACCCAATGCAAAGAAAAAAAAAAGAAAAAAAAACAGCCAGCATAAAAGTAGACATATCTATGGAGGTTTGAGCCTTCAACCCCTCGATATCATATCTGAATGCCTACACATTAAGCATAATGCAAAATAATAATGCCACAGTATACATGCTGTCTGAAAGATGTTAAAGTCACGGTCCACTGCGGTATGATCGGCGTGCTAATCCTTTATACGTTTTATGCTGTGGCAAAGAACTTAAAACTCATAGTCTATAGCTTTACTTATTTCAAACTATCTTGGACCCCTCTACAATCCTGCTAAGTTTGCGGTCGAATTCTGGGACATTCTGTATTTCACTTTTTTATCTTTTCATTTCAACTTCAATCCATAGCATAACTTTTACAACATACGCCTTCTAAGATACATAATGGTTTTAACTGACCAAGAGCGTTAACTAAGCCTTGGAATGAAACGAGAACGAAAAGAACTGAGAACATGTTAAAATATAGCATCTAAAAATAGTATCTAATTTTAAATAGCAATTGCAAATAGTACAACTATGTTAATT
Source organism: Hymenopus coronatus (assembly GCA_030762935.1). NCBI lineage: Eukaryota > Metazoa > Arthropoda > Insecta > Mantodea > Hymenopodidae > Hymenopus > Hymenopus coronatus. The sequence continues at coordinate 192,952,817 of CM060900.1, read as the reverse complement.
TTACATCTGAATCTCCCAGTGTTGCATATAATCTGTAACGGAGTAATATAACCACATGTGTTGTATAAAACATGGGCAAATTTGTTGCTACAACATGAAGAACGATGATCTCACTTTAACCCAATCCCTACAAGAGTTAATTGTTAATGCGAGGATTGGAACTTTAATAGTGGCAATTATTTATTTACAACTGATACAAAAGAGATACATTTTACCAACCTTTACTGTCCTTCAAAGTAATCACCAGCTCGTTGCCAGCGATAAGGAAGTCGTAGGAAACCTTAAGCAGCGTCTGTTGTGTTGATTGAATGGAGTGGTCTACTGCCGGGCGAATCTCTTGTGAAGCTCTGAGGCGAATGCCATGAAGTGATTTTTCATCTTCGGCATCAAGTCAAAGTCACAAGGGTTTAAGTCCCGGGAGTTTGGTGGATGGTGCAGGACCTCCCAGATCCATCGATGTACAAATCAGCCATTGCTTGCGTTGTATGTGGCCGAGTAATGTTGAGCAAAATGATGGTTGGATACTGCAGAAGTGTCGCCGAAGATCAGAAGGTTCGAAGTTCAAGATCAAAACATGAAAAGTTTGTCAGAAGCCCCGCAATGTGAATGTTATGGTGCATCTTGTGTACGGTTGTTATGATGTTATCCTAACGCATTACATTCTTCAACAGCAGACTGCCAAAGAGCAGGATCATTGTTCATTTTTGGAACTACCTTTGAGAGAGAGAAAAAAAGAAGAAAAAAAAACAGTGACACTGGAGTTAGCCCTTATGACTTTAATTTGATTCCGAAGACAAAGGAACCACTTCGTGGCATTCACTTCAGAAGTGTTCCAGAGATTCATCCAGTAGATATCCATTTGAACTATCAACACAACAGACACTGTTAATTGTATCCTACGATTTCTTTATCGCTCATAAGGGATTGTACACAATGTTGGTGACTACTTTGAAGTACAGCAAACCTTGATAACATGTATCTCTTTTGTATTAGTTGTAAATAAATAGTTGTCACTATTAAAGTTGCAAACCTCGTATCCTAATAGCAAGTGTAATGTAAATAAAATATAGGTGATTTCATTTATTTGCTTACAAATAAAGACGTTCAATTTGACGGCAGAATGCATATGGTGAATGTGCACATTTTTTCAATCTTTGTGACATTGAGGTTTTGTAAATTGGCTGAAAATAATTACTCCAGCGCTATGTGTATGTTCCATGTTAGCATAATCTAAGGCACGTATGGACGATAAACGAGTTTGTTTTTGACATATTTCACCTAAAGAATCCATAAGTAAGGTTTTTATCGTCTACAACCACAAGAGAAATCAGTTTGCTTTGTGTGTGTGTGTGTGTGTGTGTGTTCGCCGAGAAAATTAAAAAGTTCACCACTGTATTCCAGCCTATAGTGTGTGTGTGTGTGTGTGTGTGTGTGTGTGTGTGTGTGTGTGTGTGTGTGTGTGTGTGTGCGTTACGAAGGAGTATTCCACATTGTAGCCGTGGGCTTATTGTACGTCAGACTCCTGGAGGAAGGAATAGAGGAGTGTAATTTCAGAGGGCGGCCGACATCGAGATAGGCAGAGAGTCATCATAGAGGTTCTCTAACAGTTCACTAGCTGTTCTTCACCTCGACGTGGGGAGCACTCAGTCCCGGATAGAACACCTGAGTCCGCAGAAAACACCTAGGGCAATCCCGCCACCGCGAGCCATGTTTTCAGAGAGCAGTCACCTGCAGGAAATGACGCCTGCATGCAGTCCTCGTCTACACATACAACCCTGAAAGCGAGCAGTTAGGATAGAATGAAGGAAGAGGAAGTTCGGGGGAGTGAACGATCCTCCCCAGCATTCACCTGGTGACGGGGAAATCCCCAATAAGCACATGGGTCACACAGGTCGGCCGCGGGGAACCGATCCCATGACCCCCCGAATGCCCGTCCCAGACGAAACACCTGAACCAACTGGGACAGTCCTATGGCGAGTAAAAACTAGCCTATCTCGGGGCAACAGTTAACCTCAGGGTTCCACGGCGCAATATACTGCGAATTCTGGTCCCGTATTGGTCATGACAGCAAACTTGCTCGATATTACTGCCAATCGCCTACTGCATACTATACGACCAACTGCGCGGAAAGTAAGAACATATCATTTCTTCAGTGGTCTAGCAGTATGTTACATTTTGCGTTTGTTGTAATCCACACTTCATATGTTAATATACCTATTGCAGGTTCATCATTGGTAGATCAAATGCTCTATTCTTTTTCTTGCCTTATACTTTTGATATGAATATATACGTATTGTCGTAGGCTTGGAGATAATTGACTGTCGTAACATAATAATAATTAAAAAATAGCAATAACTATTATAGTATTAACATAATAAAAAGATCCTTAACTTAGTTAATACCACTGCAATGGCATTGTATCGCCAACACTATGGGAATCAATTTGTAACGAAGCATGTTCAAATTTAGTCAACTGAACACGAATCGGCATCTTGGTAATTCATTGGGATAGAACTCAATTCGAAAAGAAACGTTCTTCTCTTTGGCAATTGTCATACTCGCTTGCATAGGCTGCACAAGGAAGCAACAAATTAAATTTTCTGAGTCCAGATCTTTGCCGCAAATTAAACATTTATTCCGTCGATTTCTATATTTTAGAAATATTCCTCTTAGGCAGGCATAAACAAGGAGTCAATGGCTTGCATGCTGAATTACTTTCTGTTACCAACTTAAAAACTGACTCACGACGCACTGTAAAGGAGACGCAATTTTTGCTGTTACCCATTGCATGCATGGAGCAAGCCTATTTGCTGCATAACAAAATCAACGGAGTTGATGATGTCTGCTCTAGACGTCTTTTCCCGCACTCAGTGAAAACATATCTTGAACGCTCTTGAAGTAACGTTAATCCTATATGACGTACAAGTAATGGTCTGCACACCTTCATTTCTAATAAAAATTATGTGTTATAGTTTGCCTTCGTTTGTTACATTTGGCCTTTTACGTTATGGAATGGAATTACAAAGGCACTGCTAACATTAAAAGCTAAGCCCAAATACTTCAATGAATATTTACCTGTAAATCAAAATAATACACACGAAAACCTGTTTGTAACCATCAGGATCGTTTTAGTAATTACAATATCTACCGTTCACCAGAGCACATGATAACCAACGGAAACAAATAAGTTCTGTTTTTTGCATAAACAATGCCATTATTAATAGTAGAATCATGTGCTTCCTTTGTTTCCTAAGTTTGCAGCAACCAGTCTCTTAAAACTACCTATAGAAAGGAATACATGTACGGTTCGTGCATCATTATGCATTGTTTATCATTTCAGGTATAACTGAAAATCGCCAAAGAAGTGTCTCCTTTGTTATAAAACAACCAATTCAGAATATAACTGTTACATGCAGTGGCAGAAATATCATATGAATACGTGATTTTACAGCATTTTCTCCCTTTGCACGTTTTATCAACTTGTATATTTTCGTTCATAGGTATGTTTAAAAAATTAAAATATAGATGCAGTTGAACTATTTATATATATATATTTCAGTTTATTATAGCAATAATTACTTAGTTTAATTGTGTATCAATTAAATTGTGCTCTGTTGTGTAATGGTTACCATGCTAACTTCATATACCCAAGTTCGCAGGTTCAAACCCGGCGGAGAACGATGGCTCTTTTTCGGGAGTAAAAATCCTTGACATAGCTTCCTTCGGAAGGGAAGTAAAGCCGTGGGTCCCGTGTCGTAGATTTAGTAGGTAGTGTAGGTATATTTCTCGGTAGTGTACGGTTAGCCCGCCTGCCTCATTTAGGAGGTCGCGAGTTCGAATCTCGCTTAGGGTAAGTTACCCGGGTAAGGTTTTTTTCGGGTGTTCCTTAGTCTGAGAAGACGGATGTAAAGTAATTTTAAGCTCTATGGACCACGAAATTATTTGAGCATCACTTCACCGACTTCATTCATCGTCCAATATGAACAATTAGGTTAAAGGACGTTAAGATAAAAAAGGAAAAAGAAAAAAAATTAGCCCCGTATGTTTCGTTATCCATGTATTAGAAGATATGACCCGTATACGTTCGACACGTGTTTATGAAATAAGAAATGGGCATTCAATTACACAAAGTGAATATTTGAAATTTAAAACACTACTGAGTGTATCAGCTAATATTTCCGATATGACTAATACCAATTATATAAACATCATATTATCTATGCAGCTTCCCTGTTAAGGTTATCGTCCAGTACGTGATTCTTAAGAGTATAGGAACATTTTTCTTAACGATTCAGGCCAAAGCACCGTATATTATTTCATTGTCTCAAATAAACTATTTTTGTTAAACGTATATCATTGTAGTTTCCGACAAAATGGGTAAAACTAAGCAGCTTTAAGTAAAGGGTTAGTGCGCTAGCTGGTTTATTAAATATCCTGTATTGAATTCTTGGAATATCCCTAACATTTATGATTAAATGTTATATCAGTGTTATAAGAAATATAATACTTCCGGTACAGATGACATTTGGGCCCGGTATTATAAACATAGTTGAACCAACCCAAAAGTTGAACTGCAAGCGCCGGTTTATAACCTTCTGGTTTAGCTGAATCGCAATACATTGGTTTTGGGTTACCTGAGGACTAACAAAAGCAGACGATCGCTTTCTTCTTCTTACACAGCAAATGAATGTTGTTGGTGGACATGCCAACTTAGATAAAATGATAGGAAATGTTTTTTTTATTTATTTCTTAAATGTGAATTATTTGTATTAAAAGAACTACTGGCAGAATTTTTCTTTCGCCGGAGCGATAAGTCAGTAGACTTGCTCCCCTTTCCCAAATGAGTACCCTGGAAGATTATTCACCAATAGATAAAGTAACAGTAGTAAAAAAGCATATTACCATTTAGGTGCACACGTTTAAACATTTACTTGCCATTTTGTCTGGGGTTCACTCACTTGACTATTATTATTAAGGTTTATTTTTATCTATATTTGTATTTTAAAAATCGTTAAGCAAAATTCGTTTTTCTGCCAACTTCAAATTAATTATGGTCAAAATGGTATTTTCTCTTACGTAAACATCACATACAATAGGATAGGAGACAGCCATATGTTTTTAGAAGCATGTCCCGTATGTTTAGGCTTAACTGTCAAGCATGTGTCGTTATTCTAATAAAAGTTTGGTAATAAGATATCTGCTGTTACAGTTTATACCTTCTCGCTTCATTGAGTATCCAGTTTCGAATGTGACTTAATAAGGTTAGGACTGTCAAACATTCCAAAAATGAAAGTGATCATATCTACTTAAGAAAGTTCCATGGCCTCCAAGGTCTTTAAATTATGAATAATTTATTACTCACCAATTCCTCAAATATCCCATCCGCAATATGCACATGTGCTTCCGGGACCACCATCTTACAAGATAGTATTAAACGGTAGTTAAATGGAAGACGAGTTCCAGTTATGTTAAACTAAAGTTTAACGAAATATTAAAGTTTATAACATGAAGTAAAATGAACATCTAGAGTTTAAACCTAACCAAGGTTTAAAAGTCTTTTATACATAGTACCGAGATTAGAGAATAAATTGACCATACTTCATGTTTACTGATATTGCATAAAGGAAAAGCATTTGTTGACTACATAAGAAGAAAATGGCAAAGCTGTAGTTCCTTTACCTCTTTATTACGCCATACATTAAGCTTTCAATACAATTGTGTAAAGTCATAGGCGTTTTTAAATGGGACTTGAGACTTGTCTCTACATTTATTATTTATTTGGGCCTACCTTGAATGATTTACATTGTTCTCGATGACTTTTCCAGTGCAACCTCTGATGGTCTCTGGAGCAGTAGTATGCGATACGACAACCAGCGCAACGTTGATTGGCTGGTTGCTCACATAAGGCGCAAAACTCTTCAACCATCCTGAAACAGATGTCATATTTGCCACTGGGAATATTTGTGTATAACTGACAGTTGCGTTCAAGACCTGCATCAGGAGACTTAGATCATGCCTGAAGCTATCTATCACAGACACACAGGAAACGTTTGGAAAGAAAGATAAACAATAGCTCAACAGTCCGGAAAAGTTACATCCTCAGCTCACATCTTTATCCCATTTGTCAATATCTTATTGAAAGAATTATCGTTGTATGTTTAAAATTGTATATACCGAATAACTTAGGGGTGAATAAACAAAACGCTATAGTAAGCGTAGGGTACAAATAGTAATTATGCCTTCAGATTTGGCGCATAAAACAGATAAACTCTGATAAAATTCTTGGTAAAACGTTAACCGGAAATACAGTAACCTTTGATCTTCAGATACCAAAGTTTATGGAACTCATTTAATAGCCATGCTCAATGTTAATTGCATCTTGTCAATGTGTTAGACGCAAGCACAGAGCACATTGCTGCTTACCTGTTTTCGAGAGCGCATGCCACAGAAAGTGGCCTGTCTGGATGTAGCCACCGCAAGTTCTATTTTCTTTCTGCGAGCAAGGCAAGATATATCCCAGCCGTCAACTGACACAACAAAGCGAGAAAGGAATAAAACAAAAATAATGGATCTGTGCCCAGTTACAATAGAGTTCAAAGCCACTGCTCTATCAATGTTACTTGCACGAATCAAGGGAACCTTAGACTCATATTAGATATAAATAGCATTAATATGCTGAAAGGAAGTGCATTTCAATACTTTATTTAGGATATATTGCCTGCTCCTGATTTCCTCAGATCTTAGCACATAATCATACATTTTGGGTTTCCTAATCGCTTTACGCCTATATAGTTCTTACATTACTAACTACACTTTCTCGGTATTAAAACTGCCAAGGTCATAATTTTAAAAAGCATATAACGTTAATGAGCAGCTACCTTGTGAAAACAATATGCTGAATTTGTAATTCTTGCTTATAAACAGTAACGACTAGTGGTAATAAGAACTAATAATAATAAAAACAGGAAGAAAACTTAACAATAGCAGCCTCCACTATTGGGATTTGTCAATGGATTCATTATTTTAGTGCATAGAGCTTAGGCTCTGCTGTAGAAAATTTTGAGAACAGTACATAAACAATATAAGCTTATTATTCTAACTTAGGTGCCAGCTAACCCAGAGTATGTGTCCTTCATGGAACATCTCTGTTAAATGTATTACACTAAATAATACAACAAATGCTATAAATGTTTCGGCTACATGTAGATTTAAGTAGCTATACACAAGTTGGGCTCTTCAAGAATACGTAGAAGTTGCATTCCTTTCTGATGTTATCGTTTTATGGCAGAAAACTCCTGATTTTTATTATACGAGCAATAAGCGCTCTACTTCCCGCGCGTAGCAATATTATTAATAAGGGAATTTTACAATAAGCAAGGAAACATCTAAAGTAACATTCTATGTTGAAACCGTATTTTAGCCTTAAAATTAGTCGATGAGCTCTTTCGGTGAGCAGCAAAACGCTTGTATTTAACACTCATTTGAAAATATACCTTCATTTGATAACATGACATTGTAATATTAAGAGTAACAGAAAGCACGTTAAGGCTACATAATGAAGGATATGAAGCACAACTACATTTCATTATCAATTGCAGTACATCACATAACCACATTTAGTACCGGCTGATAATATTCCGTACTTCTGGTTTTACCAATGTCTTCTGTGCTGATATCTTGGTGCTTTAGACTTCCCATTTTTATAATGTTCTTCCTTATTGACTATATGAATTGGGGAAGAGCTGAAGAGCAGCATTCTCGTTGATTCTGTTTATGCACATATATTTATACAACTTAAGTCTTGTTAAGTGATAGATAGTTTTGTACTATTCTTGTATCTTCTGCTGTAGGTTGTTTGTGTATTATTTCAAAATTAGCCCACTAAACTGCATAAAATGCAGTATATTTTGTCTGCCAGTCTTCAAGTTTAAAAAGGTAAATAAAATTAAGCTTAATTTGGAATATACCACTGTTTTTCATCAAATCTAAGGCCTGCGTATCGTCTGCGATGCCACCAGAAGTAAAAGCGAGCATTAAACACTATAAAAAAGCGCCGGGGAGTTACACCACAATCATAATGTACTGTCTGATGACGTAAGGGACCCCGACCTGCCGACGCAGATCTAGTCATTCTCTGTGTCCCTCGCTTCATCCCTTCCTCCTTCAGGTTTACAAAGCACAATAAACCTATATGTGCACTTAAACTGAGTTGTAATAGCTTTTAAAGTGTAATTTTGATTATACAACCAACTAATACACATGATTTTACACTGGTAGATTTACTCAGTAATCTAAGAAACACTGGAAGGACAGAAACAGAAAATATCGTCGTCATTATGCAGCATCATCATTGCTAAACATAATGGATTGTTGTGGCAGTCCCACAGTATTAAAATTGAACTATGTATTAGCTTTGTGGCTGCATTCGGTTAGCGCAACGATCATATCTAATGTAAAATATAAAACTTCACAATCGGATATTTTCTCGAAAGCACTAGATTGGTGGTTGGTGATGATTGGTGTTTTAGGGCGCTCAACTCCTTGGTTAGTAGTGCAAAGCACTAGAGAAAAACATCTGAAGTCCTATCGTGATTAGTGAATTGTTCTTAATATTTTGTGTTGAATTCATTGTTCTTTGTTGTGTTTGACAATTTCTTCTCTTTACGTTTTTCTCTGTTGCTGTAAAGAAGGGGAGAGCGGGCCTAAATATCAATGCTCAAGACAAAGTGTAAATAGTGGCAGGTGATAATTATTATTCCGCAGGCAAGAGTAGGTCCCTTATGGACCAGTGTACTGATCCAGTTTAAATCTGCTCAATGGTGGATATGCAAGCACTTTGTATTCTATTACTTCACGCCCAATTCATTCTGTTTATCCCAAATTCATCTTCCCAACAGGAATCTGCACCATTTCCAACACAATGAGAGTATTTTGTAAATGTACTGTCAAAACACTTTACTAATGATTAATGAATAATTAATTAACTATAATGAATCAAAGCGAAAACGTTGCACCTACTCTTTTTCCTAAAGTTTTTTTTCTTGTACTTCAGCTTAATTAAAGCAGCCTTTCTCTTCGCCTTTCCAAGTAATAATGCACTATTGAAGCCTATTTCTTTTACTGTCGCTTCAGGTAATGCAATATTTGAAGGCTAAAAATAGTTAAAGCTCTAAGGGCCACAATAGAAAATTAATTGTTAAACACGATGCAATGACTTTCGTTGAAAGTGAAATAACCAAAAAATAATGGGGAAATATAAAGTTAAAAATGTTTGATTAAAATAATATCAATAGGATGATCACCACGAAATGCAACATCCAATTGGAGTATTATAAAGGGAGCCGAAACGTTTGAGGCATCGCATTAAATAAAAAGAACTCAGTGATTGAATTCATTGCTTGTTTTGTGTAACGTGTGCATTAATTAACATTTGGACCATACAGTTGCATCCCAGCATTTAATACCTTTAGGATGAGTAAATGTAGCCCTGTGACATGTAATTGAAGGAAAATAACCACCAAGAGTCCGAAGCCATAATTTTTTACATATTTATAAAATCTGGAGCATAGCTGTGTATACCAGCATTCATTTCCCTCGTGGTGGAGTCCGCGTATTCCAATTGGATTAGGATGGGATAACTGAACCTTACGACATTTCAGAATGAAGTTAATGAGTTCAGAAGTTTAATCGCTTAATTTGTTAGAAGCATATGCATGGTCTCAAAATCCGGAAATAAATGGAGTTGGATTGTTTTAAAAAATAAAGTAAATCAGCATCTAGTGTTTGATATCCACGTGAAATAATCTTAAGAGTTCCATTTAATTTTTTTTTTTTTCCTGGGTTAACGCTATACTTTGAAAATCCTGACAAAAATTAAACATAATTTACTGTAGCATTTTTGAGACTGTGATTCAGTAGATATGCCTTAGTGATCTTCGGATTTCCTTTAAACAATTTATGCAAACTAATTACATAGGGACTATGGGATGGAGGTAGGAGGTGCTAGAAATGTGCAATTAAAACTGGGAAGTGTGTATATGTAAAGTACATACTATGGTTTGTTAGAAAGTATTTTATGTACATTATCCTCTTTAATTTAAAGTCTGGATTATATAGGTTAGAAGTTTATAGCCAAACACTTTTTCCAGCATTATTAAGCGCAATAAATATGTCTGTTCAGAAAATTATTAGATATTTTAATCTATTAGTCTCATTTACAGTTTTCTAATCTTGATGTGATCAATCTATGATGAGTAGCTGTACGTGATTAAGAATAGCTTTATTTGAGAAGGGGTAATTATCTTTGTCGTTATGGAAACTTTGGAACCTTGAATAAATTCATAGAGCGTTACAGTCCTATAATTTCTAAACGTTAAATAACCAGTTATGATTAAGGAAAGCATTCACTATTGAGATAAGACCTCAGTTAATTAGTATTACGAGGTTTTGATTCTGAACAACATTCCGTTGATTCATTCAATCCTCCATTTTGGGTTCCGACAATAATGAACTTAATTTTTCAAATTTTGAGTAGTTTCAACATTTCAAACTATAATTATTACATTTTTCATTCAATGCAAAGAGATTAACGACGGCTTCTTGGGCTTCTATAGCTTTATCAAATTTTGAAATAATTAGACCTAGTGAGAAATCAGAAAAACTTACTTTTGCGAATTATTTCCTTTTGATCGTCAAAAAGCCCAAACGCATTATAAGAGATACCTTAGCTCGGAAGGCTCAATTTTCAGGGTGTACAATGTCGACTTCTTTACCAGAGTGAGTCTACCGGGAATTTCTCGAGTGTGTCGAATCCAAAGGAAAGAGGGCAACATAGTTTTTCACGAGTGTAAAAATAACACTGCTTCTGCTTGTATCGATAACTGTAGAATTCGCATCTAGTCCAATTCCCTAAAATATGAATGCCGTAGCATAATTTGTGTGCTTTGTAATAGTAGCAGTGTCATTTGGTGTAGTGAGGGATCCTGTTATATAAAGGTAACTTCTGATAACTACAGTGTATATGCCATCTAAACCCAAAGTTGAACGGTTGCTGTGTAGAAAGCAGTGACGATTCGTGGTAAGTAATTTAGGTACATCGCTCCCTTTGTCATCGTTTTTCTGAGTCTAGTCATACCTCGTTATACGCGATCTCACTTCACATGTTTTCGCTTAAAGCGATTTTTAAAAAATGCTGATTTTAAAACTGTACAAATGACATAAACAGATGCGTCTGTTTAAGACTATTTTTTTTTTCATCTTTACCTTGAAATAGCTAATATGATTATCATATTCACTTCATGCATTTTTTGTGTTACGTGATAATTCATGAGAACCAATTACTTGCGTAATGCCAGGGACACCTGTACACGTAAATTATTGTTTATTCTAGTGGTAGTACTTGCAAGTTTACTGGAATGTTAGCTCCAACCGACGAGATTTCTTCAGAAGTAGTTCCATAACAGCTTCCGTGAAATTTTCATCAACATCCTTTAGAAGCATATAAAGTAACTGCTTTTCTATGGACATTATTGACAGAGAGGATAATCTTTATTGGCCCACTGTAGCTCTACAGTGAAATTTTAGTCAATTTAAAGTGGAAACTGACCGTTCAACAGAAGCTGCAGTTGCTGGTACAGTTAGAATTAGACAAGCTAATTTGTAAACTTCAGGCATAGTCCACACCATATCTCTTTCGTTCATCATTTTCACTATTTCACCTACTGACTTTGTTCAAAATCTTCAGAAGGGTACACAGAACTAAGTTCATTTTTCCGACGTACCGAATCAAAATTTGAGCCATAGGTGTCCAACAGTTTTGCGCAATGGTAATCAGGAAAAAACGTTTTGTAATTTTTGAATTTTGAGGAATCAGGGAGAGCAAAGAAATGAAAACTTTCATAGTCGGAAAACTTATTTTGTATTTGATAGAATATCCTCCTGAACATAACTTCAGTAACTTCAATTGGTTCATTGCTCTTCCTTTTCTTTTGTGGTGTTCGTTTATCATTTCAGTAGAAATGCTTATCCAAATATTTTGGAACCTTCTCTTCTTAGCTCTTCTAAAGTGTTTTTGTCTGGCAATATGCAATATCCAAAGACGTGTCTTGTAATATGTCGAAGAGAACGTCGGTATGAGCAAATATTGCCGAAAACGTTTTGAGGAGGAAGAGAGTATCTAATCGCCAAAAAATAAAGAAAACCTTGTGCATTAACCAATGTATCAGGTTCCCAATGAACATTGTTTTCTGGTTCTGTTATGAATTCAAAGAATAAAATCAGGTTATCTCATTGCTCTTGTACAGTGTTGACAAGTCGTGAATTGAAATTCCAGCGTGTTGGAGCCGCTTGTGGTAACTTTTTATTCATAACAGCAGGCAAGGTTTCCGTTCTTTTAGTGGAATGAGAAAAGAAATTAGAATGCCTGATAGAAATAAAAAAAAATCTGCAATACATTCTGCCTCTTGCAGAAACAAATTCAGGATATGATAGTGACAGCGAACAAATAGTGTCCCTAACTTTAGATTGCAGATTACCTAATTGACCAGACATTACGGCCGCACTATCATTTGTCTGAGCGACAAGTTTCTTATAAAAATTAAATTCTTTAACTGTTGTAAGTACATTGTTGTAAAGTGCCTCAGCAGATCTATCTGCACTGACATCTGCAAAGCCCATGAACCATTCTTTAGCTTTCCACGACTTGTCCACATACCGTAAAATTGTAGAGAGTTGGGATTTGTTCACTATATCTGAGCACACATCTAGAAGAATAGCCAAAAAATTAGCGGAGGAAAGTTCTTTTGTTATAGAGTTAATCAAAACACCCCTATTAGCTTCGATTAAATATTATGAATGGATGACAAATGCCCCGGAAAACTGTAGCATTTTTTTAAACGATCATTTAAAAGTAGATCATACGTACTGAGTAAATCCAGTGTTTCTGTGTAATTGCCTCTACTAAAGAAACTTTCTGACCCGTCGTGTCCTCTAAAAGCTAATTCCTGGTTCCCTAAGTGACAAACATCAATGATTCTATTCAATATTTCTCAGTTCTTTGTTACCATTTCATTATGCTATGAAATTTGTAATGATTTCTGAGCATTTAGATGCAGGTCTACTCGGGTATTGCCAAAATTACAAAGAGTGAATGCACAAAATATGTGATTTTTTTTTGTTGTTTTTTGTTTTTTCATGCTTAGTTAATGAACCTGTTAGAGAAACTATATTGTCGAATCCTTCTTGAGACCATGTGGTACTGCTTTTGTCATCACTAAAAAGAAAACGGCCAACAATAGAGTTTGTATAATTTGGGGCAACCAGTTAACTATTTTTACCTAGAATAATTGCTAATGCAGAAATGTCTGTTATACTCTCGTTTTTTGTCTTGACATTTTACAATCAAACCTGGTATTTCGGGAGGGCTTTTTATTTTGTTTTTCAGAAAATTCATACTTCCGAAATCCAGTCTTTAACACATGTTCTACTGCACAGTCACAAGGACCACTAGCTTCAGTAACACTTACATCGGCCATTCTCACAAAAACTTACAAGCAAAACAACACTAATACAGACTAAAAACGATTGTCAATCGCAAAATTTAGCGGTACATTTCGACAGCTAACGGCTAGGATCTAGGCTTCCTTCCCCCTCGCCTCTCTAGTGGAGAAGTGGGAGTGAGTGGCTACCGCTTCAACTTGCGATGGATAGCACTGGACACCAGCGCTGGCCTTGCCTAGCTAGCGGATAATGCTGAGAGCATGGTTGTCGTTTTAACTTGCGGTGAGGTAGATGTACGCGACTTCGCTCTTCACAGAGTAAGCATGGGAGGGAAACGCCGCAAGCCTGCCGCAGCCGCCCAAGAGCTAATCGAGGAGCCGCCGGAGACCGTCACCGCCAACGCCGACCCAGTCTCCCAGCCTACAACCTCCGCCGAGCCTGAACCTGCCACCACGGAAAATCACGCCTCATCTTCCGCCGTCGAAGCCTCACAATCCCCGCTGAACATCACAACAGACAACACACCGCCTACACCACTTACGTCGCCACCAGTACTAGACCTCTCCTCGCTGCCGCGCTTCTGCGCAGTGGTGCGTGGAGTTCACCGGCAGTTACCAGACGGTCTAGTTCTCAACGCTGGCCGTCTTCGTTGGCCTTCACTTATGAAAGCCACGAGAATACACACTGAAAGAGGCCCGTCACCACTAGTCAGGCTGGAATTCTGGAACGAGGCGGACTACCGCGCCGCCTTAGCTGATGGTTTGCCTGCTCTCGGACAGGTGCTTGCAGTTGAGCCCGGACGAAGCGTCCGTGTCTTCCTCTGTCGCCGGTGCTGCCAGTACGGGCACTCCTCAGACGCCTGCACAGCCTCCGCCCGTTGCCACTACTGTGGCGCCGGATGTCTCACCTCCGCCTGCACCTACCATGATTTGAGACGCCGGCCCGTGTACTGTACTACTTGCAACAGCGCAGGTCACTACACGGGTCAAGCGGTGTGCCCCAAACACCCACGCAGACAGATCCCAGCCATTCACCAGCCGCACGCCGCGCCACCACAACCAGCCTCTCATCAGCCGCACGTAGCACCGCCACATCCAACCTCTCACCCGCCAGCGCCCATCATCAACTCCTCGCAGACAGAACCGCAGACCTCCACACTCATCCAGCTCCAAAATGACCTTGCGACCAACACAGCCGAACTCCAAAATCTCCGTCTTGCAGTCAACACCATATCCGAACGCATCGCCACCTGGGAGGAAGCACTGACCCGCTCTCTGGCGGAGCTTCAGGCAACCGCCCGCAACCTTCAGTCTACACCTCAGGAAGTACACCGGGAGAACGCCGCCTTGCGAGACCACTTTAACAGGAGCCTCGAGAAGGTGGTGGACTACATAAACAACTTGCGAATCTACAAGGTCCACAAGTAACTCGACGAGCTGCTTCAACAACAGACCCGAGGACTGACAATTAGACTACAAGATATGACACAGCAAATCACATCAGCCATACATCATCGTCCAAACAGCTTTGGAGCTATGGCTACATCACCCAGAACTCGCCTGGGAAGAGCTCCATCGCCAAACTAACATGCCCCTCTGGTTTAGCTATGCACCTCAACTTTTGTAGGTCGACGTCAGGGCATTGCGCCATGTCGTTTGCCCCTACACCCCACGCTTTACAATACAGTCACCCACAATCACTCGGTTTGCTTCGGCGGTACCGGGCCCCATGACACCACTGATGCCCCATTAAATAGAGACACCACAGTATAAAATTCTTTCTCTCCCCTTTACTTATTTCCTTCCCAAATACCCTATATACCTGTTATCCCTATAACCTTTATTCCTGTTCCCCCCCCCCCAAAATAAATAAATAAAAAATGTACGCGCGCATCACTGTACATATATGCAAATTTAACCACCCAAATTTGTGATCATTTGGTACTTAGTTGAAATGACATACAAAACATTCTGTTTATTTTGCATGTCTATTAAGAGTCGTTTTGAACACTTAGTACAGTATGCGGTATATAGGAAAATTCGCCACTGATAGAAAGACACGTTGTTCTTATGTTGTTTTCCTTTTGTTAACTTGTTTAAAGGTCTGTTATAAAGCTTGTAGCCCAAATACTGGAGAAACTTTCATTACGTGCTGTCAGCTCATGAGATTTAAAAGTAGTGTATGCCTAAATCGTGACAGCACCGACTTACTTGTTCAACTCCATTGAGTCTGGTATGAAGTCTAGCTGTACTCGCCAACTAGTCAAAGAGTGATCGCATCTAATGTTTCTATGTAGGGGTATAACTGTATAGAATATGAAGGGTCCTGAGAGATGTGAAATCAAGGAGGAATCTATAAAAATAAACTCATAGAGGATGTCCACTTGTCCATATGGGTGTGCATCCCACCACTCAAAGGTTTGTGACCAACATCGATCAAAGAATGATTTCCAAAACCACCTTTGATGATTATGACACTCGCTTGAAACGTATAGTATTGTAACAGAAGTCTCAATTATACAACAACAAGGAAAAAACCCTTTATTACTCCAAAATTGATTACAAATAATCGCCTTTATTCCGTTTGCAGTATAAATTTCTCTCGTCGCTTCGGCGTATCGCAGTTCTTTTTGCTTCGACGCAACTGCTGCACACTGTACCTTCCTAGTTGAAAGTCTCACGGGGCCTATTTCGCTCCCTTTTATAGCTATCGATGACGTCAACAGAAATTTCCAGAAAACTTATTATTCTCTCAAATTATATTGCGCCCAGGTCGCACTCCAAAGCTTTGAGGTAATGCCAAAGCTCTTCCATGTTAATTTTAGGAACACATAAGACAATCACTGCGGCTACTTAAAAGAGCCGCCGATGTGGTGCAACATTCGGCTATAAGCTTTTCAAAGCGAACCGCAAGCAATGTGCGGCAATTACGGGACAGTAAGGCATAGCCACACTGCTCCCTGCTCATGGCTGGTCGCTTACCGTCCAATTGTACCAGCAACCAATTTGCTTCAATGTTTCCTTATGAAGTTGGACATAAAGAGGGTGCCCCGTAGGCTGTGTATTTCTAAAAACACCCCATAATGACCAAACCGTTCTTCTGCGAGACAGTTCGCTATGGTCTTGACTTCCTGTTTTGGAAAGCCGTATACTTCCATATATTTTACAGTGACCAGCAGGTATTTGTTGCCGCTGTCTGACACGGGGAATGACCGAGCTACGTCAATGGCTATGCGTTCGAACGGTGTGCCCATGTTATACTACTACATGCGACCGGAATCCTGGTGTGCAAACCGAAACTTGCCACACACGTATGGCATTGGTGGCAAAACCTCTCATTAATTGCCCATATTACCGTTGTCGAAGCTTGTTGATTGTTCAGTTGTTTCAAGATGTCCTCCCAAAATAACCACATACAGTTCCGCCTGAACTTGTTGCTTTACTCCGAAGGAGAACCAGTCGCTCTGTCTCTGTCTCTCTATCTCTCTCTCTGAATCGCTTCCCTCAGTTGATTGCCATGCTCTAACAGTACACCCTCCTTGGTCTTCGATGAGTCCTATTGAGCCCGGTAGGGCTTGTAAACACTGGTTCGGTGTGCGATGCCTTCCCAGCTCGGTCTAGTCCTTGCCTCCTCTCAGGAGTGGCTCCAAGTCGGCGTCTAGCAGTTGCACAATGCGCAGGCCTATGCACCTGTGCGCCGGTGCCCTGGCATTGGTGTCCATAATAGAGCCGCTACCAGGATGTGAAAATCCTAAAATAGGCGCACTGCAAATTGCTGACTTAAGCGCTTGTAACAGGCGCTTTGCTTACTCTGACCACTAATAAAGTCAGTACTCTTCCATCAGACGTGTGAAGGTTTTTGTGATTTTGCTGAAACCTCTGACGAACGGGCGGAAGTAGTAGCATATGCTCAGATAATTCCTAGCTCTTGTTTATCTAGCGCGAGGCCATCTCTCATTTACCAAGCCTTCTTCGGGCACTTTGCCTAACAAGATGGTGAGACTATGTGGGCCAAATAGCTCACCTCTTTGCAGATGAGTTAGCACTCCTTTGCGTTTAACTTCTTTTTTGTTGCATGTAGCCTTTGTAGTGTTCTGGTCATAATTTCGAGACGGTCTTCGAAGTTGTTGCCCACAACGATGATGTGATCCAGATAGAGTGGGCAGGCGTCGTAGTCCCGCGCTGTCGTCACTGATTTCATTAAGCGCTAGAAGATAGCTGGCGCGTTACAGAGGCCAAAGGGCCTAAATTTCTAGGGTCCTCGTCCAGACGAGAATGTGGTCTTGCCTGTATCCCGATTTCAACGTTATAGTCGAGAATCACTGGATACAACAAATGTGTACGGGGTGTCCTGATTCCGGGATAATAGAAAACAGTCCTTTCTGGTGACAGCATTCAGCTTTCTGTACTCTACGTAGAAGCGTGGTTCATCGTCCTTTTTCATTCAGACCACAGGGCTCTCAAGCTCCTCAGTGGTTCCTCTGGACCTCATGTCCTCCAGCATGTCCCGTAGCTTCGCCAGTTTTGCCAGAAGAACACGTCTATGCGGTTGCGGGATAGTTCGGGCACTACTGGTGTGGATGTAATGGAGTACTCCGTCAGTGCGGCCATAATCGCCGTTCCTTTTGTTGATGACAAGCTGATATCGACCTTAACACACGTCGGATCCTCTCCAATTGTCAAGCGGTCAGATGGTCGCCCCGCCCCCCTTCAGCAAGTCTTTAACCCGCTTCCCCATTTCATGCAACGGTACTGCTGGTGGATTCGTCGCACGGCGATACACTCACCTTCCTCACTCCGTCCCCGCCGAAACGTCCTGATTGGTGTCCGTTGGATTGAGCAGCCTCGCGGGAAGTATTTCCCGGCAAAGCAAGAATGACCGGATAATACATAAACCGTTCAGTAATATCTTCCGGCACAATACCAAGTTATTTAGTTGTTGGCCCATCGCTTCTTGAGTGTACAACTATGTCGTTCCTCAGGATCATCCTGCAGATCCCCAGATGTTCATTTGGGTCCCGGAGCAACACGTCGTCTTGGCTAAGTTGAAAGAACTTCGATCGTCGCCTCGTTCACAAGCTCACAGTGTTCTGTCCCAATGGAAATTCCAACAGGACCACCTTCACTAAAGTTAAGCTGTCGCTCGTTGCCATCACAGATTGGAAGGGCCGACTGGGTGCTCGTGTTGGCGAACCTTTCTCCACGATAGGTCTGGTTGCAGTCACGGTTACACCAGTGTCCACTAGTATCGGACACAGTTTTCTTGTACCCAACTATCTATAATGAAGAATTGATATGTAATAGACTAAATGAATTTAGAATTATGACTCGATTAAATAATAAACAATATGGTTTCAGTAAAGGTTTTTTCACAGAATACGCCGTTAATCAACTAATCACAAATATCAGAAGTTCACAATGTAAGTACATTATCGGTATTTTAATTGATATCTCAGGCGCCTTCGACAACCTCTGGTGGCCGCCCCGGTTGCGATTAAAAGGTTTCCCGAAGTGTTTGTATAAAAGGTTACCGGACTACTGTAAATACAGAGGAATACTTGTTAAAGCAGCCAACACCAATTTTCGAGAAATATTTCTGAACGATGTCCCCAGGGGTCCATCCTTGGACCGACCTTTTGGGATTCAGTTATGGAAACTTTAATAGCAATTCCCAATGTAATGGGAACTATTGCTTATGCAGATGTTTTATTTTTAATTAATATTATTTTTAATTAATGCAATCGATAAAAAAGCCAACAACTTAATGTTGATTCTACATAGTTGGTGTGTAACATATAGCTGCTGTAAAATCATTCTACATACTGTTTAAGGGTACTTTGAAAAGGAATCCAATAATAAAATATTATAATCAGAACATAACATGGCAACCAAGGCAGGATATTTAGGAATTTTAATAGGTGAAAAACTAAACTTTAGACAGCATACTAAATCCGAAAAAGTGATGTTAAAGTTAGCCAGAATTATACAATAAAACTTTAAAGTTCTTTTCAACGATATAACAACATACTATACAAGTATATTTGGCTCAATAATTACTTATGAAGCAAGTACATGGGCCGAGGGATGAATGACATTATGATTAAAAGATTTTCAATATCACAACGGAAAATATTATTACGGTGCACTGGGGCTTTAAACACTACATTAGCGATGGCATTATTAATAACACTGGGTATCTGGCCAATTGACAACTTAATAAAATTGAGGGGAGCATCGGCATGGCAAAAGAAGAAGAAGAAGAAGAAGAAGAAGAAGAAAAAAGTGTTGGGAAAATTAGAGAAATTATAGGAAATGACTGCAACACGTTAAAATATATTGAATTTTTTCTGCGAAGAAATTAGCTACAGGAATGGGACAGTATTGATCAGGGAAGACGGAATTTGGAAGTTTTAATAATATCTCGGAAAGATGGAGATCGAAACCCGTAAAACAAATAAAAGGTATTCTATATTTTTTAACAGTACACGGACCATATAAGACATACTGGCTGAAAATACGGAACAACAAATGACACATACGTATTATGTAACGAGCAATATAATCCTGAATATTTTTATTTGTATGCTCAAAATACACAGAACAAGCAGGGGAAGAGAGTGAGTTATTAGCTGGAAACAACATTTAAGATACTATAAGGGATGAAAATCAATTCAAAACCTTGCATTCTTTAGCAGATAACATCAGTTAAATAATGTGGAAAAAAAAGGATACCAACAGAACCAAGGAACGACCAGAATAATGCACAACCAAGGGTAGAAATGAAATCAGAGAGACTTAGAAGAAAGGGCGGCGGCGGCGGCGGTGGCGGTGGCGGTGGTGGTGGTCGTGGTCGTGGTCGTGGTCGTGGTCGTAGTAGTAGTGGTAGTGGTAGTGGTAGTGGTAGTGGTAGTGGTAGTAGTAGTAGTAGTAGTGGTGGTAGTAGTAGTGGTAGTAGTAGTGGTAGTGGTGGTGGTGGTAGTAGTAGTGGTAGTCGTAGTCGTAGTCGTCGTAGTCGTAGTAGTCGTAGTCGTAGTAGTAGTCGTCTTAGTAGTAGTAGTCGTCGTAGTAGTCGTAGTCGTAGTAGTCGTAGTCGTAGTAGTCGTAGTCGTAGTAGTAGTAGTAGTAGTCGTAGTAGTAGTAGTAGTAGTGGTGGTAGTAGTAGTGGTAGTAGTAGTGGTAGTAGTAGTGGTAGTAGTAGTGGTAGTGGTAGTGGTGGTGGTGGTGGTGGTGGTAGTAGTAGCAGTGGTAGTCGTAGTCGTAGTCGTAGTAGTAGTCGTCGTAGTAGTCGTAGTCGTAGTAGTCGTAGTAGTCGTAGTCGTAGTAGTCGTAGTCGTAGTAGTCGTAGTCGTAGTAGTAGTCGTAGTAGTCGTAGTAGTAGTCGTAGTAGTACTAGTAGTCGTAGTAGTAGTCGTAGTAGTAGTCGTAGTCGTATTCGTAGTAGTCGTAGTCGTAGTAGTCGTAGTCGTAGTCGTAGTAGTCGTAGTAGTAGTCGTCGTAGTAGTAGTCGTCATAGTAGTAGTCGTAGTAGTCGTCGTAGTAGTAGTCGTCGTAGTAGTCGTAGTCGTAGTAGTCGTAGTCGTAGTAGTAGTCGTAGTAGTAGTCGTAGTAGTACTAGTAGTCGTAGTAGTAGTCGTAGTAGTAGTAGTCGTAGTAGTAGTCGTAGTAGTAGTAGTCGTAGTCGTAGTAGTCGTAGTAGTCGTAGTCGTAGTCGTAGTAGTCGTAGTCGTAGTAGTCGTAGTCGTAGTCGTAGTAGTCGTCGTAGTAGTCGTAGTCGTAGTAGTCGTCGTAGTAGTCGTAGTCGTAGTAGTAGTCGTCGTAGTAGTAGTAGTAGTAGTCGTAGTAGTAGTCGTAGTAGTAGTCGTAGTAGTAGTAGTAGTCGTAGTAGTAGTGGTAGTAGTAGTCGTAGTAGTAGTCGTAGTAGTCGTAGTCGTAGTAGTCGTAGTCGTAGTAGTCGTAGTCGTCGTCGTAGTAGTCGTCGTAGTAGTCGTCGTCATAGTAGTCGTCGTAGTAGTCGTAGTAGTAGTCGTAGTAGTCGTCGTAGTAGTCGTAGTCGTAGTAGTCGTAGTCGTAGTAGTCGTAGTCGTAGTAGTAGTAGTAGTCGTAGTAGTAGTAGTCGTAGTAGTAGTCGTAGTAGTAGTAGTCGTAGTAGTAGTAGTAGTAGTCGTAGTCGTAGTAGTAGTCGTAGTAGTAGTCGTAGTAGTAGTCGTAGTCGTAGTAGTCGTAGTAGTAGTAGTAGTCGTCGTAGTAGTAGTCGTCGTCGTAGTAGTCGTAGTCGTAGTAGTAGTCGTCGTAGTAGTAGTAGTCGTCGTAGTAGTAGTCGTAGTAGTAGTCGTAGTAGTAGTCGTAGTAGTCGTAGTCGTCGTAGTCGTAGTAGTCGTAGTCGTAGTAGTCGTAGTAGTAGTCGTAGTAGTAGTCGTAGTAGTAGTAGTAGTCGTAGTAGTAGTAGTAGTAGTCGTAGTAGTAGTCGTAGTAGTCGTAGTAGTAGTAGTCGTAGTAGTCGTAGTAGTCGTAGTAGTCGTCGTAGTCGTCGTAGTCGTAGTAGTCGTCGTAGTCGTAGTAGTCGTAGTAGTCGTCGTAGTCGTCGTAGTAGTAGTCGTAGTAGTAGTCGTAGTAGTAGTTGTAGTAGTAGTAGTCGTAGTAGTAGTCGTAGTAGTAGTCGTAGTAGTGGTCGTAGTCGTGGTCGTGGTCGTGGTCGTGGTCGTCGTAGTAGTCGTAGTCGTAGTCGTAGTCGTAGTAGTAGTAGTAGTAGTAGTAGTAGTAGTAGTAGTAGTAGTAGTAGTAGTAGTAGTAGTAGTAGTAGTAACGTGCGTTCCGTAGTAAGTTCGGTTGTGATCCTCCTAGTGATAAAACATTCGTAGCTGGTATAATCAGTTTGAAGATACCGGCTGCCTTTGTAAAGGGAAGAGCACGGGACGACCAGGAGTAAGCGAAGAGACTGATGTGCGAGTGAGTCGTTCACTCGTAGCCCAAAGAAATCAGTCCGGAAGGCTAGTCGTGAATTTCAAGTTCCTGTGTCGACTGTTTGGAATGTTGTAAGGAAACTCTTACAGTTATTACAGGCTCTAAAGCCGGCAGACCACGGATTACGTGCCAAATTTGCAAACGACATGTTGTTTCATGTCGATTTTGTGGATCGTGTTGTCTTAAGTGATGAATCGACCTTTCACCTTAGTGGACATGTTAACACACATAATGTGCGCAACTGGGGCTCAGAAAATCCTCACGAGATGGCACAAATGCAACGAGATTCCCCTAAAGTGAATGTTTTTTGTGCCGTAACCCAGCGAAAAGTTTATGGGCTTTTCGTTTTTGGTGAACCTACTGTAACTGGCACTTCTCACCTTAATACACTAGAACAATGGCTCTTCCCTCAGTTGGAAGAAAATGAGCAAGAGAACTTCATTTTCCAGCAGGATTGTGCGCCACCTCACTGGCATAACGAAGTACGCGATTGGTTGAACGTCACTGTACCTGAGCACTGGATAGGCCGCAAGGGCGCCAATGACAGGGCTTGCTATGCATGGCCTCCACGTTCTCCTGACCTAATGCCATGCGATTTTTACCTTTGGGGATTCATCAAGGATCGTGTGTACGTGCCTCCGCTACCAGCTGACCTCCCTGAATTAAGAAACCGGATTGAAGCAGCTGTTGCTACAATTACTGAATACACACTTATCAACGTTTGGGAAGAACTCGGCTATAGACTTGATGTATGCCGTGTGACAAAGGGTAGTCACATTGAACATTTATAAGCTTCTTGGTAAAACTGTTTGAGTTGCTTTTTCATTTGACATATGATTCATAACTGTAAGTTGAATGTAATACATATTATAAAGAGTTAACACCCCAATATTCATTTATATACACCCTGTATTACTTGATCAAATATATGAAGAGCACCACAATTGTGGTGACGGTGACAAGGATATCTTCATTTTGTGATGAAATAATCTTTAGCTTGCCCATTTACCACACAATCTCAAATAACCAACATCTACAATAGGTAGATGAACCTAAAAAACTATACTAATGGGATCCCGTTACTTCTCCATCATTTTTCAGATACCAAGAAGGATTATTGGCTAATGTGCATAGTTTATAACTTGTTAATTTTAAAGAATTCGGACAGCAAAAATATACTTTATGGGCACGTTTTATCTTTATTAAATTATGTGAAGAAGGGAACAATAAATAATACATAAAAATATATTTAATTTTCATTGTTATCTTGCGTCATTGACTCAATAACTGGATTTATTCACTTAAAACTGAATGGAGAAAGGAATTAGAGCAGCACTACGACCATCTAGCGGCAAATAAATAAGTACGTTTTTGTTTCTTTATTTTATACGATAGGAGCAAGGAAAGGACGTTAAACACATAAAAATGTATTTGAATTTCACTGCTGTGTTGCATCATTGTATCGATAAACTGGTGCGTTACTGTATCAATGAATGGGCAAGAAAAACAGAGCACCAGTACTTGCATTTAGCAACATATAACCATGCTATTACCGCCATTTTGCGTCTGTTTACTGGCTGCGTTTCCTTGCTCATTTGTACAGCGCTTTTTCATTTTCTAAAGTCGGTATGGATTTGCGGCGCTGCGTGTAAATAGACCCTTAGTCGGCAATACTGCCAATATTTTATTTAATATAACTAGTTTACTAAAGTAGTTAGAGAAAATTTATTCTAACTAGTCAAAGGTAAGAATTTATAACTGAAGTAGTATTATGTTAACTTTAAGAACAATTTAACATCATATATATAATCTTAATAGTAAATATAGAAGGTAACATACAATAGAGAAAAGTGGGAAATGGAAGGAAATATTGCCAGTTACCGGCAATTTTGTACCGGGTACAGGTACTGTTAGTCAGCCCTTCAGATTTAGGGATCTTAGCAGTAGCTTACTAGCCTAAGCAGTAAAGGGTGAATTGTTGTAGGAAAAGATTTATAAATAGATTAGATTTTAATTTTGTTGGTAATTATATTGAAAACGACGTAGTTGGTGTAGTTGATGGATTTGATTAGTCATTTTTAATGTTACATTATAGTAAATGGCTGCCATAGGCTGTTCCTTCCAGGGCATTAAAACCTTCCCCAAAATCTTCCAGACCATTTGCGTGCTGACGGATTTCCCTACTTTCCCTCAAAGCTGTTCCAGATTTTCCCCAGGCCTTACTTTTCCTTCACGCTGGTCATATGTTCGTCGAATTCAGTCAATAACTACGTCTTTATTTTTTCATCCCGCAATTCAGAGTTATTGTCCCATTTCTCATGCTCCCCATGCAGGATTCCATTTTCTCCTCCCTAATCTACTCC
Source organism: Hymenopus coronatus (assembly GCA_030762935.1). Classification (NCBI taxonomy): domain Eukaryota; kingdom Metazoa; phylum Arthropoda; class Insecta; order Mantodea; family Hymenopodidae; genus Hymenopus; species Hymenopus coronatus. Next base: position 192,927,997 of record CM060900.1, on the reverse strand, counting down.
TTCCGAATTTAATTTCTTCCTCTCCTGAATTCATACATTCCATTTTTTCCACTCCAAATTCCATTTTAGTGTCATCATCATTCTGGATTACATATCCTAGATTTCAGCAGCAAATGTTCATTATGTTATGCATCTTAACCTTAAATTCAACTCCTGACATCACTGTAACTAAGAATTTGTTATTAGTTCAAAACCGATTAGAAATAGTATTTGCACAGTGCTGTTTCGCAGATCTTATTTTGCCGCATTGAGGCCCGTTGAGAGAATTAATTTATCCATCCATCCATACGTCCGTCCGTCCATCCATCCGAAGGTCCGTTCATCCGTCTATCTCATGGAACTGCTGACTACGAACTCACCGTCGAAAACGGAACCTCTGGTCAATTTGACCCGTTTTATACCTGCTGGTCACATGGTAGGGAACTATCTGAAGTAGAGGACATTATTTGGCGGGTAAACCACACTCAAGCGGACCAATGCTTAGCTGTGATGTAATGCGGTTACTGACCGCCTAGGTATTTACGCTGGCAAACCATGACAATGGTAGTGGAATTATGAACGTAAGCCGACCAAACACGGGCAACAAACGACGGAAAGCGAGCCGCTCACCCCATGCGACGATTGGGACCGGCAAGGCACAGGTGGGTGCATTCGTTACTTTATTTGACTATCGATGATCTTCGAATGCTGTTAAGTTTGCTGCTGTGGCTTTCAAAGAGTTGAGTATGTGCACAGGAATAACCAAAAAAATTTCAGGCTTGCAAACTTGAATTAATAATTACTTACGGCCATAAAATGTTATAATAGTGGTAGCATAAAAATTAGAACATGGGTAATGTTCAGAATGAAGAGACTGTGTGGATATGCTTTATAAACTACAAAGACCTAAAGGGAAACCTTATCGAAATTTCTTTTGTTGTAATACATAATCCTGGAACGCATACCCATTTTGGCACTCTTTAACGATTACCTGGGATATTTGAGAAATCCAGATAATAATCCAATAAAGTCTTCATACAAATTTTATTATGTCAACTATATGAACATATTATTCTTGATCAAAATTTAATGTATAAGTAAATATCATATGTGTTTGGTGTTCATCATTAATTAGATATAAGAATAACCTTTCTCTGGATTTTCTGTATGAATGAATATGCTCTTCCTGCATTGCATTCAAACCACTCTTTCTGCCATGGTCTTATTCAGTTAAGTTTTATTTCCTTGATATTTATGCAACTTACTTCAATTATTTTCCATACCTTGGTCAAATCGCCCTTTTTTTAACAAAAACTTTGCTCATTTTAATCTTATTCTTAAATCAACCGGCCAGATTCCTGTTGCACCAAGCAGAGCCAGAGTTGGCGTCGTGCTCACTGCGCCAGTGAATCTTAATAAAACCTTTCCCTGGCTTCTCCATAGAAGCTTTTTTATATTAATATCTAACATTTCATGCGCCCCTACGTTAGCTTGTAGGTGACTATGGAGGCAAACATGTCTGTATGGTATATTGATATTGCATTTAGTGGAATTTTGGTAATAAATTGTAACAATCTAGATAATGTCATCATTTTTTCCTCAATAAACAGGCCTAGGTGTTTCATTTCTTTACCTCTGATAGAATTGTTGTCAATTACGGGATCGCGTTTTAGTTTTCCTTTTAAATTTTATAGCCGGATCAGGAAGATGAGATGTTCCTTTTTGACGTTTTATACCACGATAGTAACGTATTTGTTAACTTGTTTTCTTTTTCTTTTATATCTTGTCGGCTGTCTCCCTTAATTAGGAGGATTACGTCATCTGCGTAAGCTAGAGCTTTTAACACATTTCTCATTTTCTAACACTTCTAACAAAGTCTCTAGAATATGTCCCGGAAAGTTGGGACAATGATCCAGCCTTGGGGGCAACCTTAGGTTGTGCTCTTTGCTAAGGTGTTTGTTATTCCAAAAAACTGCACAACCCTGTTATTGCAGTAGTATTTTAAAATTTGTAAATGGACTGTGGGTATTGCAGTTGCCTAAACCTTTGAAAGAAAAAAGGCCACCAAAGGTTGTCGAAAGCCACAGAAATATCAATAAAAATTGCTATTACAGGCTTAAGCTGAGAATGCCTCAGAATTTCTACAGCAGCGCTTACAGCGTCCTCTGTGGATGTACCCTTTCTAAATCCATATTGATTACCAGTAATTCCAATTAAGGACCTGTATTAAATTATTCTTTGTTGATTAGATTTTCAACTTTTTTACATAAGTTGTTCAGTAGACAGTCTGTAAGATTTTGGTTCTAGTGGGCTCTTATCCGGAATATTTTTTAAAATAATTAATGTTACTTATTTTCATATTTTGGGAAACTTGCCCTGCCATAAACACTCGTTGTACAGTTTGGACAAAGACGCAGTTAGGTTATCTGCCAGTTTCTTTATTATCCCACTTTTTATATTATCTAATCCCGCTGCTATTTTTTTGTTTATTTCCGGGTTATTTATTGTTAGTTTTGTTTCTGAGCTGTTGAAAGAGTAGATAGCTTTGTTATTGTTATAAACGTTTTTCAATTTGTTGTTAGCTATGTCTGTTTCTTCCTCATCATCTGGTAGCAACTTGTTCATTAATTCTATCACGGATTCTGTTCAATTGGAGGTCATTGTTACGTCATCTTTCAACTTCACGTTTTTTAAATTTCCCATTACAATTTTGTATTGGGTGCTCCAAATGTTATTTTTTAGATGTTTTCAACAGAATTTTCCCCACTTTTTCCGTCTCAGATTTTTCTCAGATTAATTCTTCGTTCTCAAACTATAATAGTTCCCTAGTATATTCTTCTCAGCTTACGCGTCTTTCTTCTCGTTTCTTTTTTCTAATTCCTCAGTCCGTGCATTGTCCGCGTATATTTTGGTTTTATTAATCGTACGCATTTCCTAATTAAATGTGTTTATTGCCAACTACAAATTTGTTGCATCTCTCTCCACGCTATTTGCTTTATATTCCAAATGGCTGGTCTGAAAATTGTAGATGGCTCTTCCCAGTTTTCCAGTTTTAAGTTATATTTGCTATATTATCTCTCACGCCTGTGTGTAGTGATTCCTCTATTATATAGCCAAAGTAAATCAGAGGTTGGCCACTGGTTGTATAATCCTGTTCCACCTTCCAATTTGAGATTATATTGTTAGCTTTGTTGTTACACAGTGTAAGGTCTATATTACTTTTAGCACCGACTCTGTTTTCAAATTTGTTGGGATTGTTGGCTCTATTTACAATTCCTAATTTTAATTCGCATATTAATTCTTCTATTTTTTCACCCCTTTGGTCTTTTTGTGTATTAAACCACAAATCCATAGTATGCTAACTAGAGAAGGAGAATTGAAGTAGTCGATTTGAAGGCTGCCTTATATGTTGCGTTCGTGCCTTCAAATCGTTCCCGTTCTGTCATTCACAAATGTACCTGTTCACATAAGACAAGGATATTATATAGCGCTCCGTGGATTTAGCTAGATCCGGACGCACCATCTTCTTAAATAAGATTTGCGTTCCTTAGAGGGGTTTTCGGATTATAGCGTCGGAATTGCTGTATATGGTGATTAACACCCTGGATTTTACCACTTTTATTAAAAGTCATGAATGATGCATAAAGCATAAGTGTTGTCAATGGGAAGCATGACATCATGGTATTCATTGGATGCGGTACGCCGTTCATCCTTTCATTAAACAGATAATAATCCCAGCTAAAGCTAGCTGGCGTTTTAAATAACTTTAAGTCATAAACAGAACTATCTAAATTAATTGGTATCCAATGAATGGTCCACCAGGCTGTCTGTGACGTACCTCTAGTGCAAAGAAAGGTCATTGCTCTTGTTGAAAACTCTAGATTTATAACGTAACTCCCAATGAAAACATTAAAACACAGTATCCAACGCACGCAAGCATAATACTTGAATTGATCATTGCAGAAAGGCCATGAGTCGCTAAATTCAAATTTTACAGGATAGATGAAAAACTAATTAGAAAGTAAACAAATTGATTATGTTTGTTAATCTCAATGTCGTTGCTAGCAAAACTATACGGGATTGGAAAACAAACGAAAATTTTACATTTTAATGGTTTTCCTTTTCAAAAATGCAGTTTTAATTAATTGGACTCGTGCTCTTTCTGCAATGAACGCACTATTATATTTACATGCCACATACTATGTTTATTTCTTTTGAAAAGTAAGTGTGATGCTATAACTTATATCACATTTACAAACTCTGAACTGGTTACAAATTAAGTTTGTTTCAGGCATTTATTTCTTTTTCGACAATGTCTTTACAAATAATTTAATATTTTTATTTATAAACATTTTGTTAAACTATAAGTATAACCTATAAACTGTAACAAGCATTTAAATTTAGTCTTCTCCATCATATTCACAATTAGAAGTTTATGTTGACATTTGTAAAAAATCTTCATAAAACTGAATATATAGTGGTACAATGAACTTTCTCACTGCCATAATGTCTTCCGTTTACTTCACATGAATCGGTACTTTGCGCAGTGGATATACAGATGTTCCAGGTAATGTGGGTTTGATGTTTAGGTTCTGTAAAAGTTGAGGATGCTCCTTATTTAGGTCATCAGTGAATTCTTCAGCAACCACTGTACCAAGTGAGTGTTATACTCAAAAATCATCCATTTGGAAGGCGAAAAAGAAATCTTAATTTCTTTGGCGATTGTCCCCATGCTTGATGCTGAAAGGCATGTCTTTTTGTAGTAAGCAGGCCACTAATGTTTGCAATCCAATGGCTGAATACTATCCATGTTGGCAATAATTTTAAATTTATCTGATGTTTTCTTTATTATAGAAGTGTACTCTTCAGGGCGGTAAATCCAATCATGGCGTTTTACGAATTTCTTTGCAAAACCAAGGCCTCTGTCATTTGGCAGAAAACTCTGCTCTCTTACATGAAAGAAATGTGTTATTTTCTTGAAGTTCTTGGTCAAAACCAGTTAGGTTGAAAATAATCATTACACGATTCTTGTTCTGACCAGCACAATTGTCAGAAAGAAGATGCAACTTGGTCACATTTTCTGATTCATAGGTTTGAATGTAATAATTTATGAAGGAACATACCGCATTTGTCCCCTTTATGGCCTCACCCGCGTGATAAACATAGAAATGTGAGGTATCGGCTTTAAGATTGTGTATGCTGAATACATTAATCCAACCCAGAGTAGACGAAAATAGAAAATGTCCTGAAATATCCTCCACATGCGGTAGGGGCAAACTTTGCAGGTAGTCAAAACTTACCCAGTGTTATTTCTTCTCGGCTGCTGATATTTCCTTTATTTTAATATAAACTTTCTTTGTCCTTCTACGATGAACTATTAGTTCTGCAACAGCTCTTCGTTTGGCAGATTCAGAAAGATGTAGACTACCTATTTTTGCTAATAATTCTTCACATTTCGAACAGGTACCAACTTGTGGTCTTCCAAAACTCAAATTAAATTCTCATTGAAATATTTTTATTAGAATTTATACTTTACATTTTCCTCAGGACATTGTTTTAAGAATGTTTGATGCACTTGTTTAACATCTAGTCTAACATGCACATAATGCATTTCCCTTCCTTAATATTGAGTTGTCTTCTTTGGAAATGACTTAATACGATTATGTATATTTTGGCACGTTTCTGCCGATATTATAATGGCTTTAGGATTTGTGCCTCTTAAGTCTCGATGACTTTCCCTTAGGGACAGTAGTACACACAACCTACGCACCGTTTTTTCAGTTATACCGTACAGATTGGTAACTGCTCTTTTGCAGACAAGTATTATATTATTTCCTACCAACATAAAGCTTGAGAAGTTAACGTTCCTTGCCTTAAGGTTGTTCTTTCTTGGTCTTCTGCTTTTCACTTGTGTTTTGATGAGACCTTGCTGGTCTTTATCATGTAGACTGTTTAAGATGGGCGATGATATTCATCTGTGCCTCGTCATCCATCACAGAAAATCAGTTTCTTGCAGCTGCAAATAATAAAGTTGCACAATAATACCAGATGTTTGAAATAACTACTTTGAAGCCATAATACCAATATTACAAAATGTCATATTCCATCTTAATAAGGCTTAATTGCAATCTGAGCCAATTTTCCGCGAAGGAACAGTTTCACCTCGCCAGCTTTTGTGTTCCACCCCTTTCACTTTGGAGTTTCTTATGATGTTTCTTTTGTATGTATCCACATTTTTCTTCACCCTCAGAACTAGATAAACTACTGTCTGATATGTTTCAAACACACAAACACCTAGGCTGTATATGCATCAACATACACTCGGCAAAAGGTAATGAAATCGACAGTACGAATTAAGCATCCACCCATGTAGCTCCGCCTCTCTCGTTCACGTGCAAAACAAGTGATCAGTCGCCTTTAGCATTCTGCTTTAGTTTTAGTGCGATAAAACTGAAACATTGCTCAAATCAATCCATGCAGAAAGGGCTACAGTCTCTGACTCATGACGTAGATGCAGAGACTATAGATTTATGACCAAGCCAACCCAGTATTTAATGACATAGTGATGTCCTTTCAATGTAGATTACTTGCATGAACCTCTAAATACACAAATCCAATATTAAACCCATTTTCGCAAAAAAGCTTTCTGCAGTAACCGATTCAGTTGCGGAACAGTTATGAAGCACCCATAAGGGCTGTCTTCCAAAAAAATCAAATCATATCTGTATACGCTTAGAAGGTTGAGACTAGAAATTGCATATTACAGTTGATCTCAATAAAACACAAATATTTATAACATTTAGACTCAATAGTTACAAAAAAAAAATAATTTACAAGCACTTGAACAGGAGTAGTGATACAAATGCAGAATTATTTAGTTTATTAAAGGCACTGAGGCAACAAAGTATATTGCGAGATGCAAATTTAAACTAACAATTACACAAATTAACTGGCAACTAAAACAATACTAAAGAAAGACGTAACACATGAAATAAATAAAGAAGAAACAAGAGACCACGGAATTGAGCAGGGAGAGATCCAAAGAAAGAAAGAGAGAAGAGTTCAATGGTCTATCCTATGGTGAGTAATGGAAAGTTGTCATTGCTGATATAAGATAGCAAGAGTATTGCAATGTTCCTTTGAAAAACCATAAACTAATATCACACTAAGTGTGAATTTCGCACTTGAGGAACACAATATAGAAGGAATGTCATTGGTATCGACCTTTGATCACACCAAAATAAACATACATATTTCCTTTGCCGTTTACTTTAGCAGGGAACTCCAACTAGACCTACTGGGGGTAATGAGCTTCCAAAGGCTAGCAGCTAACTGTAGATGAAGCGAAGAGTCGTCTTCCCCTGGAAAACTATTACGATTCTTCTCAGGGAAGGACAGTAGTTATCGAAGATTGCGCATACCAATAGTGTGATCCACAATTCTCTTCAAGAAGTAAGATGTCTTCAACCGAACCAGTGGCTCAGGCATTTTGTCTGGGACTGGCATTCGGGAGGTTAGGATTTGAGCCCCATTGACATTGCTCTGGATTTTTCGTGGTTTTCCTGGGGCCGCTTAGACGAATGCTGGGGTGCTGTATATCTACAATGTTTCTTTCGCCTTTATTGGTTCATTTCTTTTCCCTTTATTGCTTCATTTCATTTCCCATTTTCATCTTTCAGGTCGGCGTGGGTGTGGTTTGAGCCTTTGCAGGCAGATAGCACGGTTACTTGCTTCCAGTGTAACTTTCTTACCCCTGGCTGCGCTGGTTGAGGCTAGGTGCCATTGTAGAGGCCTCATTCCGGCCTTCCGGCGCCTGTATAGCCTTCGTGGCATGCCAGGGCTGCCATCTAGTGAATGTTAAGGACCTCCGTGCGTCTCTGCGCTTAGCTCCGTGATTCCTGTGTGCTGGCCTGTGGTTTTCACTCCTCTCATCCCTGCTTCCGGAGTGAGGGGCCTTGGTCGCAGTTGCCGAGGTGTCCCCCGACGTTAATATGCTCTAACCTCTAACCTTTAAGGTGTCTTCAGCAGCCATGCAGGTAACCGGCAACAAAACCAAAAAGACGTGGATTAGGGACAAGGTAAAGACATTTAAAAAGGGAAGATAATATATAAAAGTGATAAACAAAGGTGGAAAAGAGAAAGACATGGTGATCAAAGGAAAACTGCAGAGAGGAAAGACGATGTGTAAAAAGTAAAGGTAGTGACAGTTAACACAGTGGGACGGGAAAATACAAAAGCAAAATGCACTATTGAAATGGAAAGGTGCAAATGTTAAACCACACAAAAGCCACACATTATTACAAATGTAAACAATGAATCGAGTATAAAAGTTGCAGTGCAGTGAAACAGTAGTGAAATGATGTGAAAACAAAATGATCATGTCCACTTGGTGGATGTATTCGATTTTGAAAATTTCAGCTGCAAACTGCAGATAAAATTATGTGTGCTGCAACCCAGTTCAATCCTCATAAATATATATTATTTGTTACACAGATGTTCCACTGGTTCCACACAGCTTAAGTAAACAATAAGTATTAAATCACAGGCAACGTACCAAGTAAAATAGTGTGATCATAGCTAAATACCCTTTCAGAATGCCTAGGTGACTATTTTGAGAGGCAAATGTCCCCTAGAGGCAGAAAATAATTGTCTCAAGTACACAAACATAAGCCATACAAATCAAAAGTATTATGTCAGAGATAAATACAGAGGAATCGCCCCACGGCAACAACAGCATACGCGATTCCATGCAGTGACGTCCTTCTGAATCATATCTTAGTCCTTATTTCACCTAAATATACCCACGTAAACTAGCTGTTCCACTTCATTTAGTTTATCTCTCCCACGACTCAGCAGTTTATACTCATAATAACAACACAGGCGAGACCGGCACATCAACTACATTTCAACTTTTGTGCAATAAAATGTTAATGTGTGAAGCGTTGACTGTGAGAGTCGCTATATTTAACTCGCTTGGGGGATACACCACAATTTCATAATTAAACCACGGATTATAGCAGTTATCGTTAAAATGTATTCTTAAAAAATATGAAGAAAATATTCTCAAAATAGAAATAGTATATAACAATGTGTGCTACATGCGCATTCTTGTGCCATAGCTATGTAGTTCTCCTTTATTTTCTGTTCTATCAGGTCTTCCTTCTATTGTATTTTTTAAATTATATTTAGAGCGTTTCTCACGCTGTAGTGAAATGTGATTGTGGTGAAGGATGGAGAGGGCCCCAGTAAAATTGCCGGTGTGGAGGCACGCTTGGACGCTGACAGAGATACATTTAACTGAAGTAGCATGGATTTTGCTCTTTTGTACTAATAAAAGCAATACAAATTTACTGCAAAAACATTTACAATGTTATAACATAAAACAGTTATAAGTAGCCTAATTTTAAAGCCGAAGGTTACTTTATACGAACACAGAAACTTACTTATTTTATGTGATGTAATTTGGACTATTATATATGACTAATTTACACATATTAGCACTTAAGAATGTTAATTCTGAATAGTCAGTATTTATTATTCTACCGAAGTAATGTTTGCCAAAATATTAACTTAATGAGTTGCTCTTAACAGTTTTATTACAGATACTGCACAGCTTCATATTTCAAGCATGGATTATAGAAGTTATAGATAATTTGTTCTTTTAAAAATTATGAAGAAGGTACTCTCAAATTAGAGATATTAAATAACAATGTGTGCTATAAATTTATAATTCCGGGAATACATTAAGAACTGTGTGATGTGTGTTACATGTGTTTCTCTGTGCCGTAATTGCGTGTTTTTCCTTTATTTTCTGTGTTCTCAGGTGTTTGTTCTATTGTATGTTTAAAAACATACACAGATCATTTCTCATGCTGTAGTTAAATGTGCCTGTAGTAAAGGATAGGGACAGTTCAAGTAAAATAGCCGCTGTGATGGCACACTTGGATGATAACGGGGACACATTGGACTGCATGTATTTTGCTCATTTGTATTAAGAAAAGTTATTACAGTTGTATTGCAAAAATATTAATTATTATACCATATAAAACAGTTATAACTAGCCTAATTTTACTGCTGAAGGCTAGTATAATATGAATACAGAAACTCGCTTATTTATTTGGACATTTATGTGTTACTTATTTACACATTTAAGAATGATAATTCTGCATTATCACTATTTATTATTCCACCGAACTTATGTTTGCCAAAAGTTTAAATAAATGAATGAGCCTTTACAGTTCTTTTATGGATACACCACGAATTCATAGTTCAACTATGGATAATATGAGTTGGCGTCAATTTGTTCTTTTTACGAATGATGAAGAAAATGTTCTCTAAAGGGAATTAGTATATAATAATGTGTGCTATGGATTTATAATTCCGCGAATACATTAAAAATCGTGTCATGTGTGCTACATGTGATTTCCTATGTCATAATAATGTTTTTTTATTTCCCATTTTCTCAGAACTTCGTTCTATTATATCTTTTGAAAATATATACAGATCATTTCTCACATTGGAGTCCAAAGTGCCCGTGGTAAAGGTTGGGGGAGGGTAGGAGTAAAATAGCCGGTGTGATGGCACATTTGGATGCTGACGGTTTTATGTTTGACTGCAGTTACTTGGATATTGCCCTTTTGTGTTCAGAAAATAAACATTGCTGTTTTGTTGCATAGCTTTTATTAATTTTACAATATAAAACGGTTATAACTAGCTTTATTTATTGTAAACGTTAGTGAATATACAAACCTACTGATTTTGAGCGCTTTAATTTGGACAATTATGCATTACTTCTTTACATTTAAATACTTAAGGATATTAGTTCTGTATTATTACCGTTTATTGTTCGACCGAAATGTTTGCCAAAAGTTTAAATATATAAATATACCTTAACAGTTTTATTGCGGATACACCACAGTTTCATAGTTAAACCATGGATTATAGGAGTTGGCGTTAATTTGTTCTTTTAAGAAGCGATGAAAGAAGTATCCTCAAAAGGGATATATTATATTATAATGTGTGCTGTGGATTTATAATTCCGCGAATACATTAACAGCTGTAAGATGTGTGTTACATGTTTTTCCCGTGCCATAATTGTGGATTCTTTCTTGTTTTCTATCATCTCAGGTCTATGTTCTATCATTTTGTTTTTTAAATTTTCCGCCATATACAGATCATTTCTCACGCTGTATATTTGGCATAATTCATATAAATGAAAGATTAATGAATTCTGACACTTGAAGTATCTTTTCATTGGGAATTTGATGGGTAAGACGAACACAGGGTTTTTAAAAAAGTACTGACAAAATGTATAAACACATAAAGTTAGGTAGATAGTCAAACAAATGTAACCATAATATTATGGTAGAACGAAGAACGATAATGAAGTGGCTATATTAAGCTTATATTGACAGATAGATTAATATGATGTTTCAAGACAAAAGTCTTCATCTCTGCCTAGAGAATGGCAAATTTCTCCTATTACTTCGCTGCATTTTTCTGTTTTTTCTGAACTTTAATTTTGGCGCACCGTGTCCATGCGGGGGAGGGTGGATATATAGGTAGCTAGGGGAAATAAAATGTTGTTGTGCCAAACACTTAGACATTTAAACCTTTTTTTGTTACGACGCACTCCTATAATGACTAAATAACGGCGGTTGCTATAGTAAAACGTCACGGACTTAGGCCCTATCATTAACAATTTAACTTGGAGTCGAGTATTTTTGCAATACGGGCTGTTTAATTTAAAAACAGGGCGCCCAAATTTTAAAGAAAAACCAAACTCATCCTCCATATATCGCAAGATTTCCAGCATTGGTACATGTCCATCCTACCTTAGTGCCATGACTTAATTATTATTGAGGCGTGATCGTGCCCCTACCGTAGACCAGGCACTGGTACAAGATTTTGATACATACTATATCGTCAATAAAGTTTTGAAATGGAGGCTGCGGCTTTCGTCTATGGCTCACTAGTGTTGCAACAACAGGGATGGGTATATACGACAAAACCTTACCGCCCCAAAACTAAAATGTTGGTTCCATACATCATGTTACTATCTAGTGATTGAAGGTATGAGATTGAATCATACTTCTCGCTAAAAATTTAGATTAGGATAATCCGGCACCTCGACCATATGTCACAACCCCACACCTAGGAAGGGTGCTTATTCAACAGTTCATATATTTTAATAGTTATGCCACTAATTTCTGTGCATCTCTGTACTTTCCTAATACGACATAAACATTACCACTGTCGTTTAGTTAATGACAATCCTATTGTTCCCTGTCCTTGGAGAAGTATGTGTTAATGGTTGGGTTTTATGTTTCTGCGTTGCTGTGGGATTATTGTTGCATAGCCTTCATTTTTACTTCTTACAGTGATACGCGTGTGTCCAAAATGACTTTTAGTGTGGACAGTCCCGCATTCACTATAAAAAATCAAGCAGTTCTATTAGATGAGAGTGATAGTAAAGGCAGTGACTTCGTATTTTCGGCAGAAACTGAGTTGTTCATTCCGATAAATATACTGAATTGCGATGAGGAACCTGAAAAACAACCTACAAATTCAGCGTCAGTTTTCGGCAAGAATGGACTCCCATGGATACAGAAACGTCAAGGGCGTACAGCACCAAGAAACATTGTCCTTCAAATTCCAGGAAGTAAAGGTGCGGCAAAGAATACAACCAATGAACTTGAAGCATGGAAGCTTCTTCTTAGCAATGACATTGTTGCCAGAATTGTTGAATACACAAATAAAGAAATAAACATCCAAAAAATAAATATACAGGTGCTACAAAGTTCTGTCAACAAACAAGTGATATGGGAAATCCGTGCCTTTATTTGCCTTCCGTGTGTTGCAGGGACCTATAAGCAGGCAAAGCTAAATATCCGAGAAATGTGGTCAGTGAATGCAGTCCCCGTGAACAGAGCAATAATGGGAGAGTGTCGTTCCTGTTTCCTGCTAAACTGCTTGCGTTTTAAGATATGAGTGGTGAATTTGCCCCTATGCGTAAGATCTGGACCACTTTCATCTCCAACAATGCTGGTTACTACACACCACACGAATACTGCACCATATATGAACAATTACTTGGCTTTCGAGGAAAATATCCATTCCGAGTGTATATAGTATCTAAAACAGATAAACATGGCCTAAAAGCTATTACACTGGGTGACAGCAGAACATTTTATATAGTAAATACATTGTCATATATTGGGAAGGAAAACAGCAGCAACACTGAGCCTCTTCCTATGTAGTACATTCTAAAATCAGCGGACCAATTCATGGAATAGGAAGAAATCTTACTATGGACAACTGGTTTACATCCGTACCTCTTGCTGATAAGATGCTGAGTACAGACTTACTGTTGTAGGCACACTTAGGGGAAATAAGGCAGAAATGCCTAATTCCTTCCTTCCAAATAGGAAAAAGCAGGTTCTCTCCTCCCAATTTTTTTCCAAAGTGATAAAACCCTTGTATTTTTTACGCTAAAGAAAGTGAAACGTTTACTTCCTCTTTCAACAATGCACGCCGGCAAACAAGTAGATCATGCAACAAAGAAGCCAGAAACCATATATTTCTACAATTCAGCTAAAGGGGAGGTGGATACTTTTGACCAGCTCGTGCATACTTATTACTGTCGCTCGTAAAACAAGAAGATGGCCACTTCATTTCTTTTATGGAATTTTAGATCAGGCTGGAATCAATTCCATGATACTGTATCTGAACGCAAATCAGGACGCATACAACAAGAAGCATATCCGTCGGTATTATCTGAAAACATTAGATTATGCTCTTTCAGCTCCTTACATACAGAGAAGATTACAGCAGAAAATTTCAAAGCAACTAAAGGAAATTATACAAGCTTAGAATTGAAGATGAAGTCCAAACACCACCTAGGATTAGCAAGCAGGGAAGATGTGTATTTTGTCCTCGAGCCCGTGAGAGAAAAGTAAAAACAAATTGTTCAAAGTGTCCGAAACCTGTGTGTCCAGAACACAAAACTGAAGTGTGTAGAAAGTGCCTAAATTAAGATGTAAAGCTAGTGGATATATTATATGGTTTTGATTATTTTTGTTTGAAATTATTAGTTTGTTTATTTTCTGCGTATTATGTTAACCGAGATACATTAAAGGTTAAATATTGTGTCCACATATACAATGGATAATCTGACTTATTACCACAGATTGGGGTTTTAATGTATGCATGTTTTATAAGAGTGGCATCGTCTTTGCATGTGTAAATATACGATGGAATTATTATAATGTCAATCTGTTATTTATAGTAGTGTCAGACCTTATACTTACTTTCCCTTTCACTTATGTGTGTATTAATCACTTCATTTAAAAGCTGCTAATTTGTTTCCCTTGTGGGATGCGCGCGTACCCCGTATGTAGTAATAGCTGCCATAAAAGGTACGTACTCCAGGGTTAGTTTGCAAGCAGGATTCGTAATTACTACCAATCTACAGGTTTAAATTAGGGAAGTTGACAAAGATGACAAAATAGTAAACGCAATTCCGTACCACAGAGGTGTATGCAGGAACAACCTGGTGACTGCGACTGGCTCTTGCAAACCTACCCTGAAACTCTGATCTTAGTGGCGCATCTACGCTCCCTGAAATTCTTATTATACTATTGTGTCGCTCGCATCTACGTCTGTCGATCAGACGGTCAAATAGACAGAGCCTGGTGAACAAGAAGAAGAACCCTAAATTGAAAACACCAATTTCTAAAGTAGGATTTACATTCCTTAGAGGAGTCTTTGGATTATCGCGTCAGCATTGCCTAATATGGTGATCATCACTCTGAATTGACCAATCTTACCAAAACTCAGGAATGACGCACATACTTATAAGATGCCGTAAGTGTTGTCAATGGGAAGCATGCCATCATGGTATTCATCGGATGCCGTAAGCCATTCGTCATTTTATTAAACAGATAAAAATATCAGCTCAAGTCTACTGGTGTTTCAAATAACTTTAAGTTACTAAATAGAACCACCGAAATTAATGGTTAAGCATTCCAATTACTGATGCGCCAGGCTCTTTGTCTGGCAATATGGAGTTTCTGCGTTATTTGTAGCGTGCTTCTGTTACCTTACATTGAACCTCAGTTTCTAATTTAGCGCGGGTATGTCATATGCCATGCTTAATACACAGACATCGATGGTATCTCGTTTTGATGCCTTTAGTTTTACGCTTACTCAAATGCTTTTGGTTCAGTAAGATGTCCAAATTCACAAGGTACTCTTCTGTTATATAGTGATTTTGGCGCATATCGAGTCCGACTGCTGTGTTAATGTAATGCTACAGCTGCCCATTATAAGCCTTTCCAACCCTGGCAAAGCCTTACTATGGCCCAACTATTAGAACAAATTCCTGAATTAATGCCCGCGTCCTGATCACAAACTGCAGTTACTAGAACAAATAATTTGGTAGTTTTACCTGGAAAGTCTTCCGGGAGTTTTGAAAATTGGCAGTTTTATAGATTTGGGTGTGCTCTTTACGAATTTTAACTTTGCCACCTGGTATTTTTGCCGCTCGCGCCGCCATATTGAAAAATGGTGCCGAAATCTTTTTTCGATAGTATCTCCTTTCCGACTTATTTTAGGATAAAAATAGTTATACAATAAATTTAACTAGAGAAATTCTCCTATAATTTATGTAATAACGTTGTTTTTTTAATCAACAGTTTTAGCGCAAGGGCACCGTGAAGTCTATTTCAGCATGCATTCTGCACAAAAATTCATTTCCAGGCCACCATGAGGTAAGGAATTGGAACGTTCTTTTTTTATCGTGGTATACCCAGCAGGCCTAATCCATATGCAATGCATTATTCCCAAATTTAGAGCATTCTCCTCCACTTCGCTGTTTTTGATGGACCAGGTGTTGTGAGTTCATTGTCTTCAGGAGCCATCGAAACGTCATATACAGAAATTTCTTCCACATCATCTGCAATAGGATTATTGTTTTCATGACAATTTTCTTCGTTCTGGATCTCATCATACGTTTGCTGGAAAATAGAATCCGTTTCTTCTTCTTCTTCCTCTTCTGCACTATCTTGTGATAGAACTTGCGAATTGTCAGAAGTATCACTGCAACTCGTGCGGAGTACTTCAACCCAGCCTTTCTATATCCGGTGACAGGAATTAGCCCATTCTTGCTTATTTTCCATTCCCTTTGTTCTGCATTTAGTTCATTCCCATACCACTGCTGAACCTGGTGATAGGTTCGGAACGAATGTTGCTGCCGTTGATGGTAGCGATGCAATATGAAATTTATTTTTGTATGCTGATTTTGTGAAGCATGCATATCTATAGTTGTATAAGGACACGATTTTCATAGTTTTCATACCGCTCTTACAATATAATTCAAGAGGGAAGCGTACTCCAGCTGTAGCAATGATCTGTGGAACAGCATTTGGGTTTTTGAATACCCGGATTACCTCGTGTAAATCTGATATTTTTTCAGAGTACACTAATATATTTTATTTTTCCTTTATTAAAGAGTGCTGCGGTTGCATCACAGCCACTGAAGCCGCGCAAGAATAATATGTGATTTACGGCTATTTTAGCTATGATGCTTTTTGTTGGATACGTGGGTTGGGGCAAAAGTCATTGCAACTATTTATTTCCTTGAAGATACCAGTCCGGTTGGAAAATGTGACGCATACAGACGAAAGGACAAGGTGTTAACTACATGTGAGGACATGAATAGCACTGAATATCGTATCACACTAATTTATTACGGTAGTATACAGGACAATATGGCCTTCACGGTGCAAAAGAATGACAACACCGTACATACAGTTGACATGACAAACCTGGGCCTAAGGACCCTCAAAGTAATCCCCTGCTACTGTCACTACACGTTGCTAACGATGTGGGAGGCGCTGAATTACCAACTTCCGCAGCAGTTGCCGCACAATGTGGGAATCGGGTCATCTGTTCGCGCACAGCATTAGCAATGTCCTCTCGTGTTGCAAAACACTTACCACGTAGTGGTTCCTTAATCTTTCGAATGAGAGCAAAATCGCAGGGCGAAATGTCGGGAGAGTACGGTGGGTGCTCTAATTCTTCCCATCCCCAACGTTGCAATAACTGCCCTTCACACTCTGCTTTATGTGGTTTTGCATTGTCGTACAGGATTATTGCACTGTTCACAAGACCCGGACGTTTCTCCCGAACGCCACGTCGCACCTGCCGCACCAGGAAATTCCTGTAGTACTGTGCGGTCATTATTGTGCCATATGGAACAAAGTGGCAAACAATAACACTCCTGACTACGCGACGATCAGCAACAATTTGACTGGGGAAGGATTCTGATGGAACTTCTACCTATTTAGTAATCCAGCATGTAGCCACTCCGCGGACTGACGTTTCAGTTCTGGTTCGATTGCCCTGGCCCAAAATTCATCGATGGCGATTATTCGTGACAAGAATTGATCGCTGTTCTGTTGCCAGCGTGCAAGGTGTTCGGAGCATATTATATAACGCACCCACTTTTGAATTTCCGTTAGTGCATGCGGTACCCACCGAGGTGCGATTTTGCGTATTTGCAGCTCATTACGCAATATCCTGTGGACGGTGCGTTTCCCGATGACACTTGCCCTCTCTAACTACAGTAGCGTCCATCGTCTGTTTTCATCCAGGAGCTTCTCGATGACGACACATGCCACGTCGGTCTGAACACTGACAGGTCGTCTTGAACGTTGCTCATCACTGTTTGACACACATCCATGCTGAAACTTTGAAACCCACCGTGCTACTGTACGGTATGGTAGGGCATTATTCCTAAGGGCTTCCACTAATTCAATGTGACATTCCATCGCATTTCACATTCGGAGAGCGACTATTTTAATGTAAGCGCGCTGTTCAACATGGGTTACTTCCATCTCGCACGACACTCACCAACTGCCTGATTTCAGAGCCCTCGCCGCGCTACTACCAGCTATCGCAGAGCCATCTGTTGTTCTGCATACACATTATGCCTGCAGAACTTCCACATCAAACATATACGTTTGTAATCCGTTCACATATCTACAAGAAAAAAACTAGTTGCCATGAATTTTACCCCAACACCCGTATATTTGTTGCGAAATTTTTCCTTTTCCTGGTTTGAGCATATATATTTGAACACGTAGATAATGCCGTCAAAAGAACAAGAGGATCCACATCTTCGCGGATATCTATTACGGAATCGAATGTCGTTAAAACGCTTATTACGGTAGTGATTATTAGTGTATCCGCGTCTTCGGTGTCTTGTTTGACTATAAAATTCGCAGCTTCAAATTTTATCTTCAACATTTCAATGAGGCGGGCAAAAAAGAGTTATTACATAAATTGTGGAAATTTCCTCTACTTCAATTTATTATATAGCTATTTATATCATGAAATGAGCCGGAAAGGGGACATTGCCGAAAAATTGATTTTAGGTGCCATTTTTTCAATATGGCGGCGGGAGCGCCAAAGACGAGGTGGTAAACTTAAAATTCGCAAAGAGCACACCGAAATCTATAAAACCACCTCTTTTCAAACTGCCGGAAAACATTCCAGGTAACCTCATTTGTAGCACCAAATGATTGAACTATGCCATATTACTCCAACACTTTGCCTCTGCGTATCTCACCTATAGGACTTAACTAACGAGTGTTACAACACTAAATGACATTCTAAGGATTATATGGTGGTTACTACTAGGCCCATAATTGGTGCCCTGTTTGTTATTTGTTGATAATGTCCTATTTGGTCTCTATAGATATGATGATAACACTCCCTATTCGCTTGTTCCTTTACCACCCACTCCTGGAACCTATTGCTCATCTAGACCCTTATATGAACATCTCCGTCCGGAGTAAATTGTTAATACTTTCCTAAGGCCAGTAGATCAAACTTACGTACGACCCGTCCCCTTGGTGTAGCCTATGTTAATGTTTCCAAATCAAAGGCGTGATACGCTCTTCGTTTATCCCAAAACGATTTAAGTGTTTTTATAATTATGCCTGCTTTCCCTTAATTTGCATTGGTTGGTTGTATATATACAGTGTGTCCCAGAATTCAACCACACAAATTGGCAGGATAGTAGAGGAAACTGAGATAAATAGTTTGAGATAGGGAATCTATGGGCTATCAGGTTAACATGTTGAGGGAGCTGGAGGCTCAAGTCTCAGTAGGTACTTTTGCCTCTATGTTGTCTTCTTTGTTTGAATCTTATAATGAGCCGTTCATATTTTGCTGTGTTACTTAATATGATATATTCGTACTGGCAAATAAAATAAAATGAATATATTATATACGATTATTATCTAGGTAGAATGGAGAACGTTTCAATAACAATTGCATTAAACACCTGAAGGAATACAGTTCTCCGTACCTCTCGAAGGAGTTTGTAAAATACAAATATCACACGATTGATGTGTTATGTACGTAAACATTACATTGTAGACGCAGTTCACAGTTAACAAAACAATATCGTCATTGTGTTAAATGAATTTCAAATGAAATACAAAGTTACCAACCATATCCTTAGTAAAACAAGTACCTACATAAAGCTGGTACTGGGAGGGAAAGTACATTCTTACTTTTCGTCTCTGCATGAAAGGCAAATAAAAAGAGGCTTTGAGAAATTATACAGCATCCGAAGAACAAAATTCAACAGATTACCAGAAAAACTGCTCAATGTATTGGCCTACAACATCAATATACAGATTTCAACTACAAAGCACAATGGAAAAGCACCACAGTGACTGAAATGGTTAAAGCGACATAATGCCTACATAAACAAAACTGCAGTTTTACTATGTGAATCCTAGCAACAATTTTTTTTCCACCGCTAAAATCACAGTTTAGTTTCTATGTTTCAAAGCACACATTATACAAAAAGTTTCCAACAAACGTTTTTGTTTTATCGCATTAATTTATTCAGGTTCATTGACAAACAATAATTGTTCATGCACAGAATATTGAACGCTGCGTAGGTTTCATTCAGGCTTTACAAATTCATTTAGCCTGGGGGGTTTATCGTCTTGACTTAAAATATGTAAACCAAGTTGATTAGTGAAAGAGGAAAGAAAAAAAACTAAACAATGGAAACTTCAGAGAACGGTGCATCTTACTGCCCCCTGAATAGATGACCGACGCTATACCGACTCACGCACCAATATGTTATGCAGAATTGCTGTAGCTAATTGCATATGATGTAATATCAACCGAACGGTTGCCAGTGGCATGCACCCACAGAGAACAGGCAATTTTGCCACCATTTCAAGTCCAATGGTTTTAAATATCTTATTCAATGTGAACCAATATTGCATTCCTTTGACTGCTGGAATATAAATGAGGCATTCGGAATGAAAATAGGACACACAGTCCACAATTTTTTTGAATTACGACCACTGATATGTCATCCAGAAAACATACCATAACTTTGACATTTGGCAAAAGGAACAAACGGTTCCCCATCTCAAAGTGGTTATCTAGAACCACTCTACAATCCTCCGCATTTGTGCGGTTGAATTCTGGGACAACCTGTGTGTATTAAAATATTGCACTCTCCGTTGCGCTGTTGCTTTATCGTTGTTACATCTGCCTCCTGCGGTCTGCCGTTGTGTTGTTAGTGTCCTGGGGGTGTCTTCGGTGGCGAACTCCTGTTTTCTCGAGCTCTATGCGGAAATGCACTGTCGTCCATTAAGGTAAAGTGTGCACCAACTGCACCTCTGAAAAGTTGCACATGTGATTCCAGTACCTCGTTTCTGTACCTCTGGGCATTCACAGTACCACCACCGAAGATATGCATTCCTATATGTCTATTGGACATTAGGCCTGCCCACACGAGCACGCCACATCCACCAAATGGGCGTGTTTCTACGAAGTTGGTGGGATGAAACCGGGATCCACGTTCTCTCCAGATTATTGTGCGATGAGAATCACTGTTAAAATTGAATCTGCACTCATTTATAAATAGCATGTTCCTTCATCCATTCAAGGTGCAATGTTGACGTTGCTGACTCCATTTTAAACGGGACCGTATGAGTATTCGATTGAGTGTGGCAAACACTGATGGACATCTGGCATAGAGGCCGACTCTCTGAGCCTCCGGTATACAATTTGCCTCGAAACTCGAACACCAGAGGTGGCTGCAACCTCGGAGACAATTGCCTCGCGGGTATCCTCCGATGTCGTCGTGCTGTTATGGTAAAATATCAGTCCTGTTGCTTCATTGTGACCCGTTAGGCGACCATGCACAGGGATCCGACGAACACCTCTTGTTTCTTGGAACCGTCGCCAAAGCCTTGAAATGACACCTTGTGGCATATTCAGAGCCATAGAGACTGTGGTTTTTATCTGACCTGCCTGTAGATGTCTGCTGATTCTACCCTTCAAAATAGGGTCCAATTGCCGTCTTTGTGGCATGTTGGTGCTGTCTTGTAAACACTTTGCGAAGCAACTACTCTCTGTTCACAATGGGAGAACAATACCGAATGATGCACGTACTGATACTCTGGCATTTGTTTGCTGCTCTGTTTTTGTTGACCATAAAAGGTTATTCCGCTTACCTATCAGAGACCACAGTAAGAGGTGGCACACGCTGTGATAACGTTTAATGGCGCTAGCTCACCGTTTTCCCTTTCAGCTCTCTATTTTCCAAATTATGCTTAATTTTTGGACACTAGTGTATATATAAGGTGATTCAAAAACTACTTCTGCGCCGTTTGTGGATGGATTCCTGACATCAAAACCGGAAAATAGGTTGATTTAAAAAAAAAAGTACTCTAAAACGCTTAATTTTGTCGATATTAATTTCATAGTGAAAATTCACCTTCAACGGTTTTCCGGGTCTTACCAAGTAACTTTATTTATTTAAGCACTCATTTATAAAAGACCTTGACCCATTTTAAACAAGCGAAGTTAGCCTTGTGTTGCCATGGTGCTTGTTAACATTTGTCATTTATCAGATGTGTAATACTTTCCCCCAGCAGACCTTACAGGTGCTGTCTGCAGGAATTTCATTCAGAACACTCTCCCAGACTTATGGCTGGGCAGAGGAGGTTCCATTTTCTGCACATTCCCCCGACCTCAATCCTTTGGATCTTTTCCCTTTGGGGGCACTTTAAACCATTGGTTTAAGCAGCAGACATTCTAGATGAAGAAACTCTTAATCTACGTGTGATGTGAGCCTGCAAAATCATACGACACCGACAGGGAGTATTTGACATCCCATACTTCGACGAATGCATGCGAGTCTAGACACAAGAGTGGGACACTTGCATCATTTTCTATAACTGGTGTCCGTGTGGAATAACTTCTAACAAGCTGATAACGTAAAAATAAAATAGTCACTTTAAAATGTTTTGGTTAATAGTGATTTCAACCTCAATAATTGCAGAATGAAGGGTTTTGGGACATGTGCTTATGTGAACATTTTTCTTGTTTTGATGTAAGAAACTATCACCAAAGTTTGTAAAAGTATTTTGAGTCATGCCGTATAACAATGCAGCTAAGCATGGTTTATCAAGAAGCAACACTTTAACACTAAAAGCAATTTGAAAAAGTAGGTGCGCCAACTTTTGTGGTTGCTTAAGCTTGCTTTGCGTGGACAATATGAGATTCCAACGAGCTTTTTAGATCTGGAAACCTAACAGATAGTCTGGACTGCGTGCTGAAAAAACCTACCGAAAGAAATGAAATGTTTAACATCCATAATGAATTTATTGACTGCATTTTTGAAGTGCGTTACAAGAAATTGAAAAAAACTAAAAACAAAGCAAAGAAAGAAACAAAAAACAACAATGTGGTGGAGATCGTTTAAGTTGCCTTATGACAGACAAAGTACTATTATAACTGAAAAAAAAATCGTTAGCTTTAGCTTTCAGGTATGAAACGACTGACTTTATTTATGAATTGGTTTAGAATTTTTAATCTATCAGATCACACCACGAATTCTATTGCTAGGTGTATTCTGAAGGATGCATCATGTAATATGATAATTATTGTATTGCGCTTATCTCATTCTATTTTCTCAATTAATTCAAAATGTTGTTTCTTTAGCCACAATATTGTTTTCTTCAGCTTAATTATTGACCAAAAATCTGAGATATTAAAAATGCCATAGTGGATGTTGTACTTACAGCACCTGTAAGACGTAGTAATCTTTGTGGTGTTTAACGCTCACTTTTACTACTATAGCACCGCAGGCGATGAAACTGATGATATATGAAATGAAGTTGGAGCACTGGTGAAATGTATTGGCGGAGGAAACCGGAGAAAACCAGAGAAAACCCGCATCTATGCAATACCTTCTAGATAGATATGGCCTCACAACACCACTGTGAGTCACGTACAAGAGGCGATCGCTTGCTTAGCATTGGAATGCACTCCGTCAATGATAAATACTGGTTTGTGTGCGCAGAACATATGAACAAATAATACTTTACTCATCTTAATATATAGAAGTCAGAGTATGCATGTATGTATTTGTAGGTAGATATTAATGTATGTATATGTATATATGTATTAATGTATGTATATGTATGTATATATTTGTAATAGAATTCTACACTGTGTTTCTGATTTCGACCAAAATTGGCACAGATAATTTTTGACACAAGGCTAAAAATGCTGTCAAGCTTATAATTCATATTACGTTCTATATTTCACTCACATGACTTTCTCTACACATTCTCAAGCATACTATTATAACACGGGATTATTCTTCATGTTAAGCCAGATATCCATTCCCACAAATCGAACAGATTTAACCCTTAGTTACTCTAGATTAAAACTCCATATTCCGTTTGAAGTTACACTTACAAAGCTTTCTCTACACATTCTCTAACGACTATGATGCTATGGATTGTTTTTCATACCAATTGAGATATCCATTTACAAAATTCCAACAGAGTTAAACCTTAGTTATTGTCTGGCTTACAATTCGTCATTCCGTTCGATATTACATTCACAGGACTTTCTCTACACCGTTTTCAACACACTAAAGCAAGAACTTATTCTTCACGTTAATCGAGGTATCGATTTACACTGGAATTGGCCCTTAGTTGCTGTTTAGCTTAGAATTAGATATTCGTTCGATGTTATGTTCACAGGGATTTCTCTACACATTGTCCAACAGAGTATGCTATTTTAATATAAATATTGAACATCTAATATAAATTTATTGAAAATTAGAGACCAAAATAAACCTACACATGTCCTAAAGATTTGTGGCTATAGATTTAAAGGTGGAATAGTTGTTCAATAATAGTGTACCTAATTTTGGGAAAGTGCAACTTAAACTATGCTGTAGGTATAAATCGTCAAACCACGAACAACACCAGTGATTTTGGTTACTTAAGTTGAATAAATAAAAAAAGAAAAGGAAACTAACAAGGAAAGCAGTTAAACAGGACCCCATGTAAGCTTATAATGGTCGCATTTATCTCTTACTTAAAATTACAATACAATTTAATAAGCAAAAACCTATACAAAATGGCCTTTAAGAGCATTATGCGTACCGTAAAAAGCTTATTTAAAATTACTTTATTAACTTTTATATCTTTTTTGTTTGTGATTGTTTCATCATTACTCAATGTTCATAAAGCTTAATGCATGTCTGCATCTTCCTGCATACTTACAAACATGCATTTATACCAAACCCGTCATTCATATTCCTTAGAAAAACATAAAACACTATACCGACATAAAAATACAGAACGGACAGGAAAAAATATTTGGAAAGAGGATTTGGTGGATTTCAGTACGAATGTATGTATTCTCTTATGCTCAAAAATTCTAATTTAGTTAACAAGGAAATGTTCATCAATATAATTCTATGTGGAGAAACAAAGGAAAAAGAATACTACACTTAACAACAGTCAATATATTTTTGGCTAGACACAGAAAAAAAAAATGTACAGCAGTGAAATATTAGCGTAAACAAAACGGATATTATTTTCAGTATCAAGGACATGCCGCTGCCGGATTTGAAAGATAGTTGGGTATATAAAATATTCTTTTTAACAACTTATATGCAGCAAAACACATTAAAGTTATGTATTTTATAAATTAGGAAAGAATAGAGAATTTATTTATGCCAAAAACAAAAACTGCCAGATTTGATCATCTACTCAGTTCCCTTAAAGTAAAATAAATTCTCTTATGGCTTACTAAATTTAACAGGTTAAGCTTTACTATCGTCTACAGGCTTTTCTAAGATTGTGAGGTGGTTTAATAACCTCAGTGATTTGCTAATTTCAAATTATTGTCTTTTTCTTTTGCAAAATCAATACCCTAACGGCTGCTAAATCTAACAGATTAGGTTTTATCATCATCTACAGGTTTTCTTACCTTGGTGATTTGCTAAATTAAACATGTTATTTGTTTTTAAATTATTTCCCTTATGGCCTACTAAAATTAACAGGTTATGTTTTATCATCACCTACAGGTTTTATAGTAGCTTAATATTCTCAGGGATTGGATAAATTTAACATGTTAGTTTTTTTTTAATTACTTGCCCTACTGGCTTACTAAATATAACAGGCTAGATTTTATTATTGCCTATACTGCAGTAAGATTAAGGTACAATTACTTTCCTTACGGCTTTCTAAATGTTTATGGTTATATAGGCGGTGCTAATGTTATGGTAGCATTACCTCCCCACCGGACTCAATTGATAAATCTGAACAGGTTAGATATAATTATTGTTCGATATTGTTATAGTTTGTTTTAATCTAGAATTCTACAGTGATATTGAATATCAATTTCAGCTGCATCTAAGGTTTTATAGCATTACACTACCAATGACTTGCTGAACTAAATACAGTAGAGGTAAGGTTAACTACCTTCCAGTAATTGTATTGCTCTAAACATTGTAATTGTTGTTATTATTATTATTATTATTATTATTAACAATGGTCACATTTTATTGTTATTTATAACTGCAGAAATGTGAATAGTACTATTAAGGTGCAATGGTTTTCTAAGGGCAACAAGTTAGGTTTATATGCTAAAATATGGGTTAGTGTTCACTTATTATTATTTGCAAAATTCTTGCATTTATAATAATTAATATGTTAAATATGTTGTAATTAATCTTACCACAGAATAATAAAGTTCACAACTTTATAACTTTTCCTTGGAATGGCATGCAATCATTTCTGTCACATAACCTATAATTTCGAAAACTTGAACACATTAATTGTATTGTCCAGATCTTAATTTCCCTTGCGGTTCGGCACACAACACTTAAGCACCATTATTACACTAAATAATGCACTACAATAATTACATACAATAGCAAGAATGCTAAAAACAATACTCTTAACAATCCTTCAAACGAACTTCGCAAAATGATAGTTCGCCTCCAGGTAATGACGTCACAGGAAACGATAAAGGCAGTTGTTCCACCTTCCAGTATCTAGAGGATGTTGATCTGTGGCGCTTTGTCCACCATAAATTCCACATACGGTTGCTTGCGATCGAGCCGAAACCCCCAAGGTGAGTAAAATAGTAACACGTTCCTTTTGGGTTCTCCTAAATAATGTTTTAATTGTCACATCACCCTTTCTAACTACCGAAACTCTGGCTGCAATGGTAATTTTTTATGCAGAAATTACGTTTTGGTATAAAGTAATAGCTTTAAAAAGAGTTTAAGGGTTTTTTTTGTGAGTAATGTGTCCTAATTACATCATAACGTTTTCTCACTTTGGCCTTATATACTCTGTGTGCTTTCTAAAATTTAACTTTTCATGTAATATAACTTCTAAGTATTTGTATGCTGTATTTCTTTTTCTATTCCAATCATCAATCTTATTTGTTGGATCACTTCTTAAACTTCCCTTAAATAACGCATAACATGATTTATTTGGCGTAGTATTCAAATTTGCACTTTTGAACCAATAATGTAATTTCTCCGATAGATTATTCGATTTTGTTTCAATCTCAACTCTCCTTTCCCCAGCAATAAGAGACATTAAATCGTATGCATAGAAAATGGTGTTTTTAATATTATCACTCTCCACTTTCTCAATTAACGTTTTCACAACAATATTTTGCCTGCGATGCCGTCGACTTTAAACACTGTAAAGGACAATATCCCAAAACACGGCCCAAAAACTGATCCTTGGAGACATATTTTGGTAACTTTCCTATTTGTCCCTTATATGTAAACTTTACGACGTGTGTAGTAATCTTGAAAAGTTTTATACATACTTTGCGGATAATGTTTTACCTTTAGTCTGCCAAAAAGGTGAGACCACTCGAAATTATTCTACTAGGAACATATTCTTCCATGTAGAACACATTTCTACTTGCAGTGTCTTTATTACTGTTCTTTATTTTTCCCAATTTAGGCTTACCCTCAACTCTTAATTCGGAGCTCTTGACAGACTTGAGGTGTGCTGGCGACCAGGATGACCACATGCCCTGTATATTCTGATCCTCTGCAATTTCTATAAAAATAGCCTCAGTGCTATGCTCAATCATTTCAGTGTTGCAGTAAGGTTTTTCAGACCCAGTGCTTGTTCCTGATTCAGTACCTGAAATTAAAACACAAAAGATAATTAGTAATTTAAACGGGTATTTAGATGGCAGCCTTCTTCTGTGGGTTGGATTTAGCATTTCCACCAATTTTACTACGAAATCACGAAACGACTGGCTTAGTCTTGCTTTCTTCGCGAGATGCGTTATGATAATTTAAGGTTAGGGAGGAGCACGTTGTTTAAAGTGATGACAAAAACAACAAATACTAGTCAAATTAAAGTAAATAATGAAAATAAATTTACCTACTGCATTTCCATCATATGGATTATCCAATCCAACAGCGCTAGTGCCCATTAAGCACAGTAGTGTTTCTGTGTTCTTGTCGTGTTTGGTAGCCGGTCTACTACCTCCTCCCGTTAAGAAGATTTCTTTCTTTTCATCCGCTATTTCCTTTTTAACCCTTTTCTTCATGTTCTCGTACTTATCTCTTAAATTTTTTACAGGTCTTTTGGTACCACTCAGAGCTTCAAACATGAAGAGAGCTGAAGCATGAACTTTGTAAGTTTCTAAGGTAATGTTATGTTCTACAGGAGGCTCATCTTCTCCTTGTTTCTGAGCTATATTATGTAATATAGTACAAGCAACAATAATAGCCATTGTAGTTTGCAATTTAACTGTACGACCTAGTGACAGTACTGGAAATCTTCGCTTCTAAACGCCGAAACATCTTTCTATTACATTTCTGGTACGAATATGTGACTCGTTATAAAGTCTCTCTGCTTTGTTACTAGGTATATCAAGTGGTGTCATTAAATACACTTTTAACGGATATGCACTGTCACCTAGTATCCAAGAGTTCTTGTAGTCTCCTCTTTCTAAGCGTGCTCTTAACCTATTATTCATGAACATTTTATTATCGTGGCCTACCTTGCAACAATATCAGTGATCAGTAGCTGTGCATTGACCAGCACCTGAACATTTAGTGAAAAATAACCTTTTTTGTTTCTAAATATTTCGGCATTATTGCCTCCAGGTGATTGAATTCTTACATGGGTGCAATAATGCACCCACAATTTTAGGAAAATTTGTAATGCGAAAAAAGTTTAATTTAGTATTTTCAACTGCATCTTCTGTTTCTGGAAGTTTTATATATTCTTTTGCCAACCTTGCAATAGCACTCATTACAGTTTTTACTATTTGAGAAACAGTTGCTGTGCTAACTCCTATGAAATCACCAAGTGCAATTAGCATGCTTCCTAAAGCAAAAAATTGTAAGGTTAGAAGCAGCCGGCGATACAGCGTTATACCTGAAATGGAAATGCAATGTGCAGTTGTAGATGCAGCAGGTATTCGGAAATTCTGCACAACGGCTCTATTAATTCTGCCGTCTGCAAAACGGAAACTACCCTGTTGGTATTAAAGAGGGGAAATAAAAGTGATATGTGCGGATTGTGGTGAAAACACAGGTAATTTAAAATCGGTTAATAAATAAAAGGTGCACAATTACCCTGATTTATGTATAATTTGGCTGATATTAAATTACGGTTTTTGCTGGTTCTGAATTGCAAACTTCCTTGTATTGTATTGTATTGAATACATGGTCTTTGCCGGATCTGAATTTAAGACTTTCTATTTATTAACCGATTTTAAATTACTTTCTGTGTTTTCACCACAATCTACACATTTCACTTTTATTTCCTGCTATAGATACCCCGATGAAGTTTCCGTGTAGCAGACGGCAGAATGCTTGAGCTGATGTATGATTAATTTGGCCGAAATCGAATTCACGGTCGTTGCTGAATCTGAATCGCAGACACTCTATTTATTAGCCAATTTTAAATTACAATACGCACATTTCACTTGCACTCCTACTATAGATATCCCGACGTATCTCCGTTTATCAGACGGTAGAATTAATAGAGGTGTTGTGCAGAATTAACAGGTATTCACTACATTATAGAAGAAAAAATAACAAAGTCATAATAATGTATAACATGAACCTACCTTTGTGTTTTATGCTGAATATCATCACATATGAGACCAAGGAGCAAGAGAACTGTTGGTTTTGTTAATCCGAATCGCTTAAAGAATTCTTGATTTTCTAAAGTTTCGTAATAGTTTGTTCTGGTTTTCGGTAATTTAGGTCTCCTATGTATTATAATCTGGTCATTATCGCTTTCATCAGAATCACTTTCAAAGAACTGAATGTAATTCCTTTTTGCCATTTGGTACATAACCTTAAAATATGTCCGTTACGAGTTTACTGGAAGACAATGCTATGGTAAAGTTAACTCCCGGTTATCGTATAGCTTACCGACAGATGCCTCTTAACTGTAAATTTGTAAAATCAAACTGTCCGTAAAGTTACCGTACACAGTTTACTGGACATTGTAAGAACGGCCCTATGAGTGATATAACACATAAACTACGCTGAAATCAATAAACTAACCTTAGAAAACAAAACAAAAATAGAGGGAATCAAATAAAAAATTGAAATAAATTAAAAGAATGGACGATTTTGTAATTGTGATCAGTCAGTGTAATGTGTAATTATAAACACTACATTTACGATAATTGTACCTCGTGCAGTATTTATTCTTAGGTAACCTCAACAAATGCGTAGGCTAGGTAACGCCCTATGGCTCAAATAGCACGTTTGCCGTTAGGTTAGGTTTACTTTTCCAATTTGAAATGAGCTGATATACATGATATTTTTAAACCTGAAATTCCGGAATCTCATAATTTGGTAATAATATTTGGTCTTACTAATGTAAATCCGAGAACTGTACCTATTATGAAACGGACGAGTGAAGCTAAGCTAAGCATTGAAATTAAAGGTATGGACTTACTAACCTATCTTTTCGTTTCCTTTTCTTGGATCCTGCAGGATATATTTTGGGATTCCTTGGAAACAAAGAGGGGCTATTTTCCTTAATTCCACCTTTTTAGGAAATGTTTAGAAAGTTCCGTCAACTCTCCTGGAAAACAATAAATAAAATCGTGCAAAACAGAAGCCCCGCAATATGCTGCTATTTTCTTAGTTTTTAGTATGATATTTCTCTATGAATAGGAACGTTTTGTATAGAAACCTCGTAGCATCCTTGCACTTCTTGGTTTCATTTTAGTCATTTGTATTAATAACCTCTTCTTAGTCATTGTAGTGCTCGCAATTAGGGGCGAAACAAGGAAAAGGCCCTTGTTCCCACCTCCAGTATTCTAAATATGGTAGTCTTACCCAAAATAAGTGAATCTGGTGAATCAGAGCACATTTATACTAAAAATTATTAATTATATTAGAGGTCTATACAAATTTGCATTAGGAATCAGAGTTGAATAGGAACGGGGCTGGGCATCTTCATGGCAACGGCTAGCTGTGACGTCAGGCATATGGAGTTCATTGTCTCTGCCTCAATTATTTAATATAGTTGAAGATGCTTCTGTGCACCCCCGTTTAGGTTGGCACCAGCTGGCAATCAGTGAAATCACGGTTGTGACGTTGGTAATCGATGGAAGCGCTTAGCGTGTTACACACTTTAACTGGTCGCATGAATCCTGTATTAGTTAGAGCTATCTTTCAGTATTACTTTATGCTGCTATTTTTTATTTAATGTTAATATTTAATAATATTTTAAGGAGGATGTTCCTTCATATTAATATTTATGTTTTATGTGTCGTAAGACTGGCTACTGATTTCGCTATATTTAGGCTCTTATTTGCTATTTTTGGTTTTAGAATCCTGGCGAGCTTGTATGGCATATTGCCAAACATTGCTGCTGGGTAATGGTAATACTGAAAATGTTTATCTCGATAATAAGGACATCCATGTGAGTATATTGATTTCTTTAAAAAAAATAGTATGCTGGGCATTATGTTTGTAGTGCCTCATAATTAGTACTGGATTACTGGATATCGTAGAGCTAGAAATTAGCATGTTGCATATTAAACACTGCTTGAATCGGCAGTTAGAAAAGGATGTTCTTTCATCATATATGAAATTCGATTCGAAGATGAGCTCTTATTTCCTTTTCATAATAATTACTATTTTTTTATTTTGCCAAATAAAGTATATGTGCAAGTTGTTGGCATTTATGCAGAAAATAAGCCACTCGAAAAAGCGAATGAAACTTAGTGCGATCGATGGATCTTGTATTAATGATGATGATTTCAAAGTATTTATTTGGCGGTCAAGCTTGGTTTTTTTATTATAGACAAATTCGGGCGCATGCTGGAACGGTTGGTATTTCGCGTATATGACGGATATTTACCAAATAATTGCATATAAACGAGTATTAAATAACTAATAAATGGTTTTATGTTCAGAAGCATATTTCTCCACAAACTATCACAATAGAAAATTAGAAACTTAAATTTTTTACAAACACTAACTTATCCGGTTCGAACCTAATCTCACGCTAAATTTGAAAACCACAGGACCCGGTGGTTTATCCTACAGAAACAAAGAAGGACAGAAGAAAAAAAAAAAAAAAACTCACAGAAACATACTCCTCCAACTACTAAAGTGACACTAACCGGTGAATTAATCCCACGGGTTCTCAGGATGCGGTAATCCTGCCAAAAGTGACGTTCTTGTATAGTCATTCTATGTCAAATCAAAGCACTTCAAATAAAATTTTTACCTCACCATCTCTGATTTTGATGAAATTTTTTACACTCAAAGTAGCTGTTAAAACTAAGAAAAATACATTTCAATTTTTTATCTTAAAACGGTTTACAAAAATCGCTCAAAATTGCATGACGGCCAACTTTTTAAACGATCATTAGATCCTCTCCTAATTGAGCTAGAATCATGAGAGAGGTGTCATTTTATAGCATTTTAAAATCCGTACAATATGGTATTAGACACCCTATAGGTTGTAAATATTTTTTTTTACAAATTCAAAAATAAAAATTTAAATCAAATTTTGAAAAAAAAAAAAAACTCATTCTGAAAAATTTACAAAACGGGTTATCTTATTGTTAAATCCGTATGGGTTCATTACAAAAATAATTTCAACGAAATCTGGCTTTAACTGGATTTTAAAAAATATACTGGAACCAAGTTTAAGGTTGTAAATGGAATTTAAAATTGATATTATTACTCGCATAAACTTTTTGGTAATTATGCAGAACTTTGGCCGCTTTAAAAGTCGATTAAAACGAAATGTGATTGACTGCGTATTTCTGATGACGATTTCAAAGGTTTTATTTGTCGGAAAGCTTGTTTCTTTGGTTTATTATAGACAAATTCGTGTGCATGCTGGAACGGTTTGAATTTTGTGTATATGCCGGATATTTACCAAATAATAATTATATATAAACGAGCATTATATAAACAATAAATGGTTTTATAATGTTTTGAAACATATTTCTCCGGCAAGTACTACCAAATATAAATTTATACACACACACACTAACCTAAACGGATTCGAACCTAACCTCGCACTAAATTTGAAAACTACCGGACTCTGTGGTTTTGCGGTAATTGTAGAGAACTTAGGCCCCTCTAGAAATTAAACAAATTGTGGTTTGACTGTAAGTTTAGTTTATACTTGTTACGTTTTCACCAATTTTTTTTATCGGAAAAGCTCCGTAATTAAGTTAAACGCTAATTCATTACGTGCGCGTAGCGATCCTTTTTTGTGAATATTTATGAAGTATGCTGTCTAGAAGGAGTAGAATATAGATAAAGAAGTCTTGTAGTACTTTTTCAATGTAAATATATAATAATACTACACATTAAAGTGCCTAAAACCTGAGTTTCATTGTCGGCGGCAGGCGAACAGTGTTGTGGAATGCAACACCGGCATATGTCGCTAGACGTTGTGCTGATGTATGACAAATATGTTTCACGCAGATACAGCTGTTCAGTGAATTTTATTATGCAGAACTTCGGCCACTCTAAAATCGAATGAAACTAAGTGCGATTGATTGACTTTGTATTTATGATGACAATTTCAAAGCCTGTGGATTTCAAATTTAGCGCGAGGTTAGGTTCCAATCCGTTTAGGTTAGTGTGTGTATATAAATTTATGTTTCTAATTTTATATCGTGGTAGTACCTGATTATCGATATTTCCAACAACTCCTAACAGCGCAAAGGATACAACATTAGTTTTTTAAACCATCTCCCTACCCATAATCCCTCTCTAACCACACCGGTTCCGTTAGAGTGCAAAACTGGCATAAGTCGCAGCGGAGAGAGTTAGCGGCCCAACTTGTAAATAATTACCGTTTTAGTGAAAATTTATAAACATAAAATTTATCCGAAATCATTTATTAAAAATTATAAGTAATAAATAATATAGAAAGTAAAATTAAGAGCATTGACAATGATGTTATGTGCTTACATTACTACTTATTGTTCATCATGTCTGTGCAGTAGTCTTCACATACAAGTTCAAACAGACTCACTCCCCCTCCTCTCCAGCTACTATGTACAATTCCTAATTTTTGTGTCTACTGTTCATGTCTGTGAATGTTTTTTTTGCAAGTTGGGACAGGCTCACTTCCTCCTTTCCAGCTACTGTTTCAGATATTGTTCAGTCTACAGTTGAAGTCAGTGCTGGCTAGTGTTACTACAACTGTGTTGTGGATTCAGATTATATTTATAGTTGAGGATGTTTTAATTAGTTTAGTTCAAAAACTTATTTCAAGTCTATTTGTGAATGTGCATTGTTGTAATCCTCTTAAAAAAAAAATCATAATGTCAGGAATAAAAAGAAGTTAAGAAATATCACAGACTGGATTTGCAAATTGTATCCTGAAATTTCAAAGAATGCAAAGATTTTTGATAGCTGTAGGAAAGACATATCAGCTTTAAATCATGGAAATGCTTCTTCCATTATATTTCAAAATGAAGAAAAAGCACCAGACTCAGATGAAGAACCCAGTTTCCAAGCAGAAACACACATGGTTGAAACATTAAACACATCTGTACAAGAGCTAAGTGAGTCACATTGATTATAAAAAAAAATCAAATCAAAAAATTATGCTATCAGGAAAGTCAGAAATATAGACTCAGCAATGAGAAGAAACCTTTTTGTATCAATTGTACAGGATTCAAATTCAGAAGATGATCAGAAAGATTTAATTGATTCTGTTCTTCAAAATCATAAGACACAATTTTCCAATTCTGAAAGTAGGAACAAAAAGTTATTGATTTTAACTTGCATTCAATCAACTTGGGGCATCAGAAAAATCATGCACCTGATTATATGGTCTGCCTGTCAAGAAGGTTACTTGAAGAAAAGGGAATTTTGGAAAGAAACGGTATAAGTTTACCAAAAGAAGTTGTTCAAAGAGTCCAGGACTTTTATAAAAATGGTGAGATTAGCAGAGCCATGCTTGAAATGAAGGACTGTATTACCATAGTTAATAAAAGTAGAAATAAAACCAAAACATCAAAAAGCCTAATTTTATGCAACCTTAAAGAGGCTTATGCTCTATTTAAGGATACTTTTCCGTGTATACAGATAGGTTTTTCTAAATTTGCTAAGCTTAGCACTGCATTTTGGCAGGTTCAACTTGAACCCACGCAGTATGTGTTTGTACAACACATCAAAATGTGAAATGGGTGATAGAAAATGCAAAATTGGGAACAATCACAAATAGTGAGTTAAAAACTTAGACATTTCATGCTAAAGTGATATGTAATCCTTTGTCAATTGAGTTTAATGAGTGAATGTAAATCTTGTCCAGGAGATAAAGAAATTGGAATAACCTTAGAAAGATCATTTCAGGAAAAGCTCATTGAAAAAATTATATTTAGCCAGTGGATATCAATTGATAGCTGTACTTTGGAAACATTACAAAAACCATCAACAGAGTTTATTGATCTGACCTGCAGTAAGCTAACAGTCTTAATCCGCCATGATTTTATCCCAAAGCAACAAACCGCATACATGAATCAGATAAAGGAAAAACTGAGTGAATCTGAATATGCCGTAACACTTTGCAGAAAACTACAGCATGGTTGTACAAGATGAAGCCCAAAGTTATCACTGAGCTAGTGATCAGGCAGCAGCAATTCATTACAAAGAGGAAGAAAAAGTCAAACACTTGAATTATGTAGTTATTTCAGATTGTCTTGAACCCAATACTGTGGCTGTGTATACTTTCCAAAAGAAACTAATTCATTTTTTGATGGCAAAGTTTGGAGAAGTTCCTAAAAAATAATTTATTTCTCTGATGTGTCTCCTACTGAATATAAAAATAAAAATGGCATCATAAACAAGACTTTGGCATTGCAGCTGAATGGCACTTTTCTGCTACTGCCCATGGTAAAAGACCATGTGATGGACTCCGCGATACAGTAAAGAGATATACTAGCTTGCAACAACCAAATCTCAACCACACGTGAGTTGTATGAGTGGACTGTGAAAAATATAACAGGAATAAATTTTGATTTTAGTACTCAGGAGGAACATGTGTTGTCGGAGATATTTCTGAAAGGTTGTTTTAGTGAAGCACACATAATTAAAGGAACTCAACAGTATCATGCCTCAAGTTCTTTTCAGATGCAACAAAATCTTTTCAAGTATTTGTTTCAAGGTCAATAGACCAACTGAAATTAACAGATTGCAATGGTTATATGACTGTTATTTGTGGCTTAAACTGGTGGCTTGCGTATTTACTGGAAAAAAAACGAAGAAGAAGATGAAGTAAAAGTTACGTTCCTTCATCCTCAAGGGCCTACAGCATCATTTAGCTATCCAGGAAGGCCTGATGTGTTGTGGATACTTTTATCAATGTCCTATGTGTTGTAAGCCCAACAACTCCAAGAGGAAGAATTAATGTTCAATCCAAAGATGAAAGTTTGCGAAATAAGGACAAACTGTTGAAATGCTTCCAATGAATTTTTTGAACAAGGCATAAGTGCTTTTTTGTCTATTTTAACCAATATCTGTTTCAGGTGTCAGTTGTAATTGCTAACAAAGGTTTATCAATTCTGTTCACAGTCACTTTTACTAAAAAAAAATAATTCTAAAATATTTGCACTTTAATAAATGTTTCAAACTTTGATGTAAATCATTTCAATATTATACGACCTATATGTAATTGATGACTGGGATTTGTGTTGAACAATTTATAAACTGTATAATCATTAACTTTGTTCTGGCATGTAGTTTTTTTCCAATATAAAAATTTGTTACAAAACCATCTTTATTTTATAAAACATTTTATAATGAACCAACTCATCATAGTCCCACCATCAAACTTTGTACATGATTTAATAATAGAATAACCTATTTCCTAAATGTTTTTTCAAAATTTTTCAGGATGCGTTTTTTTTTTTTTTTTTTTTTCTTTTCTTTCTTTCTTTCTTTCTTTCTTTCTTTCTTTCTTTCTTTCTTTCTTCAAATTTAGGATTTTAATTTCTATTTTTGAATTTGTAAAAAAAAAATATTCACAACCTATAGTGTGTTATATATCATACCGAAGGGAATTTAAAATGCTACAAAATGACACCTCTCTCATGATCCTAGCTCAATTAGTCATCATGCAATTTTGAGTGATTTTTGGAAATTTTACATAGCTATATTTTGGGAACCGTTTAACATAAAAATTTGAAAGTTGGTATTTTTCTTAGTTTTAACACCTACTTTGAGTACAAAATTTCATAAAAATCTGAGGTGGTGAGGTAAAATAGGTGTGTTGATTTAACATGGAATGACTAATAATTACAGAGTCTTTCACTAGCAACGAAACCATGCTTTTTGTTTGTTTGTTTGTTTATTTGGTCCCACTGTGAGCAGGAGCTCAGGGATGTTGAACACGTCATACAAACAGAACATGCATCATGACCAATAGAACACCCATCACCAATAATATTATTGTTTCTCTCTATATTTCTAAAAGCCACCACCACTGCAAGAGTAAAACTAAACTCGGAGAAAGCCATAGTGATCCCTGACAGTTGCCTTACCTTGTGGTTGCTTTGGCACTCTGTTGCCACTTCGTCCCATCCATGGCTATAGCACCAAACCTCTCAGTCACTTGGCAGGGGCTCTTCTCCTAGATCATCTTCATCGTTGCTTCTAAAGTGGATGTCACTATCATTCTCGTACTTATATTTACAATTACAGTAAGATTATTCGGTTACATCTTGTTACATCTTGCAACAAGGATGACATCATTGCTGACGAATCTATTGGCAGAGAGGTACACACACCTGTTATCAGCTGAGACAGCATGGTGGCTGTCGGAGATCACTATGGATCTCCCTGAGTTAACATAACATGCTATAAATTACCAATTACTTTAGGGATAACAGCATACTTTTTTTTTTTTAGTTTTCTTATTGAAAAGAAAGATTGTGACCTTGATGTTGGATTAAGATTAGTTTTCTGCCATGCATTAAATATTTACTTATAGGGATATTAAGGATTTCCTCAACAGTATGTAGGGAGTGAGTATATAAGAAAATCTTTAAATTTTTCTTAAAGTTTTTATGTTGACTGATTGCCTAATAGCTTGAGATAACTTGGAAGGTCATTATATATTTTTATTGCAGAGTAGTAACATCCTTTTTGAAACAATTTTAAGTTATTTACTGGTCTATGTAAATCACCTGCATGTCTTGTGCCGTTATCATGCATAGCAAGAATTGTTGTGAAGTTATCACAATTATTTGCAAGATGGTTCAGCTGAGAATATATGTATTCACCAGCAAAAGTACAAATTTTTTGGGTTCTAAATAATGGCCTACAAGATTGAAGGGGAGCAGTGCCACAAATAATTTGTATGACCCTTTTTTGTAATATAAACACTTGCCTGCTGTGTGCTGAATTGTGCCAGAAAATAACTCCATATTTCATCAGTGAGTGGAAGTACACAAAATATGCTGCTCTTAACGTGTTATCATTAAGCAGCTTCTTTAAATTTTGTAATGTAAAGTATGCACTGCCAAGTTTTGGTAACATTATTTTTATCTGATTTCTCCAGCTTAGCTCTTCATCTATTTGGAGCCCTAGAAATTTAGTATGTGATACTTCCCTTATAGTATAATTGTTGTACCTCATTGGTAATTCCTGTTCTTACTTATGTTTGGTTTTAAATTGAATGAAAATTGTTTTATCATAGTTTAATGATAGCATATTTGCTTCAAGCCAAGTGCTGAGCTGTTCAAAAGCTTTATCAACAGAATCTTTCAACCTTTGATGTGACTTTTCAGACACAAGCACACTAATGTCATCTGCAAAAAGTACAGCTTTTTACTCCTTGAGAAGATGGTCATTTATAAATATTAAAAACAACAAAGGTCCAAATATAGAACCTTGAGGGACCCCTTTGGTAATGATACCCAGTTGGAATATAGCCATTTACCCAAATTTTTTTGGACTCTAATTGTTAGGTAAGATCTGAACCAATTTAATGTAGTCTCACTAAAACCATAAAATTTTAACTTTAGCATTAATAAGCTGTGATCAATGCTGTCAAAAGCCTTTGCCAAATCTCAGAAAACTCCAATTGGTAATTCCTTTTTATCCAAGGCTGTTACCACTTCAGAAGTTAGCATGTATGTGGCACTTAGAGTTGATATTTTTTCCCTAAATCCAAACTGGGATGTTAAAAGAACATTGTTTAACTCCATGTATGTTAAAACCTGACTATATACAGCTTTCTACATTACTTTCAAGAAGGTTGTTAGAAGTGAGATGGCTCTATAATTGATATTCAGGGTTTTACCTCCTTTTTTGTATAAAGCCTTAACAATGGTGTATTTCGTTTTTTCTGGAAATATTCCAGACAAAAGGGAATGATTACATATGTGACTAAGAGACCTACTCAACTCTTTGTAGGCAACATTTTAATAATTTTGTACTTATTTCATCGCAACCAAGCGAGGTTTTGCTTTTAAATGAGGTTAATACTATTTTTTATCTCTCAGGGAGTTGTGTGGTCAATTTTCAATCTACAATTTATGTTGGGATATGCTCTTTTAGCATTAGTAGTGTACTGGAGTTTTGGTTGGATGTTTGATACGTTTTTTGCTACATTAAGGAAATAAGTGTTTGAAGGCATTAGCAATGGCACAGTGATTATTAACTTCTTTGTTTCCTCCTCTTGGGCCGCACCGTGGCCGAGTGGTTAGACCACTTGCCTCTCACCTAGATGGCCGGGGTTCGATCCCAAGCGACCGCATGTGAGATTTGTGGTGGACAAAGCTGCGCTGGGGCAGGTTTTCTCCGGGTACTCCGGTTTCCCCTGCCGTTGCATTCCACCGGTGCTCCATCATCATTCATGTATCATCAGTGTCACCGCCTGCTGTGCCATAAGTAGTTAAAGCGGGCATAAAACAGTACCAAAAAAAAATCCTCCTCCTCTACCAAATAATAAAATTGGAACAATGTGGGGCATAATAAAATCTGAAACAAGGAGAGGAAACTTAAACAATGATTAGTGAGTAATGCCTTCTTTTTTGCTTCATTAATTACTTTTTTAAGTATTTTACAGTATGTTTTTTAATATGCTTTAATGCTTGGTTCATTACTCGTGCAATATGGTAAGAAAAATTTCTTTTGTTTGCACAGGAATTTCTTATATCAGAAGTAATCCAAAGTTTGACCTTTTTAACCAGTAATGACTTTATATTTTTCTTGAAGAAAGTAGTCTGAAATGCTAATAGCACAATTTTGAGAAATTCATCAAATTTATCAGGGTTAGTCCATTTTTCATTTTCTAACATTAGTTTAAAATTTTTGATGTACTCATTAATGATTCTTGTTGTATTGATGCATTTCCAGTTTGGTTTCTGTGGCAGGCAATAACAAAACCTGAGCATCGTGGTCCGACATACCATTTACAATAGGAGTTACTATATAATTTTCTGCATCCAGAAAAATATTGTCTATAGTGGTTGCAGTGTTAGTATGTGTTCTATTTGGAAAGTGAACTGTATGTTCCAAGTTAAAAGTATGTAGCAGGGAAGTGAGCTTGGTCTTAAAATCAGTGTCATTAA
The DNA here is from genome assembly GCA_030762935.1 of Hymenopus coronatus. Taxonomy (NCBI): domain Eukaryota; kingdom Metazoa; phylum Arthropoda; class Insecta; order Mantodea; family Hymenopodidae; genus Hymenopus; species Hymenopus coronatus. The sequence goes on along the minus strand of CM060900.1, from coordinate 192,887,584 downwards.
GTGTTTTTAAGTTAAAATTATCACAAACTACTATTTTAGCATTTTCAGTATAAATGTGTGAAATGATTCTTTCTAATCTGCTTATAAAACCTTAGAAGTTACCTGAGGGAGCCCTATATACTGCTAGTATTATGTACATATCGCTACAAATTTCTATTTTTAGTGAACTGCATTCAAATTATTTTTCTTCATAAAAGAGGGAAACGTTTATGTTAGTGAACTGTATGCTGCTTTTAGCATATAATACCCCTCCGCATTTGAATCTACTTGTACAGAAACTAGAACACATTATGTACTTGCTGAGATTCACACTTTTCAGCTCTGCTTCTGTCATGTGGTGCTCTATTAAGCAAATTACTGAAATATTATAACTTAACTCTTGAATGTGTATACTTAACTCGTCTAATTTACTTTTTAGCCCTCTAATATTTTTTTGAAAGAGACCAAATGAATTGTTTAATGTTGGAGGGGGCCATAAATTTTTACATATGAGATACATTTTACCTGCAGGGGTCTCCTTTTTACTTTCTTCCTGCAAAATGGGAGCTGGCTCCTATAATGAGCGGAACAGGCCTAAAATGATTACCACATATGATTGATTATCAGAATGTGCTTTTCATTATAAATCCAATTTTTATGCATGAATTTCAACATATACACATAAAACCATTTATTATTCATATAATACTTGTTTGTTTATAATTATTTAGTAAATGTCCATCATATATGTAAAATACCAACTGCTCCAGCATGCACATGAATTTGTCTATAATAAAAATAACGAGCTTGACTGCCAAATAATACCTTTGAAATCATCATCACAAATACAAAATCAATCAATTGAACTAAGTGTCATTTGATTTTACGAGTGGCCCAAGTTCTGCACATTAACCGTTATGTCTATTCTACACACACACCCACGTACCCACACACACACACACATTTATGATTTTCTTTTTAATTGGTATATGCTATCTAATTGATACTATCACAGTTGTTGCTAGAATGCTTCCGATGCCCAATAAAACTTTGGTTATGTAGGATATGGTATGTGTCTACTGCAAGGTATTAAGAAATATAGTTTTTAAAGACATGTTTTTACAGCTACCAAAGTTTCCAAGCTCTTCTATCTTACAAGAGGTCCACAGGAATATTTTTCTTCATTTCTTCTAGGATCTGCTCTCCTTTCCATCTGAACTTTGGTAATTCCCCCCCCCCCCCACCTGCTCATATGACTGTACCATACAAGCTGTTGTTTTACCTTAATTTTGTTTATGATAATGTGTTAGACTTGAATATGTTCCCGGAATCATTTCTAACCCTTTCCATCGTAGAAGTTCTATTTGCTTTTCTCCAACAATCTATTTCTGCTACTAATTTGCTTCCTTTATCATATAGTCCTTCCAGTACGAAAGAGTGTTGGCTGGACCATCAGAAGAAAGCCAAAACCATTTCCAAAACACCACGGATTATTACTTTAAGAACTTGAAAGGATTATGTGATAAATGCGAAAAAGTAGTGCAGTTATTAGGTGTGAATGATGTACATTGAAATTATTTTTACACACTGTTTTGTGGGATACTGTTACTGCAGGGTATATGTTCAGGAATAATAACCATATTTGGAGATGTGTAGTACTTCCGAGAAGATTCAACTAAAGTAAGAAATTTGATTTCTTTGCACATGAAACCAAATGTCACCCCCTCTCCCAGAGTTTATTTATATATAAATAACTCGTGAAGTAATCACACTCACATTATACAAATTTGTATAAGCACTTGTTTTGACATTACAAGTGTGGTGGAGTCGCCCTCCGTGGTGTAATGGTTACCATGCTAACTTCATATACCCAAGGTTGCGGGTTCAAACCCGGCGGAGGACGATGGATTTTTTAGGGTGTAAAAATCCTTAGTATGGCTTCCTTCGGAAGGGAAGTAAAGCTGTGAGTCCCGTGTCATAGATTTACGGCACGTAAAAGAACCTCAAGCCTGATAAGAGAGGCCTCTGAGCAAAATTAAGCGATCTTTCACGCCCAATGGGACGCTTAGAACCAAAGCAGTTAAAGAGCGTCCATAAATAACAGGCCATTTCATTTTCAAGTATGGTGGAAGAAAAACAATTACATTTTTATCTGCCCCATGAGAATGTTTGCCTGTAGGTTGTAAAGCTCTCAGTTACCTGTAATATGAGTCATTCTATGGTTATGGACTAACTTTTCTATGATATTTGCCATATGAATTTGCTCTTCTTCCACAAGATACAAATACCAGGATTTGGTAACCAATGAATTATTATATTCCACAGTGATTAGTATGTGTAGGTGTTAGATTACTACTGGTTTTTGCCTTTCATAATTGTAATTGTTGATTTAAATTTTTGGTTTATGGGCTAAGACTTACAGGAAACAGAATTGTTTAAGGTGTTAAGACTTTAAAATTTCAGCTGAATTATATTGTATGTTGGGAAAAAGTTACTATAGACTAGATTTATGAATTTTTTCCTAGCAAAGATTTTACTCATTTCTTGTACATTATTTTCATGTCTTATGAAGTATACCAACTGATTCCAGTTGCCCAAAAGGTATTATCTCATGAGCTAATTGTTCTGCCCAATGGTATGAGCTGATGTTATGGACACTGGCAATAAAGGATTTTCATGTGCTATACTTGTAAGAGATTTTGATTTAACAGCTATGAATTGTAGAAAAAACTGGTAATGAGTCATTCTGTATGTTATGGAAGTAACATTCTGACTTAGTTTTAGTTTAATTTTTTTATAACTAAATGCATTATCCCTAGGGTCAGATACTAAAATAATATTCCAATAACTTAATAGCACCGAATTTTTAATATCTTAGTTTAAATAACTAACATGTTATTTTAAGAAATGTGATGTTTCACATGTTTCAAAATTCAGGAACTATCATTATATGATAAGTTAATGAGAAAAATTCAGGTTCCGTTAGCAATTAAATATATTGAAAATATTCTATAGCATTCTATAATTCTATAATTTTGTAGATAATGCAATGCTGAACTTTTTTATTCAGAATTTTTCCAGGTTACAGATCTTAACATTCACTTTGTTAAGAATGTTAAAAGTGACTTTATCAGTAAATACATTTTCTTCTCCCTCAAAATACCTGGCAAAGGGTGATGGACTTTTTCGGGCATAAAAATCCTTAGCATGGTCTCCTTCGGAAGGGAAGTAAAGCTGTTTGTCCCATGTCATAGATTTATGGCATGTAAAACAACCTCTAACTTGATGAAGAAGCCTTTGAGCAAAATCAAATGGTTTTTCACACCCAATACAGAATGGGAGACTAAGAATTGCAGCAGTTAAAGAGCATCCATAAATAAAACTCAGTTTCCAATTTTGACTCGTATGCAGTTTTGAGCCATAGCTTAAGAGATTTTAAATAAAAATTTAATTTTATATCATTTTCAAATATACTAATCTAGTTCCTTTTTTATTAACATCTAATGTAGGCAGCACGAAAGTAACTTGAAAGAAATTAACATACTTTTGGTCTTCATTATTTAAACATATTTTCCCCTATTTGCTGTAACTTTTAAGGAGCATCACTTCAACTTCACCTACATGATAGATCACTATTTGATAAAACTACAACTTAGTTATGCAGAAGAGGATACTTTGAACCCTTTCCTTCAGTAGTAACAGTAATTTAAATGGCAGGAATAATTCTTGTTGGTTATATTCTTTTCAGTTCCTGATATTCTGATCTGTTAATTCTATAATTTTTCTGTTCTTCATTGTCATTTTCTGATTCACTGGAATATACATCCTTGAACCTCTGTTCACAAGCACATGCACAGACCTTTATCTAACAGTGCCTTTTTTATTCATGGGACCTCAAAACATTATTTCCAATGAAATCATTACATCACATTTTTTTATGTATATGTACATGTAGAGAAAGTAAAAAGTGTTTTTTTTTTTTTTTTTCATGCAGGCTTCTCAGGTTAATTATTATTTTAAACTAATCTGAAATACATTAACAATTTAAATTAACATAATTTTTTTTTTTGGTAGTGTTTAACGCTCGCTTTAACTACTAATGGCACTGCAGGCGGTGGCACTGATGACACATGAATGATGATGGAGCACCGGTGGAATGCGATGGCGGGGGAAACCGGAGTACCCGGAGAAAACCCGCCCCAGTGCCGCTTTGTCCACAAATCTCACATGCGGTCGCTTGGGATCGAACCCCGGCTGTCTAGGTGAGAGGCTAGTGGTCTAACCACTCGGACACGGCACGGCCTAACATAATTTAATGATGCTAATTTACATTTAGGGTTTAAACACCTTGCTCTGTACAGTTTGTGTAAAAATTGTAACCCCCTCCCTTCATTTTATAACAGTTTAAGCAATCCATCCTGGTAGGTCGTATCAGATGATGGATGAATGAAAATGGGTGAAATGATTACACTGGACAACAAAACCCACCTTAATTTTTTTTTTTTTTTTTTTTGCACAGATCATTTCATTCCTTATGAATTTTGACGTGCTGAGCTCAAACATGACCTTAGATTTTTTCTAGTACCCTGAGTTTTTTAGTAAATCGTGAACATACACTTCTGACTTTTTATTAGTTCTCCATTTGAGGCCCAACAAAAATGCCTTCCTTCAACTTTGAAGAACTGATTCTTGGAAATTTGTCTTCTAGGTATTTGAAACCTGCTCAGGATTTGTCTAAATGCCTTCACAAAATTCGTCAGGCCTAATTTAATATGAAGTGGAGGTAAAAGAATTTTTTATTCATCAACAAATGGTTCAGCTGAAATATTCTTCTCTCCAGTTACAAAATTCTTCCTGAGAGGCCATATTTTAGTGCCATAATATTTGGATTTGGCACTGATATTCCATTCACACAAAAAGCAGCAATATTTCATATATCCACTTTGCAAGACTAACAGTATTCCAATCATTTTGAAATCACCACAGATGAACCAGTTGTTTGTCACACTACACTTTTTGTAATAGTAGCTGCATATTTTTGTAACTTTCTTTCATTTGTACTGCATGGCAATGGGTACTGATGGTTGTGTATTACCATTATGTAAAAGCACAGCTTTTAAGCATCTATGAAGAGCCTTCATTCGCCTGGGTTGTGAATTTTACCAAGAGCATTCATCAAACCATCAATGTCACAACAGTAACTCAAATTCTCTTCCTTTCTGAAGTATCTAATCAGGTGCTCTTCTCTTATTTCGATGGGCCCAAGTGACCTAGGTGTCAATGGGCCCTTAAACACCATTCACTCACTCACTCTTATTTCGAAAAAATGATATTGATGTATCTCTGTGTAAAGCATTCCACTCCTTTAGCCTAGAACCTAAAAGTTGTCCTTGAGCTTTGGAAATATTTAAGTCTCGGACCAAATCATTTAACTCTCCTTGAGTTACCTAATGATGCATTTTGGGATCTGGCTCTTAAAAGTCTGATGATTATGAGCTTGACGGAACTAATGTGTTATAACTTCTTTCATCTTCTAATGTCCAGGTTTCAGGAGGAACAGGAATAGGCACATCATCACTGTGATCAAAGGTCTAATAGCTGATGTAATGTTTGGATATTCAATTTTCTTTTTGTCTTGACCCTTAAGCCCTGTTATTTTAGTCATACAAAAATAGCAATCAATATGGTTCATTGGTTTCATCCATACCATGAGAATTCCAAAAGACATAGAAACTTTATGTTTATTCTTTAACCACACTCTTAACCGGTTGGCGCAATTTATGCAAAATACATGGAGTGCCAAAATGCGACTTCAACATAAAGGTCAAGTGGCACTTTTCAGCCACAGCACATGACAAAGGACCTTGTGATGAAGAAGGGAGTTCCATTAAGAGACTGGTAGCTCATGCAGGTTTGCAAAGGCCATACCACAAGCAAATCCAAACCACACAAGATCTATTTGAATGGCTAGTAGATAACAAAAAAATAGACTTTACCTATTCCATTCAAGCAGATTATGCTGCTTCAGAAATGTTCTTAAAAAGCCAGCTTGAAGAAGCATTGACAATCAAATGAACACAGCAATTTCATGCATTCATTCCCAATACATCAAAATTATTTGAAACACTTTTCAGATTATGTGCTGCAGAGTTGGCAGAGAGAGGTAACTACATCACCAGACAAACTGAAGTTACAAGACATATCAGGCTATGTCACCACTGCGTATGACAAAAACTGCTGACTTGGGTACATTTTAGATAAAAATAACTTGAAGTGAAAATAACTTTTCTTCATCCATGTGGACCAACATCATCATTCTCCTATCCTACATATGCGAATATCCTGTGGGTGTCGATGATTGATGTTCCCACAAAAGTAAATCCATTTACTCTGGCTGGAAGAACATGCACTCTTGTTGAATGTGATGTAAGCCCAACCCAATTGGCCTTTTTAAAATGTAATTTGTGAAGGCCCCAGATAACTATTTGGGAAACTGCTTTCAACTCAAAACTTAATTTTCCTCAGGTTAGTGTTATTTATACTGTATAGATAGTTACTTAAAATGATATCTTAATATTTCTGAATATGTTTTAGCTATTTCCACGACCTTACTCCGAAGTAATATCAACTTCTCTCTCTGGGTCTTCCCATCAGATGGCAGCCATACTCTGAACAGCACCTCTCCTTGATCTTCATTGAGTCCCATTGGGCCACTAGGACTTGTACACTCTGATCCTTGGTATGATGCTCTCCTAGCTCTGTCTAATCCCTGACTCCGCCTCTCTCAGAAGTGGTCCCACGTCGGCGTCCGCTAGCTGCTCCCTCCGCAGGCCTGCGATATCTCATCCAGCTGCAGGTACCATTGAAATAACACAAACAGCTGTGGCGCGTTCTTTCTGTTCAACCTTAGGCAGTGACCGCACTTCTCTGCACAAGGTCGTCTAGACATGGCATACACGTTGGTGTGGCTCCTTCCTTTCCGATGTTCTGATGTAAAGTTGCATTCTTGAAGCCTCTGGACCCAATGGGCTGTCTGTCCTTCCAGGTTCTATAAGCTTAACAGCCAGGCGAGGGCAGAGTGGCCAGTTCCCAGGTGGAATGGTTGACTATACAGGTACTTGTGGAAGTGCTCCAGCGCTTTTACTACTGCTAGGAGCTATCGCCGGGTAACACAGTAGTTTCTTTCTCCTTTGGTCTTGCTGCAGTAGGCTATAATCTGCTCCTGGCCATACTGGATCTGCGATAGAATGCTAGTGTCGCTGGCATTAATGTCCACAATAAAGTCGTCACCAAGTTGTGGAAATCCCAAAATAGGAGCACTGCAGAGAGCTGACTTTGGCACATGGAACGCGCTCTGTGTGTCTCTCCTGACCACATGCATGGTCAGTGCTCTTCTCTCCGATGGGTGAGAGGTTTCTCGTTGTAGGAGAAGCCTCTGAAGAACTGGCATTAGTAGCTTCATAGGCCCAGGAAACTTCGCCTATCTCTACTTTTTTGGGGGGTGCCAATCTCTCACAGCCTGAACCTTCTCCGTGTCTGTAGCCACTCCAAATGGTGAGACTATTGGTCTACGTGCAAAAGAGTTTGCAATTTTTTGTATTCAGCTTCAGATTAGCTGCCTGCAGCCTTTTCAGTTTCTTTGTCAGGTTCTTGAGATGTTCTTCGAAGTCACTGCCCACGACCATGATGACTTCAAATAGAGCAGGCATCGTTGGTGAATACTCATCACTGATTTCATGTGGCACTGAAGGTGGCTGGTGCATTGCATAGACCAAAGGGCAAAGCTGTAAATTGCCAAAACCCTTGGCCAGTCGAGAATGCAATCTTCTTTGCTCTGGGATCTAAATACTTCCCAGTATCTCGATTTCAAGTCCAAAGTCAAGAACCACTGGGCACCAGAAAGTGTGTCTAGCATGTTGGAAATCTGTGGTAAGGGGAAACAATCCGTTCTGGTGAAGGCATTCTGTTTCCTGTAGTCCACGTAGAAGTGTAGCTCACCACCCTTCATCAAGACTACAGAGGAGTACCAAGGGCTGTCAGATTCTTCAATGATTCTCCTAAATTTCATGTGTTCCAGCATGTCCTGTACCTCTGCTTCTCCAGTAGAACATGTCTTGTTGGTTGCTGGATGGATCGGGCATTTCTGATGTCGGTGTTGTGGAGTAGCTACTGTAATTGCCATTCCCTTTGCTGAAGACAGATTGGTATTGACTGAATAGACACCGGACCCTCTCCAGTTGTGAGGTGGTCAGATGGTCGGCCGCCCTCCTTAGCAAGTGTTTCAGCTGGAGTCCCCGCTTTTGCAACAGTGATGGATGGTTGGATCCATTGCAACAGTGATGGATGGTTGGATCCATTGCACGATGATACATTTGCAGATGACTTGCACTTTCCTAACTCCATCCTGATCTAGATGTCCTGGTTGGTGACCATCGGGTTGAGCAGCCTTAGAGTTCTTTCCTCGTCAACGCAGCAATGTCCGGGCAATGCACAACCCATTTAGTGATGTGTTCCGGTCTAACATTAGGCTCCAAGTGCACCTTCACCACATCGCTTCTCACGACACAATTACATCGTCCTTCAGGATCACCCTGCAGATCTCCGAACGTTCAGTGAGCTCTGAAGCAACACTTCATCTCAGCTAAGCTGCAAAACCCTCTGGCAGACATCAACCACCGCCTCACTGTTCCCGAGGGCATCCAATCCCAGTTTTACATCCAAAGTCACCCTCGCGATGAACACCCACAGGCTCACAGTGCTTCTTCCCAGTGTTAACTCCAGTAGGGCTTCCTCCGCAGGCAGTGTGTCGCCCGGTGCCTTCACTAGTTGGTAGTGGATGTTTGTGTCAACAAGCCCGTCGCCATGTCAGATCTGATTACAGTTAAGGCTGCATCTGTGAGAATCTATGAGAATCTGAAACAGCTTCCCTTGTATCCAGCCACCTGTGATGAGTCTGTCATCCACTCTTCTGCACAAGGCATATAGCACGCCACTCGAGGGGGTCATGAAGACGGACCCGACATGGACATCGTCATGTTGGTCCTTACTCGTTTTCCACCTGCTTGTCTTCTTGGTGTGGACATTCTCTCAGGAGGCGATGTGGCTTACCACATACCACGTGAAGGTGATGGTCTCTTTTATGCTTCTCTCTCCCTGTCATAGCGAATAATTTTGATCTTTGAGGAGGGCACAGCTGTGGCCTTGCCGCCTCCATTCTAAGTGCTGCAGTTAATGCCTTGTGAATTGTCTTATAGTTGCCGAGCATCGGCGTCTCGTTCCCCATCGATGAAGCTGTGGGCAGCATTTTGGGACATGTAGTTAGTTGGTAGATTCTTTGTAAATTGTTTGATGGCTAGGGCAAACTCTTGCTTCAACTCATATGACTGTTGCAGCGTCGCCTTAAACTGACTGCAATAGTCTGCAACCAAGTGATGGTTCCCAAAGTAGTTCTCCCTTGACATTGCTGATGCCAGGATCACATTCAGTACTTCTACCATCTGCCCTTGGAGGCTTGCTATTAGCTTTGTGGTTTCATCATCTGCTGACTATTGGTTGTGGGTATCAATGGCTTCAAAGTATTGGAAGATTTCAAAGGTTGACATACTGTCACATAGGTGGTTTGACATGTGGAGATGTTGTTTAGCATCCTGTCATTTCGATCTTAAAATCCTTAAGCCTCCCATCAAGATTCTTTGTACCATGGCATTCAGTTCCTTGCTGCTGCCCTCAGCTCTTCCTTTCAGAGTATCAAGGCTTTGGTCATGGTCTTTATTGTTCCACCAAGCTCTTCCACCTTTTCCGCAAGATCTTTCCTTTTTCTTCAACTTCTTCCAAGTCCTCCTTCACACTAGCCTGTGATTTGTCGATTTTGGTAGAAAGTTCCGTTTTCATTGTAGACATTTCATTTCTCATCTTCTCTATGCCAGATTCCATCTTCTCCCCTGCAGTTTCCGTTCTGGTCTTCCTTTCCATCTGCAGCTTTTCTAATGTTGTTATTTCACTTCCCATGCTGTCCATCTTTTCCAACAATTTTTTAAGCATCTCTTCCATCTTAGCTTCTTAATCCCTTTCTTGCCAACATGTAAGAAATATCTATATTGACTCAGAAATAGTTTACAAATAAAGTCTTAAATTCACTGCTGCAAATAATTCACTCCACATTTTGATGTATAGACAGCTTATGACTGCACGCCATCCATGGCTCGCACAACACTGCATGCTAGCACTCCAGTGACTCAATACAATTCACAACACTGGCTTGCAATTCTTCTTCCTTTTTTGGCTAAAAATGATGTTGCAGAACTTTGTCGTAATTTGTGGAAATCGAAGCTTTCAGATGTTTCACATTCCGAAGGTTCCTGTTACTGTTGTGCCACTCTTCCTGTGTTGTTTATGCATCTCAAAGTCTCTAAATGTGATGACTCACATACCAAAATGTATGTAAGAGTCATTGCAAAAAACAGTACTGTCACAAGGTTCCAATTATTGGAAGGAGGAAACAGTTGAAAATGTAGGGCACAGGAAAAAGCAGGATGGGATATCTGAACTAAAGATAATTATAAGAGAAGTTAGGGTGGAAATGTTATAAATTTACAAACAGGTGTACAGAGCTCATGGAATAAAGTGAAAGCAAGAATAGATAATACAGAATTAGGAGACATGTGGCAGCTTAAGTGAAAAGATCTCTTAAATACATGATAGGCAAAAACTTGGGCAGATCAAAATATGTTGATGCGTGTGATAAAATAGAAAGGGAGCATCTGGCTAGGGCAAGAACAGAAATAATGCTGTTACTGGGGTTTAAAATTTGACAAAGAGTTGTGGCCGTTATGTGGCAAGCTGGACAATAATTTGCATTGTATAACAGGTTGTTCAGAAACAAAAGTTTGGAGAGAGAAAATGAGGATACAAGGAATCAATAGAGGAGGTAAATTCAAGTGTGAATCTACCAGATATACATTGTACATTGATTAATGAAGGACATATATATACAAACAGCCAGTGTGTTAGGTGTGTATATTTCTAATTTTAAACAATTCTAGAAGAATAGACCAATTAATATAATAAATTGTAAATTGTGATAAAAACATTTATTCACTCATTAACATGACAATGGGTAATATGACAGTTTTAAATACTGTAAAAACTGTAAACAAATGTAAAATCTTGAATTAATAAAGTGTAACAATTTTTTTTTTCTGTTTCCTCTGTTTCTGGAATCGTTATTGTCAGAACTCAGAACAGAATACAACTGATATATCAAATTACATTTACAATAGATCTTTATTCAACATATCAGTCATTAACTGCCCAAACTTGTCAACTTATGATTCAAGTGCACTCCTTAAATGTCCAATTGGCCCTGTGCACAGGCTGCTTTGAAATGATACCAGACAAATATAACAGTCTTACAGCTTTTATTTTAACTAGAATGAATTTTGACATCACATTCTTGAAACTTTTTCATGTATGTTCTTACCCAACATTAAAAATTATATCATTTTGAGATTAGGTAACTTACAAAGCACCTTGTGTGTGATGTCCATAAACTTGCATGTCAGAGGGTGCTCTTAACAAGCACTTGTCAAAAGAAAAAAAGATTTCTCCTTTTTTCACTATCAGCAAACCTGTCCTAGGTTACAGGTAAGGAGCTAAGGGCAGTTAGCAACTCAAAAAACTACTAATGACTTGGATAGTTTCAAGATTGTTTAATGCAAAACACATGTATTTTATTACCCTAACCACAGGTATGATATACTTATTATACTAATCATTTTGTAATTATCCCAATATTTAGCTCTTTTCAACTTCTTGCTGTTGAATGTTGCAAATGTTTAACCTCTTAATATTAAACCATGAGTATACTGGTTTTTTTCAAATTTGAAGGCATAATAAAATGCTGAGCATACTTGGGCTTATCATTTCTGACTGGCATACATTTTAAAAGGTTTTGGCTTTTCTTTGATATTTTCATAGATATCGCAGTGGTCTGTTGCTTTGAAAAGGCCTTTGCTGACCAAAAGAACCGATATGTATGCCACTGTGCGTCAAACAAGGAAAGAAATGCTACCTTCGTTCTGGACCAAGAAACTAAAGAAAGGGGAAGTTGCAGTGAGGTAAACTAACTGCACTACAATGGAAAGACAAGAGAGATGTTTGTGTCCTGTCCACTATCCACAATGCAGACACGGAAAGTAAGAAACAAAGAAATTGTCAAACCAGTGGGTGTATTTGCTTATAATGACAAAATGGGAGGTGTGGATAAAGTAGACCAGCACATTGCAAATAATCCATTATCACGCAAGAGGGGCAAGAAGTACTAGAAGAAGATATTTTTTCATCTTTTGGAATTGGCAGAATGGACTGCCTTTATCCTGTATAAAAACGTGGAGCAAAGCACAGTGCCCTTGACTTTTGCGTGGCTGTCACTGAGCAGCTCATTGAAAAGCATCACAGGGAGCAATTGTCACCAAAAGCAGCAAAGGCAACCCCAACTCAACTTGTTGGACGTCATTTTCCATCAGCTATTCCTCCAACCGAGAAGAAGCAGAATCCAACAAGAACGTGTAGGATGTGCAGTAGTGTGCGTGATGCCAAAGGAAAGAAGGCGCGGAGGGAATTTTCATACACGTGTAAATATTGTGGAGTAGCTTCATGTATTGATCCTTGCTTCAGAGTATTCCACACAGCCACAAACATATAAATAATGACTCTAAATATGTTGCAATTCATTTTTTAGTGCTTCAATGCCCGGAATTCACTTTTATTAATGTAATTTCAAGAAGAAAAAGGGTTAAAGCATATCACGAGTATACTCGTGATTTTAAACTAGGGGATGTTCAGCGTTGAAAATTTCCATTGTTGAGCACTTAAAAAACAATTTCATGGTTACTCTCATTATTGTACTGTACTAATATTTCATTTTGACAGTAAAAAAATAGGCGAAAACAGAACCATCATATTGTATATGAATACATATGTTAAGAGGTTAATTTACTATTACAAGTTAAAGATAGTAAAATTAACTTATTTCACAGCAAAACAGATTTACTTCTGTTTAACTTATGTACAGTTCTTTGGTAGTATTCTGATAGTATTCTTGCCTCTGTTATCTTTATCTTCCTGACCCCATTTTAAGATCACTAACATTAAAGTACCTCTAAAAGATAATGTTAGTATTGTTTGTATACCAGCTTATTCTCCCAGTCATTTCCTTTCATTCATTGTCTGTTAAGAAGAATTATGTACGAAGAATAAAAAATAACTAAAGGTATGGTCTGTAGTGGGGTTTCATAGGACAAGGAATCCCTTAATGTTAGCTAAGCTTTGTGCAGTGTGTTGATAGGTTTATGAATATACTGCAAAAGCACTCAGCTCAGAGCTCCTCAAACTAGGTATAGGGTTGTTACATTATAAGGCAACCCCTTTCTTAGCTTCTCTCCACTGTATGAGAGAACCAAGAATTGCCAGCAAAATTGTCCTGGAAGAGGTGCACTAAAATCCTCACCTTATAGTAAATGCTGCAAATTCAATGAATAAATGTTGAACGTGCCTTCAAACAGGCAGCATATCTTTAAAAGTGTTCTAACTCACTCACCTAAGCTTGGCAACAGGAATCCTTGCAATTTCCTGCATGGTATCACTTAGTTCCTGTAGTGTACGTGGGTTAGAATGGTATACTTTTTGTTTAAAAGAATCCCCCTAAATAAAATTCACACTAGTTAAGCCTCAGGAATGAGAGGGACAGAAACCTACACTTATCCTTCTGTTATGAACCACCTCTCTAATTTCATGTATCGTTCTAACCTTGAACATTACAATAACTTAGTGATTGATAGCATCATGCAAGAAATCATTAGGATTTCTACTGCAAAGCTAAGGCAAATGAATAAAATCATTTTTACAAGATATGCTGCCTGTATCAAGGCAGAAGGTCAACGTTTCCAGCATTTACTATAAGGTAAGGATTTTAATACATCTCCACCAGCACAACTTTCCCAGCAACTCTTGGTTCTCTCGCCCAATGTTGAGAGCCTCTGCAATGTCAGTGGGATGTCCTTCTATCTAACTATGGCTGTAGCTTCAAGTACATGACTGCGCATCCATCGTTTACTCTGTTTTTGATACTGCATTGAACGACCACTATAGAAACCTCTTACTAGTCCAATACCTGCAGGCTTTCACTTTTGCAAGCTGCTTTGAATGCACAATCTTGAAATGCCTTGCATGTTTGCAAAGGGGGAGACAGTGCATCCACCTTGATTGCGTGCTTCCTCCCACATAGATCTTGGGATGATGGCTTATGCAAAATCTGCTATGCTTATGCCTAGCATCCGTTCTTGTTTTCTAGAATTTTTATCGGTATATATATACCAATGGCGGTAAGTGTACCATGGTGTTGGATGAGCCTTTGTCACTGGAACCAAACAATTTACTTTCGGTTTGCTGAGTAACATATCAATTTAGCCTGCAGAGCTGTTTGCTATTTACCAAGCCATTCTGTATATTCGCCATTAAGAGTTGGATGACTGCCTTATTCTGAGTGACTCCCTTATTTCACTTCAGAGTCTTTGTGAGCTGTACAATTACCATCCTCTAGTGCAGCACATTCAGGACATCCTCCACATTTTGCATGCTTTGGGTGTAAATGTGGAGTGCGTTTGGGTTCCTGGACACATTGGCTTGCTGGTGAATGAACTGGTAGATTTGGTGGCAAAGAAGGCATCAACTGTGCCCACTGTTACAAATAACTGTGTCACAGCCGAAGACATTTGACTTGCTGTGCGAAGAGCAGTAGTTTCATGGTGGCATGGAGAGTGGTCTGCTCTCCGCGGCAACAAACTTAGGGATGTGAAGGAGCTCGCTAAACCTTGACTTCCTCATGTCTATTTTGCCATGAGGAGGTTATATAGTTTGATTATGCATTGGCCACTGTGTTTTGACTCATAGACATTTACATTAGAAGGACTGTCCACCTATCTATCTGCTCTGGGGCGAGGCGCTTTCTGTGCACCATGTCTTGGTAAAGTGTGCTCATCTAGCACTGCTTCGAGCCACTCTGCAACTGCCAGTCGGAGGTCCTGGCCGATGATTCCGGAGCAGTGGATAAGGTTTTTAAATTTTTATCCCAAGTGACATATGCCTTAAGAATCCAGTTTGAGTTTGATTTTATATGTTTTAACGGTAGACAATGGAGTGATATGTGAGGCTTTTATATCTTTATCACCTTTATCATTTTGTAGCCTCTGTTTTAATCATATTTTCAGCCTTTTCTCTCCATTGTTTTATTTATACAAGCTATTATGTATGTCACTTTAGCTGTGATTTTATTCTCCAAATTATTTTAATAGTGCTTTTTTTTATTATTATTTATTCCTGTTCCTTCCAGGGTTTTTATTGATTTCTGTTAAGGGTGGTTCTTATTTCTGATCTCAGCCAAGATTTTATTTTCTGAGGGCACTAATAATAACCTTTATAGTTCAGTGCCCTTAAACACAAATCATCATAATCAATGTTGAGAGGCTGTGAAAGGGGATACCTTATAATTTAACAGCCTTGTACTTATGTAACCTCCAATAGTGTGGACAAGGCACGTAGCTGGGTTCTGCTTAAACCACATTGGCCATGAGGCATTTTTTATGTACCTTTATTGGCATTGAAAACTATATCACATAGATCTGAACAACAATGTTCACATCTTACACTGGCGTCATTTTGAAACACCTAATATAATACAAGGCAGAACCTTCTGGATTGGGAAAATACTTGAAACTGCCAAAATAAATTTCTGGAGCAGTAATCACCCAAACTGCAAAGAAATCACCCATAAAAGATGTAACATGGCTATTGTTCTGAGAGACTGGCATTGCACATATCTTATGCACTCCCAAGTCATTCCAGTGCTTCCCTCATCTTGGTGCCCTGATCACTGTGTGGCTCTAATGATACTCTAAAGTGATTTAACAGTTCTTCCATGATACAGTCCACAGCCATGTTAGCCTTTTGGCTAAGACTGGCGTACACCTCTGATCACTTATTGAAGTATTTCATGACCTCCAGCAGATACTTGTTATTCCTGTTGGACACTAGTAACTGCCCAGCTATGTTGATGGTGGTGCATTTGAAGGATGCTGTCACATTATACTGCTAAATGTGACCCTGGCTCCATGATTCACTGCTCATGTGACATTGGTGGTATCACCTTAGCTTTTGCCCATAGTCTCTACCATTAGTACTTTTGTCAGGAGAAGTCAGTCATTTCTTCGGGTCTAAGGTGCTGTCCTGAACTCCCAGCATAATCTTCCCCCAGGCTTTCCATCACCTTACTTTGACAAATTATCCTTGGTCTTCAGTGAGCCCTGTTGGACCAAGTAGGTCTGAAACACTCTACTCCTGGTTGTGAAGTCTTCTCAGCTCATCTTGTTCCTGTCTCCACTTCTCTCAGGAGCGGCCCAGGTTGGCATCTGTCAACTGTCAACTGCTCTTAGGCATGCGCTATCTCATCTGTCTGCCAACACTGCCAAAATCGCACAGACAGTTGTGGCATGCTGCCTCTGCACTCAGTGCATTGATTGTACTTCTCTACGCAAGGTCTTCTTGATATGACTTCTGTATTTGAATTGCCCCATCCTCTCCAATGTTAGAATGTGAAGTTAGGTTCCTAAAGCTCAACAGCCAGATGAGAATGGGATAGTCAGTCCACATGTGGAACAGCTGAACTTACAGATACTTCTGGAAGTATTCCAGCACCTTCAGTATAAGGAGCTCCTGCTGGCTATGCAGTAGTTCTTTTCTACTTGGAAGAGTGTCTTGCTGTAGTATGCTAAAACCTGTTTCTGCCCATCCTGGGATACTACACCTCCAATAGGCTGTCACTGGCATCAGTGTCCGTGATAAGATTGCCACTTGGTTTTTGAAAACCTAAAACAACCGCACTGCAGAGTACTGAATAAAGTGCCTGGAATGTGTCCTCCACCTCTCTTGTCCACATGTAAGGCTGGTGTCCTTCCTTCAGATGAGTGAAGAGTTTCATGATGTAGGACAAACTGTTGAACCAGCAATAATAGCTGCATAGGCCCAGCCAACTTGGCAACTGCATTTATCTTTTGGGCGAGACCAATCTCTCACTGCCCTAGAGGGTCTGTGAACGCCCCAATTGGTGATAATATGTGGCCTAAGGAGTCCATCTCCTTACAGAACAGGTGGCACTTTTCTGCATTCAGTTTCAAGTTAGCTTTCTGTAGTCTCTGCAATATCTTGGTCAGGCTCTCCAGATGGTCTTCAAAGTTACTGCCAATGATGATGTTCAGATGTAGCAGGCAGGCATTGTGAGTCAACCCTCTCATCACTGATTCCATGGGGCCATGGAAGGTGGCAGACAGTTTGTAGAGGCCAAAGGGCATGACCATAGTCTGCCAAAGCCCTTGGCTTGCTGAGAATGCAGTTTTCTTGTCTGTGGGATCTAGGACCACTTATCAGTATCCTGATTTCAAGTCCAAAACCAAGAATCATTGGCACCAGAAAGTGTATCCATGGTGTTGGCAATTCAGTGTAAGGAAAAACGGTTCTTTCAGTTTTGAATTCTAGAAGCATTCTGAAACAGTAGAAAAGCCATAGTAGTTTTCTTTCTGTGCTGCTAAAATATTTTATGTAATTTACCACAGACATATAAATTACCCATTCTAAGAAGCAATAGGAATGATAGATTGGTTCATTTGGATGTTTTTACTACTTTATCAGCATGTTTCTTGAGAGACGTCTCCAAAAAACTTTCAGAATATATTGGTTTAATATTTGCTGTCTTTAATTGGGGGTATTTGCTGGTTAATCGGTGCAAAATTAACATCATTTATTACTCTCATACACATTGACTTGTCTTGAAATTGTAAAAACTATAGGTAGTAATAATATAAGACATAACATAGCTAAAAACTTGCTTTTCAGAAATGCTTGCAATGGACAGGGTTCCACAAGGCTTTGCACCCTTGGATCTCTCCACAATCTTCTGTCCATACCTCAAAAAACACACATCAAAGGATACCATGAAGTTACTGGGGATATCATTTGCCCTTCCATGGTGCAAGGGATTGATCATCTTCGTGACCCAAGATTAAACAAGGTGAGTAAATAATGTTGCAAGTAAACAAAAGCGATAGAAAGGAATAGTTAGAGAATGAAATAGGCAGAGAATGAAAATGGCAGTTTGGTTCACAATCATATAAAACTGTAGCTTGTTTTGTTATTAAAAGTTCTAGCGTATATTTTTTGGATATGAGATTTGTTTGGAACTTTCTGATGTCACTATTTGCATGGCATGCCAGCTCAGCATTTATGTAGTTACATGCAGGAATCAAAATTACTGTAGCTAAATAATGACTGTTAGCAAATGCTAAAATGTGTACTATTTGGTTCTAAACGTGCACTGTATTGAAAAGCTTTCACTTTCCATACGGAAAAGTATGGTATCTGAAAGAGGACATGCAGTTATGCAAAGGGAACAAGATTGAGGAAACTTCAGAACTACATCTTCAATTTTCCAAGTATACAAAGAGGTTATTCCTCCCTTCCCATGTTGAAATCTTTTGCCAGGCATGTTTTAGAATTTTTGTTGAGATAACTGTAGCACTTATTCTAGAGAAATGATAAGTTCCCCCATCTCTAATCAACTGAGTTTGAACAAGGATGAAATTCTTAATATGAGCACAGTTAGATTGTCTGCATAACAATAGGAGTGTATGACTATGAATTACAGTGCTTCTCCCTCATGTTGCAGCCACAATTCAGCAGAATGCTGTCAGCAATTACACCTAAAACTCTGGTTGCCCACACATTAGCATGTTTAAGGCTTGCAACAGTATGATGCGAGTGAATACATAGCAGTTTTACTGAAGGCATTGCCTAGTTTGTTTTGTTTCTGTTTCATGCTTATAAACTTAAAGAGTTTCAAAAATTGACAATTATGTTATCGGTGTTTAGTTTCACTCCTGAGTATGTAAATGTGTGAGTTTTAAGTAATATTTGAATGAGTATCATTCAATATTGACTCAGAAATGATTACATATTACAAGGATATTTATATGCGATAAACTCTTGTAGGGAAGTGAAAGGTGACTTAAACAATTTCCTGCTTTATGCCTAGTCTTACCATAAATACTGTTACAAACTTTTGGCACAGGCTGTACAACCAGTTTTGAAGGTCGCAGCCAACCCTTATGGGGGTAAGTTAAGAGGGGGTCATTGTGAGTGTGGCTGCAGAAGCGATGGAGTGGGGTGAATGAAAATCGTGTAGCAGTGTTAGCCCTTCATAAGGTGGATAAATCAGCTTCTGAAATATTCATTGCCCTGAAGAAGTTGAAAATCAGCAGAACGTTTGTGTATCAGACCATTAACCAATTCCTAGAAACTGTGACTGTTGAGGATCGCCAGAGACAAGCTCGTCCATGCAGCATTAGGGACAAGAAGA
Organism: Hymenopus coronatus; assembly: GCA_030762935.1. Classification (NCBI taxonomy): domain Eukaryota; kingdom Metazoa; phylum Arthropoda; class Insecta; order Mantodea; family Hymenopodidae; genus Hymenopus; species Hymenopus coronatus. The sequence goes on along the minus strand of CM060900.1, from coordinate 192,868,143 downwards.
CAGTTCTGTCAGTGGCGGCTTGTATTTGACGGAATCCTGTGAGAAAGCAGTCAGTGCTGGCTCGAGGGCTGAACATTTAAAAAATGTTGATGTCCCGCCTGTTGAGTGATGACCTAGGGCTGAAAGCTTACCGGCAGAGTACAGGTCACCTTCTAACCCAGCGTCTGAAAGAGCAGTGGGTGATAAAATCAAAACGCCTTCTTCTGCGTTATGCACGCAATGGCCAGTGAAAAATTCTATTGACAGATGAAAAGATGTTCACTACTGAGGCAAAATGAGGTTTTCAAACGGCAAAATGATCGCGAATATGACAAATCATCTCGGCTAGCTCATGAGAAGGTTCCAAAGATACAAAGAGGCCATCATCCTGCCTCAGTCATGGTTTGGTGGGGAGTGGCAGATGACAGCACCACTAAGCTCCATTTTTGTGAAAAAGGGGGTGAAAACTTCTGCCAAAGTGTACCAAAACACTGTATTGGAGACTGTTATGAGAGATTTGGGCAACATTTTGTTCAGGAATCATCAATGGAGCTTCCAGCAGGATTCAGCAACCGCTCACAAGGCAAAGTCTAACTAGGACTGGATGCGGAGGAATGTTCCGAACTTCATTGCTCCAGATGATTGGCCTTCCAGTAGCCCTGACCTCAATCCATTGGACTACAAGTTGTGGTCCATACTTGAGGGTATGGTCTGTAAGAAGAGGCATCCCAGTATCGATAGCCTGAAGTGCTCCCTGGTGAAGGCAGTGGTGGATTTTCCTATAGAGACTGTGCATAATTCTATTGATGCATGTCCAGAAAGACTTACGGCCTGTGTGAAGGCCAGAGGTGGCCATTTTGAAAAATGATTGGTGCTCTGTGTCTGTAATACATGTAAGTGACCAGTATTAAATTATTTTGAAAACTATGCAAATGGCTCAGGTTCATTTTTGCAACAGTATTTATGGTAAGACTAGGTATATCCCAACAAAGAAACTGTAAAACTTCTGAACAAATTTAGAGGAATGGGATCCTTTCTGGATAGAAATGGAAGATTTCACCGGAAATATATGTTCTGAGACTCCGAATCCAAAAAAAAGCATTTTTAGAAAAATGTCTGTCAGTCAGTCAGTCTGTCTGTCTGTGTGTGTCTATGGGCAGCATAGCTCAAAACGAAAATTCCGTTAAAAACCAAACTTTGTATTTTCCAACAATGCAACATGAAGAGTTTCAAGAAAATCCCCCACCACAAATTACATGGATAAAATTTCAAAAATTTTGATTTTCTTAAAAATGGCTCTGACGATTTTGATTAAAATCTTGTATATATAAGATATTTACTTGACACATAAAATTTATATCTTGAATTTCCTGGGAATAGCCTCTGAAGACTACTTTATTCTGGATTAATTTTATGGAATTTTGCATAACTGCTAAACCGTAAGAGATAGACAAAGACTTACCAAACAAAAAATATAGAGCACATTGAAGCACACAATTTATGTACCATAATTTTTTTTCGTGGAGTTGATTGTTTTTGAGATACTCCTTATTTTTGATTTCAGCTTTAAAAAACTTTTTCTCATACAGGAATTTGTCAACCCCTGTTCTAACAAACAAAGAAACTTCAGTCACATAGCAACCAGCTTTCGACTATCACTTTAACCTATGGTACTCCCTTATTTCGCTTCTACTATAAACTATTTCTGCTATTTTTATCTAAATGAGCATGAAGTAAATAGAAGCATAAGCTTTTTAACAATAATTTGTTGCAGAGATGTAGAGAATGTCATGTGAATGGAAACATCAGAGTTTTTTTCCTTGGGGGCCTCCATGATGGGAAAATGTGCCAATTTTCTTTTCACTACATGAAATCTTATTTGTAAATTATCTTTGGTGGTCTTGCATGCTGATACTCATGTCAGCACAGGTCAAAGCTTATTATCAGCATATGACATAGTACCAGGCAGCTGATTGTCAAGCAAAAGATAGAACTAAAGTCATCCATCACAACTTAAGACTATGTAATTTGTTTCTGGCATCTAGGGACCCTATGGTAGAGAAAGACCAGATATGGGACATTTATGTTTTCAATATATTTTATTATAAAAAAAATCGCATCTGTAATATCAGTCTGACAATAACTTGTTTATAGTGTGGAAAATAAAATAGAAATATTCAACTTACCCTCAACAAATTCACTAATACATGCTCATCTTTCCAACTTATTGGGTGGGATATTAGTTTTCAAAAATATCTTTGCTAGATGTCTTCCAAGATTACTCTGTGTCCTCTTGTTTTATCACATGACTAAAGCAGAGCAATTGATGTTTGCAGCTTCAGTAGCTGTTTTTTTTTATTGACCGCTGCAATATGCCTACTTGATTTGAAATGTTTTCAATAGGATCTTTCTGTTCCCAAACCATGTGGCAGTTGGAGAATTTTTGCATAACAGTGCTTTTGTCAGAAGCCAAAAATCTATGCTTTCCTCACTGAAAAGCTCACTCCCTTGATGGGTCTGGCATTTCTTAGCTTGAGAAAACTCCATTAAAGCTGCAAAGTGCTTGTACCAAGGATATGAAAACAGTATGAACAAGTGCAACACAATAAGCACACTTATTTTTTGGTTTGCAACAATTGTTTATTCCCTATGGCAGTTGTCAAGCCAAAGATGAACACAGAGTATAAGAAAGTATACTTTCAGGCTAACAGCAGCAGCGGCATGTTTGATTGTTTTTGGTGGCATTCTTAAGTTGCCTAGCATGTTTATTTGCTCATTGAGATGTCAGCAGAACTTCTGCCCTGAAGCCATGGATTCTAATAATCTATACATTTAAGATAAAAATATGTAAATAAAAAAACCCTAAATTTTGTGAATATTTTACACAAGCTAAGCATAATTTGTGAAATGTTTGTGTGAAATGTCAACACAACATAGAAATGCAGAACACAATAATAGATGACCATTCCTCTGTTGTATGGTGGTAGTGTGTCTGCCTCGTATTCAAGAGGTCTTGAGTTCAAATCTCGATTAGGGTGAGTTACCCAGAGGTTTTTCTTGGGGTTTTCATTCATTGTGCAATATGACTTCCCAGGTTACAGGTTAAAACAAATAATAGATGGGAACTATTGAGTTCATTTGTAACAATCAGTTATTTCTGATGGTCAGGGCCAATGTATAAAAACTGTGTGTTTTTAAATTAAGTGCATGTTCATGTGCATCCATTAGAAATTTCACTGTACCATTATTTAGCTCATCGCTGAGATCCGCCAGCTTGTACTTTTTTTCAGTGCTGCATGCATCTCTTAGGCATTGGCTCCATCCCCGAGAGACCTAAGAAATAAATGGATAGCCCCATAATCTAGCTGAATTATAAACAGTTGAACAGTTTTTCAATTCAGCAGAAACCCATCCATCACAGGTTTGCTTCCATCAGTGCAATCCATCACTCATCAGTACAATTAACAAAAAAACTTGCCCAATGGCAAGAGTAACAGTTGTTCTTGCCCAGTTGTTTCCAATGGCATTCACAACTTGCATAGCTCTGGCCTAGTGCATTCATTTGCTTGCATAAATGTCGGCAGAACTTGGCTCTGTAGCAATGAATTCAGGTAATCAACACATTAAAAATAAAAATATGTAAAAAAAAAATAAAAATCCAATTTGGTGAACATTTTTTTGCAAATTGAGCACAATTCATAAACTTTTTGTGTGAACACACAAATTAATCACGAACAAACACAACACTGAAAATGCAGAATACAATGTTGGACAAACCCGGTTGTTTGTTCATTTGCAGAAATCATTTGTTTCCGATAGCATTGCCAAGCCAAGACTGAATACAGGGTATAAAAGGTGTGCTGATAGGCTGATAGGTGTCAGCAACAGCAACAGTCAGGTATCTGTTTATGTTCGTTTGTGTTTGTCAGCATTCGTAACTTGCTGCCTAGCACTGGCTTAGCACATTCACTTACTCATGGAAATGCCAGCAGAACTTTTGCTGAGGCCATAAATTTCAATAATCAGCCCACTTAAAATAAAGATATGTAAAAATGTTCAATTTCGTGAACAATATTTTTCTTAAATTAAGCACAATTTGCAAACTTTTTGTGTAAACATAGAAATTTGCAATTTTTCCGGAGTTCAAAAGTCACTTATATATTGCTCCTAGAATTGGAATGAAGTGCATATTGTATGAAAATTATTCCAACCCCTAAATATGAGCCATCAGTCTTAGTTTCATCACGTCATCACCATCACCATCATCATCATAATAATAATAATCATCATCATCATCATCATCATCATCATCATCATCTTGCAGGTATTAAGCCATGTTGGCTGTTATGGTCTGAAAGAGGAATTTTCCTTCCAGCATTTTTTGTGATGTCCCAGTGGTCTTTTACCTTGAGGGAGGTAATGAAGCTTAGATCTTAAAATTATGATGTCCATTGATAGTGGGCCATCCAGTTGAGATTGAAAGCTGATTTGACCGGCTCTAGTCTAGACTGCACAGCTGCAAATAAGTGCAAGATGAATGACAGGGGCTGAGGTCTGTTGAACTGAATTGAGTTTTTATATGTTTATATACCTATTTTTATATTTTTCATTCTTACAAAAGGCAACAATGCAACTATGGTTTAGTAATGTTATGAAGTACACAACAGTACATCTGCACCAAATAATGTGATTGGAAGATGTTTATTTGAAAATCGTTTTCACTCATTTATTTGCCAACAATATGAAGGACTGTTTGAAAGGAGAAATTAAAGAATAAATGTACAATTATTGAAAATACATTTTCCTCTTCTATTATAAGGGTAAACAAAGGAAATACAGAAAAAAAAGATAAGGAGACACTAAAAGTGAATAAACACAATAAGATAAACAGACTCAATGCTTTATACATTGTAATGTAAACTACTTCCCCACTTTTTAAAGGGTAAATGACATAAATGAAATATGAAGCAAGAAATGTAACTGTGCAAGAAGAAATAGTTAACGCTAATAATTAATTCAGGAGCTACTAGGAAATAAATATCAACAAAAATGATCAAAATCTGTAATGTTGATCTTATTAAGTTTAAATTAATATCATTAGAAACACCATAATGAACATTTCATTCATACCATGTTTCATCGATATACAAGGTCTGTTCTAAAAATTCCGGAACTTTCATAATTTCGTGCCAATGGAGTGTTGGAGCGAAATGGGGTCAGCATCCCTGCTAACATCTGTGTAACTGCTGGAAGTTTCTTTATTCTATGTCTGTTAGTTATTGTTCAGTGCTGTATTGAGTAGAATGTTGTAACGCAGAATTTACGAATTTTGATATCGCAGAGTTAGAGGAGCAACGTGTGTGCATTAAATATTATGTGAAACTGAAGAAAACCATTACAAAGACACACCAAATGATGCAGGAAGCCTACAGTGATGAGCGCTTAAGTTGTACTTAGTGTTATGAATGGTTTACTAAGTTTAAAAATGGCTGTATGGAAGTTAAAGATGAACTCATTCAGGACGCCCTTCAAGGTCTACCAATGATGTTCATGTCAGGAATGTCGATGAAATTGTGCATGCCAATTGAAGATTGACTATCCCAGAGACTGCAGAAGAATGTAACATTTCAATTGGATCATGTCATGAAATCCTGACATAGCATCTTGGAATGCATCATGTTGCCGCCAAGTTCATCCCATGGCTCATGAATCAAGACCAGAAAAACCATCACCTTGCAACCTGTGAAGAGCTTTTGGATTGTGCAAATGAGAACAAGATGTTCCTAAAGAGAATCGTAAATGGTGATGAGAGTGGGTCTATGGCTATGATTGAGACCAAGGTTCAATCTTCACAATGGGTTGGGAAAGGTTCTACAAGACCAAAAAAGCTGACCGGGCCAGATCAAATGCTAAAGTCATGCTGATAGTTTTTTTTTGACTTTGAAGGATTAGTTCGTGAATTTATGCCACAGGGGCAAACTGTTAATGGGTGGTACTATCAGGACGTGTTGAGATGCCTGCGAGAAAATGTGAGAAGGAAAGAGCCTGAAATGTGGCAATACAATTCATGGCTCTTGCATAACAATAAAGCACCTGCACATTCATCCCTGTTGGTTCGTCACTATTGCACAAAGAATGATATCAGTGTGCTGCCTCATTCTCTGTACTGTCCAGACTGGCCCCTGCAGACTTTTTTTATTGAAAAAGTTGCAAACCCCACTGAAAGGATGAAGATTTGCAATGATAGGCGAGATAAAAGACAATTCACAGACTGCACTTTGTGTGATCCAGAAAGAGATTACCAAGACTGCTTCTGGAAATAGAAACTACATTAGGAGTAGCGTGTCAATTGTGCAGGATAGTATTTCAAAGGAGACCATGCACAATAAGTAAAAGGTAAGTGTAGAAAAATTTTGTGGACAAAGTTCTGGAATTTTTTTGTAGAGACCTATATGTTAATAAATAGCATGAGGAACGCACTTTGTTTCATGAAAGATTTGAGTTGAAAATAAAGCTAGTAAACTGTTTCATTGCTTTTTACTATTCAGAAGCAAGAGTGGGAAACCCTTATTATGAGATCCTTTATCTAAGGATAAATCCTTGGTTTTGTAACTTTTCAAACACATTTAAACCCTCAATTTGGACAACAGTTGATGTTTAAAGATTTAATGGAAGCTAATGAGAAACAAGCTGAAGCTAAGAAAGGAAAAATCACCCATCAGGGTTATTGATATATTTGACTTTGTGTAGAATATTATGAAGCCTTCCAGTAGATGTTATTAATTGGGAATTTGGGCAGAAAGCTTCTCTTGTGCCGTATTTTCAAGCAGTTTGTGTCAAATTACTCAACCAGGTTATGCAGTATCAGTGAGTTAGAAATATGACTCAGTTAAGAAAGTCTTAATAAATTGCATGCAACCTAAGTAAAAATATAGCATATTAAAGCATAAAATGATAAAGAGTGTAAAACTGTTGTGAAAGATAATTGATTAAACAACAAACTAACAGTGATGCAAAGTTAAACAAGATTATGAAATAAAGGAACAGTGAAATGGTGATTATTGTGAATGGATGAATGCAAACTTACACAAGAGTGTGAAACAAAAAAACAGTAAAATAGTTCCAGTGCACACAGAGCAAATCACTGCACACAAATAAATGACACAGAGATTGTGCATATTTGAAGTGATAAACACGTCCCTGAACTATATCTGAGCAGTGTTCCTGAAAATTGTGCATGCAAGCATACATGCCTGTGCCCGTGTGATGCTCTGGAGTTACAATGAAGCAATTTTCCTTATTGATTCCCAATACTTAGAAGTCAAGTATTAATAGTTTTGAAGAGTTGCACAATTTTGTAGATGTGCATTCATTCTGACATCTTTGCAACTCTGTATACAATTCGTAGTAGTAAATGTGCTAATTTTATCTAGATGCTTTCTCTGAAAATAGTTATCATGGAGATTGTGTAATGTGGGGAATGAACTAATAGGGGCAAACACAAATCTTGCATGAGAGAAAGTGAACATACCTGCATTGAATTTGGAACCAAGTGCTTTTATATCATCCATCCATACCAACTGAGCAATTCCTGCATGCTTTCAAAACACTCTTCTCAAATGTGGCAGCACTAATGAATACAAGAAGATGTAAATAGGTAATAATAAGAAAGATAATGTAAATAAATGTATGTAATAATAGAAATAAGATTATATTATTAGAGGATGTTAGCATAAGCTTAGTTGTAAGAGAGAAGCTATAGCTGAAACTGTATAAGAATTATAAAAGAGAAATCTTTTACAAAGATTTTGGGGACAATAGCCAATGATTTGGGGTAAGATGTATAAAAAAATATCTTTGTGAGCTAAAAAAAAAAAAAGACAATGCAAGTCTTAGAGGTGGTGGGATTGTGAAAGTTCCTGGAAAGTTACTGAGCATTAGCAGCAGTTAAATAGTAGGATAGTTTCTATTGACTCATGAAGAGGAACACTCCTGTGAGTGGGAAAGAAAGCCAATTAGAGCACAGTTTTAATGCTTAGGCAGAACAAGAATATTTGAATATATTTATGGAGATGCAGCTCTCAAGACAGTTATTTTCATTTACTGAACATTGTAGTCATTTTAGGTAGAAGTGCATTTAATTTCTCTCCGCAGTATTTTGCTATTGCAGATTACTTATGTAAGAAACATAATACACAAAACCTAAATTTCATGTGTAAGTGAATGCATGATACAGTTTCAAATATGGTCACATAAAAACATAACATGTACATAAATTATGAAATCTCTTGGTAGCAGTTTAAATAAATTGCTTAAACTAAACATTACAAATGTGCTATATCTGAAAAAGTTCCATTTACCATTCATGCCCAGTTAAGAGATACCTGCTTGACTGAGGAGCCGAACTAGCCAAAGCAAATATGAATAATCTATGAAAAACATAACTTACAGTATAAATATAATCAGAGATAATGAGGAGCAAGGGATACAGAATGTCATATAGCACCTCAACCAAATGTCACTGGGCATCACAATGTGCTAATGACCATGGCGAGTCCAACAGGGTCACAGTAGTACAGGTGACTGGAAAGGGAAGCTTTGGGAGTTTAGGATAGCTCATAGGCATTAAAGTTTCACACATGCTATACACTGACTTGTTAGGTGGAAATGTAATGGTGAAAGGTAATTCTTACATGCAATAGATATGTATGAGAGAGGTGACTGTTAATAACAAATAATGTGTATTTACATTATATTACAAAAGTGAAGGAGGTTCTACATGATGTGGGTACTCAATCTGGATAAACAAGAATTAGTGGTTGGCAGCTATTTACCAGTGGTTATTTATCTTGACTTGTGGAGTTAAGTGTTCCAAGGCATGTCTTGATCGACTGAAAGCACTTTGCTGTTAAATAAAATTAAGTCCCCATCAGAGAGTAGATGAACTTCAAGACTGGTAGAAATATACCCAAACAATACCATTACTAAAAACCAAGGGTTTATATACATTTTATGTTCTTTTGATCATTGGCTAAAAGATTAGTAAACTGGGGCCTTTCCGTGTTTCAAACTTGAGTTTCATATTTTCAACAGATAGGCAAATAACCTTTGTAGAGCGCCAGAAGTCTGTAGTTAAACATGTTCCTACTTTTATATTATATTACAATAAGGGCAAAAATACAAATGTCACAATATTACCATCACAACCTTATTGTCAAAATCTAACCATCACATCTACCCATGCCAAGTAATTCAGCTGTGTTCAGCTGCCAAAAATAGAGCAGAAAAAAGAAATAAAGAGGATAGTGTGTTTATTTATTAATTTACCCTCATATTTGTGAAAGATTCTGGCTGATATTTTTGTGCTTTCTCTCTAAAGTGTATATGCTTAATTAGTATTTAGAAAACATGGATACAACTTTGTTTCAGGGCCTTGCCTTTACATTAGAAGAAAGACAGCAATTGGGAATTCATGGGCTCATGCCTGCAAGATTTAAAACTCAAGAAGAACAATTGGAGCTGTGTAAAACTAGTGTTGATCGCTATCAAGAGGACCTTAATAAATACCTTTATCTCATTGAGCTTCAGGTAATTCATAACATATGTAAGCGTTGCCTGATGTTAGTTTTGTTTAGTTGGGGTTTCTGATGTGAATTATATCCCCTGGTGCAGAATCAGACTTACATACAGGTGAACCAGAACTCCACCAACAACTTTTCCGAGGATGTTCAGGGATCCTGCTAAGTATTTTGTTATAAGCTACACTTGGTCTCTGGTGACTCATTACAGAGTAATAATGTAATTATGATTGATTCAGTTTGATACCTCAATTGCCCTTGTTTCTGTGAAAATACGCTCACAATAGTCAAGAAGCATGTATAATATGCAATAACCAAATGTATACACACAACACAGAGTAATGCAACAACCCAAAGACAAAATACATACATTTTTATCACAATGTGTTCAGTCTATCTGTCAGTGTACAATACAGTACATAACAAATACAGAACTGTTCCCTTACAGGTGTTGTTCAAAATGTCAACCACCATGATCACTAAGAGTGTACAGAAATGCCCATTGACTGTCTTATGTACTCAAGCGGTCTGGGAATTTGGTATACTACTTCTGCAGCTGCAATAATCCTAGCAACCACGTTAATGCAAGCATTGACAAGAGTCTCTAAATGAGGGCTCTTCACATGCTCCGAGAAGGAGAATTCCATTTGTGTCCTGTCTGGTGACTGAGCTAGATAGGGAACAGGATCACTGTTACCAATCTTTGTCATCCAAATTGTACGTCAATGTGGTTCTTAACATTGAGTGCAAAATGGTGTGCTGGTGTCCCATCATGTTGAAACCTCATCAGATGACAAATTCTCAGTGGCACATCTTCTAGGAACGGTGTGGGAGGACATGCAACTTCAGTGTGTCAGGAAGTGTGTAAACCCCATTTGCAAAATGATTAACAATATTAGTCCATACATTTACAATCTGCTGCTGATAGGATTCTCACACCAATGCATGTGGATTTTTTGTAATCTCATACCTGCTATTCCTACATTGAACTTGCCCTCTCTTGTAAAGCGCACTGGCTGCAATGGCCGCACCTTCTGGCGATGATGTGGGCACAAATTTTATTCATAAACATCTCTCAAAACAGTTGACTGGCGTAGCTTATGCAGTGTGTTGAATACTAGTGCCAGGATTCTCAGAATTCGCATGTAACATTCTTTTCCAGATTAGGTGTGCTGGCATACCTCCCATGGCCAGGATTTTCCATTCTCACATGGAAGCATCAGGACTACCAGATGCCTGTAGAAATGCTTGAAACTTTTTATTACTCCCTGATCCATTAGCTGCCTTCTGACATCATATTAGGAAAAACAAAACTTTGATATTCCCTAACAATGGAATACTGTTATGTGCTGTACAATTGTCAACAAACAGTAAAACTGAGCGATTTTGTTTGCCAAACTTTTTGTCTAGCTTCAAGAGCAATCTTCCAAAAATTTCACTTGTCATCCAAGCTTTTTTATTACCTTCATATTCCTCTGGATTGGATTTAACATTTTTAAAGCACTGGGGATTGACTGACATTCCTATCATTAGTACTGGAAGTTTTTCAATGTCATCCATATTGGCACCAATCAGCAGTGTGAAATGCAAGTGTTTTATCTGGTGTAAAAACAGCCTTGTCTCATCAACATTGAAAATATCATTTGCAGTTTTGCCGTGAATTCACTCTATAAACTTGTTTTCCAATCACTGGCTGCTTGCTGGTCAACTCCTCCACTTTCTCCATAAACAGTTTTAAAGGAAATGCTGTTTTGCTTTTTAAAATCATCCAATCATCCACTTCTTGCCTTAAAATTAGTATTTCCCAATTGCTGTGCTAATTCCGCTGCTTTCGCTATGATAAGGGGTACACTTACTGGAATTTTTTTATCCCGTGCCTGCTTAAACCACTTTTTAACGCACTCATTGATGTCAGGTCTTTAGGCCCTTTTGCTCTTTTTTACTTTCATCACTGTTTGTAACTACACTGTCCAAAATTTTATTCATATTTTTGAGATATATAGACAATGTAATCTGTGAGATTCTAAAATCTCTTACAATGTCACACTTTTTTTTTAAAACCTTTTTCCACTTTGCAAATGGCTGCTACCTTTTCAGCTAAAGTAAGGGTATTGTGATTTACACGTTTAGTTTGGAGAGAGCCATTGTCGACTCAGTTCACTACTTAAACACAAACTGATGATTTTGATGTAACTGTGTACACTGTTTAAAAATGCTCACTTTACCGCACGTGGAGTTATTTGCTGCAAACATAGGCCAACATGTGACCGCAGGTAGATAGAATGGAAAGGGGTGCAGTGTTCACAATTGCAACAAGTGCCTTGGCTGGCAACAAGTTCCTAGAGAGGGAATTGGGACTACAATGATACATTTCCTGGAATTTAGCAAGGGAAGGGAATGGGACCACAGCACGGCATAATTCCTGGAATTTATCCAGCAAGTTTCACTAACCTATAACTTTTTCACTCACTCTCATTGAATATTGTATCAAATTATCCAAAAAATATTGATTTACAGAAGACTTTTTAACATTATTTTGTATAGTAATGTCAAGGGACCATGCTAAAAGCTTGAATTATTCACAATTTTGAATTAAAGATGTTTGAATTAATCAAGTTCGGCTGTATTTTTATAGTCAACATGGGATTTATAGAAGAGTAAGAGCTTACTGTCATGAATATTTATTATTAATTTTACATTGATTCCCTTTGAGTTTATTAATTTTAAAAAGAGATTTTGTGTTAATTTGGCTTTAAATTTACTTGAGTATTACTGTATCACTTTCAACATTCAGCTAACACTGCTGGAAAAACAACCCTAGGAAGAACCAAGCAGTACTGAGTGCAGGCTTGAGGGCAACAAGTTAAAGATGGCATTACTGTTAACAGCAGGTACTGTAACATTTATTTTCAGGGATGAGATTTATAACAGTGGAAACAATTTTGTTTACAAACAAGATCCAACACAGTACATAATGTTGAACTTGTACAATCATACGTATGTTAAATATAATACAGATACAATACCAATTGGGGCAGGAAACCAAACAAAATGCAATTACTCTGAAACAAGCTGCCAAAGACCATTGGTCCCTTATACCAAAATACTCCGTAGATATCCCTGAACAACCTCTGAAAGTTTGTCAGAGTTCTGTATAATGCAGATGTATGTAAAGTGAACTCCATTGTTAAGCAGTAGTATTGTTCAATTTTAAATGTTTTAGTTTTTATTGTTTCACTAAATTATTTTCATTCAGAACTAGTTTAAGGAATGGATTTAGCATTAGCTATACCTACCGGATAGTCTGCATTTGATAATCATAGCTCACTAAATTGTCCTTGGGGTTTTAAGAAACTGGTGATGAGGTTTTCATCCATTAGAATCTGATCAATTTCTTCAAATTAGGTATTGCTCTTTTCCCAAATTTTAAGTTCAGTGAATATTTGTGCATACTTAATTTATGTCACTGAGTTAACAAATTAATGCCCTTTTCTCCACAAGGGTATGAAATTTGTCCCTTTTGTAGTTATGCCAATTTTTCCTCTTGGATTTAATGTTCCTAAAGTCCTTTAAGGCTTGTTTATTACCTTTAGCTTATATAAATACTTCCACAATCCTTATGATCTGTCCTGTAAATCCTCGATTTTTATATGGAGGTACTTTATCTCTGTGGTTGGTCTTTATTATTAGCTGGTCAAATTTATTTTCGGGAATAAGATTTATAGCAAGCTTGTCAAATTTATTTTCAGGGACAAGAGTTACATGCGTTCTTCGAAAATATTCTGACATTTTCTGTGTGCTCTTTGATGGAGTTGACTTTATGGAATACATATTTTTCTTTTGTAAATAGAGTCATGTTTTCTGTGTTTTTGTTATTTATTTGTAGCCTGAACTTGATTAACTTATCCACCAGTTCTTTTATGAAACCATATTTTCTAGTTGTTCCTAAGATTTTCTGGCATTCTGAGTTTTATTCTTTATAGAGTGAAAGGGATATATACTAATCTGCAGATCAAAATATATCAATGTGAGGACGAGCTATAACTGTTGCCTTTATGTAGTTGTCTGTATAGAATTCTTTCTGTATATTCCTACCTTTAATCTCTTATTATTCTTAGATATTAGGTATGGAAGCAGTTGCCAGATGCTTGTTTCATAATGACCATGTAGCAATAAGTTCAAGAGAGCCTTATAGATAAATTCTTTCTTTTCTTCTTCCCTCCCAACCTTTGATTTGCATTACAGCTTGAGTTACATAATTATTCTTATGCTCTTGCTTGAAGATAAACAAGTTGTGCTTAGGGAGTGTTACACATATTCACATATTTCAGTAAGCAAATTAATAATTAGTTATATCAAATAAAAATAAGTATTTTAGACAGTGAATTAATTTAATTGAATTGAGTCACCTTTTTACACTTTTTGCTCCAACTTTGCCTTTGCTTGGGAAGACTGGTTTCAGGGTAACTTAAAACCTATTTTCAGTTCCGGGGATGACTTATGCTGCAACAGGTGGTTGTGCGTAGCCTGGTGTTGTGTTGTCCTCTACTCTTGTCAACAGGATGACGTCATCAACGGTGGGGACCTCAAAATTCATAAGGGAATCTTCTTTGGTGAAAAAGATGTTTTCCCAAATTTGCAGTTCCAAAGGTTTCTTTACACATTTAATCAACTTTATTTCTTCCTTTATGTTATGATTTTGAGACCAAAAATGATGTGCTACTACAGACTTGTCTATATGCTTGTACCTAATGCTTCTCAAGTGTTCTTTCATCCTAGTTTCCAAGTTTAGTTTTGTTTTATTGCAGTCTCGGCAGCCCATTTTATTAATTCCTGATTTTTTAGTGTTCGGTGTGGTGTCTTCAAAGGGTTATTCAATAAGTTCTGGATATTATATATGTTTAGAGGGGCCAGCTTTATATTAAAGTCTTTGTAAATCCTTTCAAATTTCCAGAACATTTTTGGGTGAAAAGTAAATTTTCAAAATTTCACTGATGGTTTATCCAGTTTTTCCAGAGTGGTGATTTCATGTAGTCTTTTATTTCTTTTCTGACTGTAAATCAATTTGTCTATGATGTTTGTATTGTAATTGTTTAGTTTGGCAACCTGATGAATGTGTGTATATTCTTTTTCGCATTCTGTTTTATTCAATGAGACATTGATAAGCATATGAACTAGACTGTGAAAAATGGCAAGTTGATGTTGTACTTGGTTAAACTGGTTCTGTTTTATGTAACTGTCAACTTGTGTTGCTTTTCTGTATATGCCAAATTCTAAGCTTGTTTTCTGTTCTCATGATTTTAAAATCTGAAAAGGGCAACAATTTATCTTGTTCCTCTTCCATGGTAAACACTATAGATTTTTCTTGTAAATTCAGTAATTTTATTGCATCCTCCATTAGTTTTTTAGGAATGATGGCCAACACACATCCACATATCCATGCCAGGATTTGAAGACCTGTAGGAAGACTTTGGTGATTTGGATTTCTAAGTTGCTCATATATAAGTTAGCTAACATAGGTGAGAGAGAGTTGCCCATCACCAAGTCTGCGGCTTGTCGATAAACCTTGATGAAAAATGTGAAAATAGTTCTAGCCTAGTTCCTGCCTCCACTTCTCTCAATAGTGACCCCAAGTCAGTGTTTGCCAGCTGCTCCCTCCCCAACCTTGATGCAGTTTCCACACTCCTCTGGACAGGTTTGTCGTGATATGGCATTGCATTGGAGTGGCGCCCTTTTTTATGATGTTCTGATGTGAATATGTACTCTTGAAGCCTCTGGACCAAAACAAGTTCTCTAGCCCTCCAGGTTTTTGAAGCTCAACAGCCAGCTGAAGGCATGTGGTCAGTTCTCAGGTGGAATGGCTGACTGTACAGGTAGTTGATAAGTGATCCAGTGCCTTTACTACTGCCAAGAGTTCAATCCAGGTAATGCATTTTCTTTTCTGCCTTGGAGAATGTCTTGGTTAAGTAGGTTAATACCTACTCCTGGCCAACATGCATCTTGGATAGAATACCCTCAATGCCATTGTTACTAGTATTGGTATCCAGAATTAAGTCACCACCAAGTGATGGAAATCCTTAAATAAGAGCACTGCAGAGTGCTGACTTAGGCACATAGAACATGCTGTCAGCCTCTTATGATCCGGTGCTCCTCTGTCAGATGCGTGAAGATTTTGCAATGTTGGAGAAACCTCTGACAAATTGACGGTAATAGCTGCATAGCCCAGAAAACTCCACAGCTCTTGTTTGACTTTTGGTTGAGGCCAATCTTGCACTGCCCAAGTCTTCTCCAATCCATGGCCACCCCAGATGTTCCACTATGTGGAACAAGGGTTCACCTTAAAGAAGAGTTGACACTTCTTTGCTTTCAGCTTTGGGTTAGTTACCTGCAGCCTTTGCAGTATTCTGCTCAAATTCTTGAGATGCTCTTTGAAGTTGTTGCCTTTGACAATAATGTCATCCAGATATGGCATGCAGGCATCGTAAATCAACCCTCTTATCAATGATTCTATGAGGAGTTGGAGGTGCAAAGCCCAAAGGGCATATCTGTAAATGGCCAAAGTCCTTGAACAGTTGAGAATGTAGTCTGTTCATCTCTGGGATCTAGAGCCACTTGCAAGTACCTTTGTTGTAAGTCCAAAGTTGAATAACACTGGGCACCAACTAGTGTGTCTGGCATGTTGTCAATCTCGGTTAAGGAAAACAGTCTTTTCTGGTGATGGCATTTAGCTTCCTGTAGTCCACACAGAATTGTAACTTGCCGTTCTTCTTCACCAAGACTAAAGGAGAGCACCAAGGGCTTTTGGACTCTTCAGTAATTCCCCTAGATTTCTTGTCCTCCAGCATGGCCCATACCTCCACCTGTTTTGCCAGAGGAACTTGTCTTGGTTATTGCCGGATAGATGGCATCTCCGGTGGTGATATAATGGTGTACTTGGTCAGTGTGACCATAGGCGCCTTTCTCTTCACTGAAGAAAGATTGGTATTAGCTAAGTAGATGCTGGACTCTCTCCAGTTGGGGCCCCAGGTCCTGTGATGGTGCTGGCTGGTTTGGATCCGTCACTTGTTAGTACAGTCACAGCTGGTTTGCACTTTGCTAATTCTGTCCTGGCTTGAATAATGTCCTGATCGGTGTCATGTGGGTTAAGGAGCCTCACAGGCATTTCTTCCTGACAAGACAACAGTGCCCAGGCAAAACAAGGTTCCTTCACCATTGGCCCTCCAGGTGCATTTTCACCACCACCTCACTTCTTGCAGGCACAACTGTATTGTCCATTAGGGTGACACTGTAAATACCCAGATATTTGTGGGGGACATGCAACAACACCTTGTCTTGGCCAAGTCACATTATTTTCTGGCTGACATCTACTGTTGCCTCATGGCTCCTTAGGACATCCAGTACTAGTATCATGTCCTAACCCTTGCGATGAACACGCACACAGGCTTACAGTGCTCCATCCCAATGTTAACTCCAGCAGGGCTCCTCACTAGTTGGTACAGCTGGCTGGGTGTTGGCAAGCTCACCATGTCAGGTCAGGTTACAGTCATGCCTGCACCTGTGTCTAGTGGTATCCAACTGTCTGCGATGAAGCTGTCGTCTACTCTTTTGCCCAAGGCACGAAGCATCACTCAAGGCGTTGATGAAAACTGCCCCAACGTGCCCCTCCATTGCCTCCCGCCTGCTGGTTGGCTATGTCATTGTGAGTCCTTCACTAGCCTTCACTAGGTGAACCAGCTCACCACACCCCTAGCACACACCACTGAATGGTCATTGTCTCTGGGTTCTCTCTCTCTCTCTCTGCCATAGCAAATACTCATCCTGGTTGGTGCACTGTATCTTGGCTACCTCCATCCTTTGTGCTGCCGTTAATGCCTCATGGATTGTCTTGTAGTTGTCATACATTAGGTGTTGTTATATCTTGGCATCACATGTCCCATTGACGAAGGAGTAAGCAGCTTTCTGGGACATGTAACTAGGCAGTAGGTTCACCAGCGCTTTGTTCATCAGCTGTCAATTGCCAGGGCAAATTCCTGCATTGTCTCCCCTGGCTGTTGCAGCCTGGATCTAAGCTTACTAGAGCAGGCTACAGCCAAGCGATGGTTACCAAACCAGTTTTCAAGGGTCTCCCAGTTATCTCCAGATATAGCCAACATTGGGATTGCATTCTGCCTCTGCCATCTGTTCCTGGAGGCTTACTATCAGTTGTGCAGCTTCCTCCTCTGCTGACCATCTGTCATGGGTAGCAACAATAGCAAACTGTCAGCAGAAGACTTTAAAGGTGGATTTTCTGTTGTATTTGGGTGGCTTGATGCGTGCAGATGTTGTTTGGCATCCCATCATCTAGAACTTCAACTTCTTCAGCCTTCTGCCGAGCATAGCATCTTTTCCATCAAGATGTTTAGTTCTTTGGTGCTACTATTGACTCTTCCCTCCAGGAGATAAATTGTACCAGCCCTGCCATTAATATATTGACCAGGGTTTTTCACTGTTCCACCAAATTCTTCCATCTGTCCTCCAAGCTGTTCCACGTCCTTTTTCATGCCATCCAGTTGTTAGTGGATTTTGTCGATATGTCATTCTTCAGGTTCTCCATTCTGCATTTCATTTCTATCTTCATTTCCACCTGCATCTTCTCCATTCCCAATTTCATTTCAGATTTCATTTTCTCTTGGATCTTGTCCATGCTGTATTCCATTTTCTCCTCCATCTGCTGCACATCATTTTCCATGCCAGATTTAATCTTTTCTTCGTTATATCCATGCCAAGTTGCATGTTTTCCATTTTTCCATTCCAGATTTCATTTCAGTCTTCATTTCCTTGATTTTAGCAAGAAAAATTTTTTACTCAAACAAGTCTTTATTTTTTACCAGCTGATCATAATCAGAATCTGTTTACAAATAAATATTTGTGTATTTACAAATAAAATTAATTATCATTATCATAATTCTTCTTCTTCTTCTTCTTCTTCTTCTTCTTCTTCTTCTTCTTCTTCTCAGCATCATCATTATTATCATCATAATTTTCATAATTATTATTATTATTATTATTATTATTATTATTATTACTACTACCATCATCATCATCATCATCACCATCACCATCACCATCACCATCACCATCACCATCATCATTCCTTTACCCTTACCCTTACTTACCCTGACCCTGACCCTGACCCTTACCATGATTATGATTATTATTATGATTAGTACTATCATTATTATGCCTTTGTCTTTGTTGTTTTTTTATTTTTGTTGTTGCTATAAATTATGCTCGCAAAAGAATGACAAACTTAAAATGTTAGCTGGTTAAACATAAGATTGTACATTAGTTTTTACATGTGCTATCCTGGAATCCAAGAACCGTTCCTCAGTTTAAGATGGATTTGATGGTTTGGAAACTTGAATTACCAGCATATTTGTCAGAACAGTGTAGCTTTTAAGGATTTTACATGTAAATATAATTTCATAAATAAGTTTTCAGCAACAAACTGGCCTTAACAGTCTGAATTTTTAACCTGCTCATTTCCCTTCTCCTTTTCTTTTGTGAGAAAATCCTTTCAATAGCAGCATTTGAACCAGGTGGAGATAAACAGAAAGACATAGCCACTTTAACCTTTTTGCAGATATGGACATCATATGACGTCAGTTTTAAAATGCACGCATTTAATGCTTATTTAACCCTAATTATTTTAATTTTTATCTTTTTTAGTAAATTGTCTTCTAGAATAAATAAAGTCTTAACTTTAAAGGTTCTTTTTTGAATGGTACATCTCAAAACATGCATAGACACATAAGGGCATATCTCCACCGTCATGGCATATCATGTTAGTCTCTTTACGAACTTCTTTATTGCGGCACACCAAACACCTTCGAAGTGGATGCAACTTTTTTTGCTGTCAGTGGTATCCTTTTAGAAAAATGTTTTCCTTCAAGTTGAGGGGTGCAGGGGTTGTAGATTTCTTACCCCTGTATTAAGAGGCCTCTGAATGTTATAGTTCTCAATTAGGCTATGAGCTATTGTCCAGGTAGGTCATCGTCTTGCATGGGTTTAGAGTTCTCCAAATTACTAAACAATTATATATAGTGGTATCCAGCTGGCACAAAATTACCTTTTTATACCATTTAACTGTTTTTTGTAAAGAAGGATATGATTGCAATACCTGATCTACTAGATCCATGCCACAAATATGCATATTGTATTTCTGGATAATATCAGGCTTGAAAATTTACATTTTGGTGTGGGCATCTATTTTTCCAGTGTCAATTATCAAAATCTTAGGACTGCAATTTGACAATGCCGCAACCACCCTCCTATCTTGCCAAGTAATGTAGGTCAAGGGTGGGAGCGTTTCTCCTCTCCTTAGAGTCTTTGTATTCACATTCTTTGGCAAACCAATACTATTTGAACGTACTGTTAACAGTTGCATTTGTTTTCATTTTGTGTAAGGCCATGTATAATTTAGGGGAGCTGTACCAATTATCTAAATATACATTTCTACCCTGGTCAAATATAGTTTCCATCCGGTGCATTACTATGGAGCCAGATAACCCCAAATCTTTGTCTCCAGTATTATCAGTTCCTTGACCAGTGTAAATGCAGCTATTGTAAAGATATCCCGCTTTACTTTCACGAAGATCAAAAAAAACTCTTTATGCCAAATCTGACCCTCTTTGTTTTGATGTATTGCTTCCAACCTAAGCAGCCCTTCTAAAGCTTCAAACTTTCATCTACAGTGCTTATCACCAGGCACGTAATTTTCTTTGAATTGTGAAATAATATATTCCAAAAGGTGAAATAAAGGAACTCAAAAATGGAAGTAAACCTGTTATTTGACATGCATTTCCCAAAAAATGGAGTAGCTAGCATGTCATCTGTAGACCAGTACATGTCTAAAGTTGGTTTACAAATAACACCCATGAGCATAATTAGACCAATTAGGCTGTAAATCTCATTCAGTGTTACTTCTGTCCACTTCAGAATTCTACTCTAAGGTCCTAAATTGCCTTTAGAAGTCAGGTCTTCCTTTGCCTTACTCGCATATGCATTTGTTTCTGTAACAGTGAGAGACACTAAGTCAGCAGTAAAACATTTTGTGAAAATGTCAATTGGTTGGCTGTCAGAAGCTTGGGGTTGTACACCAGAGGCTGAGCTCATGAAGATATGTTTAGTTGTTTTGGAGTCATTTTGACTACCCCACAATGTTGCTTCCTCACGAACACCTGAAGGAAGAGAGTCACTTTCTTTCCTCAGTGCTACCTATATCCTCGACGTCCCCTCAAAATCTGAAAACTTGCCGTCAATATAAAAGTCACTGTCATATAGCAAAAAGTTCTCCACATTATCTGAAGTAATTTCTGAAGCCCATACACTGCCTACACAAGCTAATGTGTTAGCTACATTACTAGTCGAAATCATGGTTAGAACTGAGATATAAAATTTTCAAATGTGCTTTTCTGATAGCTAAAACAAGAAACTGTGAACCCCCTAGCTACACGGCTCTACCATAAATCTCCACTGTGTATTTATTCTAAGGCGTAAGTATAAATGCTACAGAGAGGTTTGATTTCTTTGCTGCTTGAGTGTTCCTCACAAACACACACGTAATTGTGTTGTAGTAATAAACAGAATGATAAAATCTTGAAGCCGAGAACATTGTGCTTAGCTAGCTATACATATATTCATTTGTACGCACATAACACAAGCCTGACTCACAAATTAGGTGCTTTCGATATATAGAATGACTTTTGCTACAGAGAAAAAATTAGTGATATTTAAACTTTTGTTAATATAGTCTGTCTTTGTTTCTATGATAGATGTATAGTGCCTTTAATGAGCTTTAAGCCAGTTTTTGTTTCATTAAAATACCTTAATAAATACCAAAGTTACAAATGTTTATGTACGAACTATATTTACTTACATTTAACAATTTAAATGCCTTGAATTGTGTATTGGGTATCCATTACCGGCCGTGCAGCATTTAAGCGGCCATCACTCAAGTGGTTAATATCCTTGTAACATGATGTAGTTTCCTAGGACAAGTGTGATATGACTTGCCATTTCTCTGAACCACTCTTTATTCCATTATTCCATTCACCAGGGTGAACTGGTCAACAAGGTTTTCCTCATATATGGATGACCTGACTTGAAGGATATTTTTTGATTCTTGATTGAATTCTGCCACATTCTCCAAATTGAAATCAGCTATGCACTTTTATCTTATGAAATAAATCTATTTGTGCAGTCTGTTCTCCTATGTACTCTGCTGTTGTAGAGTAGAAACTCCTCTATCTAATTTCTTTACTACCCCCAGAAGATGACTGCTTATAAACCTTGCCTCCTCTCTTGGCTTCAGTTTTTGAGGTTATTAACCTCAAAACCAGATACTTCATGTCTATGCTTAAAACAGTTTCTGAAAAATTGCTATCTGATTCTTGAGGAAAATAAGGTAAGGAAAATTACCAATGTTCTAAAAAAAAAAAAAATGTTTAATAACTATCGGACACCTCTCAGTACTTAAAAATAGGAGCAAAGAGGCTCATACAGTTCAGTTAATCTCTTAATAACTGGTCCTAGAGCTAGCCAGCTCATCTTGCAGTGACCTATTACATTTTTAAATTCAACCTCAGCTTTGTTTTTTCGAGTTTTTGTGACATTTTCAATATCAGATCGACCTAAATGGCTAATACTAAACACAGCTAATAGCCTACCAGTTGAGTGCCCTTAAGCCTCCCAAGCACTAAACACCACTCAGCAAAGCATGAACTCAACTTTTGAATTAATTTTAGGTGATTCAAACTGGCAAAGAAATGAATATTGGCTTTGTAAATTGTTTGAACGGTTACACATTCTGCTTGGCATCTTGAGACTGTTAACATTATTATATGAAACCATAAACATCCAAAATCTTGAGTAGGTTACAACATGCTGGCACAAGTAAGGCACACTGCTGGAGAAAGAACATGACCACAGAAAAGCAAACAACATGTCACCAGAAATCAACCTAGGATTATAGACCACAAACAGAAAACATATATATATATATAAAAACATAAGGAAAACTGACATTCTCTTGTCCAGAGAATCTGTAATACAAGTTCTTTTAATTTTAAGGTCTTGGAGCAAGGCTATTGATGTTGAAATATGTTATAATGGCATTGGACAGGAGTTGTAAATTACATGTTTAAATTATATAGCAGTTATTTCCATAAAAATGAGGATATATGATGTCCTAGTTGGACCTACTTCGGACATCAGGACAGAACCCCAAAAAAGGGTCTCAGGTAAAACAGGACATCTGGGATCCCTAACTATAACCAAGTACACTACAGCTTAATACAGGACACTCTGTGTTATTTCGCGCGACATGCTATGCCAGTGCATTCTAGCAGGGCGGCCTTGAGCAGCTATAAGAAGGGTGTTGCTGTAGCTTCAGTATAGCCTACATAAGAGCAATAATGATTAATTAAAATGTAATATGTCTACAGAGTGTTATAAGGATTATCAGACAGAATTATTGAACCATGTCTGGTAAGGTTTGTCATGTGTTTGGCTGCAATAATGTTGAACTTCTGAAGCTTTCCAAGGCTTTTTTCCACTTTCCACGAAATGAAACAATGTACGTAGATTATATTATTGTGAAACGTTAATATACATAACCACTGCAGGGAAGCAATAATCTGAAAATGAGATCATTGGTGAACATCTGTGAGGAAAATCCATTTATTGAAATTTATAACAGTAAAGTGTATGTTTTCCATGATGCTCCACACCTGTTGAAGTCAGTGAGGAATAATTTGAAAAGGCATTATATATTCTCTGAAGATGGAAAGGTTTCTTGGAACCATATTGTAGAATTTTATTAAAAAGACAGAGCCATGAAACCTCGGTTAGCTCCAAGGTTGACCAGCCAATGTATTTTACTGCCACCATTTAGTCCAATTAGGTAATGTTTGGCCGTCGTGTTTTAAGCCATTCTGTCAGTTGTGGCATTAAAATGTATGTTGCGGTTAATTCTTTGTCTGATGAAACATTAGCTACCGCTAATTTCATTGAAAAAATGGACTGTCTATTTGACATTTTCAACTCGTTTCAAAATCATTGTGCTAAAGAGTTGCGCTAGGCAATAAATGACGAACGTAAACATTTACTGTATTTGAATGAATTATCAAAATTCCTAGAATACATCATTGTAATGAATAGTTAGCGTAAGAAACCTCCTTGTTTAAATGCACATATTGGCATTAAAACTATTGTGGCAGGAGCTAAAATGTCAGTATCTTTTCTCATATTTACTTACAAGGCGACCCACACAAGACTGGAAAATTTGTTTTCTGTTAGGGACAAGGGTGGGAACAATGTAACCCCAGATTCCTCAAAATTCAGACACTGTCTTAGACTTGCAATTACAACTCGGTTATTACAATCATCTGAAGACATAAATTGTGCAATGGATATAAGCAAGTTTTTAGTTCTAAAGTCTGATTTATAGGAAAAATGTAAATCATTTGTAATTCAGACTTCTGTACTAATTATACCAGAACAGCAAAGAGATGATTTTTCCACTTAATGTTCATCAGCATGCAGGTTCATATGTAAGCAGCTGAATATGTGCCACATTGCCTCATGAGGAATGTATAAACAAATTGGTAGACATTGACCAGAGCAGATGTAAATTAAAAATGAACATATTACTCCGAAGCGTTATGGAAATGCTAGATTCATATTTCACAACGAATCTGCTTAGACAATGTACAACAGCATCAATACGCTATTTAATGCAAATTTTCTTCATTATCTTTCTGACTGAGACTTAATGTTAAATTAAGGTTAAAGATATATGTAGATGATGCATTTCACTTGCATATGTGAAAGTTGTAAAGATGTGTTTATTGACAAAGCAATCAATGTGTTAATAAAATGTAATTTGAATGATGAAAATAGAAAAAAGAACAATGAAAAAAAAAAAAAAAAACAGGCAGAAACATTAAAGCAAAAATTGTCATGCATCTAAAATAATTCCTATAGAGCCAATAACTTTACATTGTTTCTCTGCATTGTTATTTATTGTATTGACAAAATATTGTTTGAATAAATATATAATAACAATGCATAATACAATATCATTATTGGGTTTATTCTTTTCCTAACATTCAAAATTAATCGCTTGTTCCTTAAGGCCAGGCCACTGTCTACCTGTCTTTCAGCTTAACACAGGGGAAAATGGAAGTGTCCAGTATTAAGCTATAGTGTATTTGCTATAACCCACTTCATTCCCTCAATTTAAACACTTCATACTTCACAACCACTTTTGTCATACTGTTTTAGAAGGTATACAAGTTTAACCAGTGTGTGCCTGTGGTGGTTTCACTGCTGCCAAGTGATGCATTAACAAGGAAAGTGGGAAGAGGACTTCAGATGTTTCACAGATTGTCAGAACTTAGGTAGCAAAGAATGTGTTTACATAATAGCCATTATAATCTGTAATGTTCAACAATAATATGTTTTTATAAATGTTATGTGAGAAGCACAGTGAAATTATTTGACTAAATAATATATTTAGCGAAAACAATATACCAGGATTTCTGAAAGTAACTTACTGTAGAGGAATTGCTAGCCCATCATCCTTGTCTTCCTCCTTATCCTCGTGAAGTTCCAAATCAGTTTTCTGCAGATTTACAACTAAATTTTTTTATGCTTTTATCTCAAGCCACTTCTTTGTGAAAATCTTCTTCTTGCAGTTTTTCAGGGTGAGGAACATGACTAGCCCAGTTATGTTTTGTCACTCTATCAAGTGCAGCATCCATAAGCATTTCAACATCTGCAAGACAAAAAGTAGTGTTTCCTTTAGTGACTTCCTGCTTTTCTTTAGCCAAAATTAATTCTATAAGATTACTGGCAATGATAAGGAGAATAAATTAATAATGTTGCTCCCTTTTTCTAATGCAGTTTGATCAAGCTCACACTTTTTTCCCCTGCATTTGAGTTGATTTACTTATTGTAATAATTCTACTCTAGATTTGGAAGGATGAAATTTTATGTTATTAGGTGGTAGGCAATCGTGAATGTCATGCATGCTTTTTGGAGTTAGTAGGAGATTTATACACCAAGGTATATTGTGTCTCACCAATATTGAAATAAAATAAAATTATGATGGAAACTTCAGGTGTAATCAATACCTACTTCATCAATTTTAGCTGCACAGAGCAGTAATTACCCATGTTGGTGGTTGGTGAGCCTTATAGATAGCAGTGAGATAATGAGTAGGACAGGAAACACGTGTGTAATATAATGACTTTTCTATTCCATTTAGCTGTATGCACCTATTACTAAACATGTTTGTGGGTCTTGGTGTAGAAAACTGTTAAACACAACAAATGTAAACAACAATATTGCATTGGAAAAATAATGCAGTTAGGTTTTGAGCAACTTGATTTTCCGAATTTCAGATACCATTGTAAGGAGCATCAAAAGCATCATATTCAAATGGAAATGTAGATTTCTTCCAAGCATGCTTGATCATGTTGTTGAATATGGGGTCACTGAAATGATTACAGATCAGTGTATGAAGGTTGATGATAGCATTACAACTGTGCAGCTCAATATCAAGGTTGTTGAGTAAAATTTGTGCATTAAAACGTTTACCAAACTTTTTCCACTGGTGAAAAAATTATTTATCCTAAGGTAGAACAAGGGATGTTGCACCAGGTGGAATGATCACCTGTTTGTGTTTATCTGGAATTATGAACAGATCCTGATGATGGAGAGAAAATGGATCCAGAACCAGACAACATTTTGTTTCAACATTGGGAAAGTGACACTTATCCTGCCATTGTTCAAGAATATGCTTATCCACTTTGCCTGATTTTGAAACTGTTATATATAAGTTCAGAGGTCAATTTAATTTCTTTTGCACAAGAGGACCAACTGTACCACTGGGGCGAGTAGTGGAACAAGAAGTCTACCTTCCATGTAAATAATTGGCTGAATTGTATGTGGATGTCATGTTCCAGACATTGATTTCACCATGCGTATCATTCATCTATGCTAGATAGTGTGCGGTCTCTGTGAATGGCATAATTAAATCCAAGATCGGTCTGTATTTAGAATTTCAACTGCTGAGTAATTAGGAACAATACCATCCATGAATTCAGTACCAAATGCAATCACAGAATTCTGTGTCTCTTCCTGCACTTGAGCATGCTTGCATGTTACAAACTGCATAACTTGCGACTCACAATCTTGTGAAGTGCCTTATAATTCCACACCCAGATAGATCCAGCTTTGAAATCTGTCAGTCCAAGCACTCTAGCCTTGTGCATGCCGACTGCCTTATATCAACATCAGCCACAGCATTAAATTATCCCTTGCCTCTTGAAAAGTAGACCAAAGTACTCTCATTCAACCTTGAGTTTCTCTCATTTTGTTCTTTATTGTTCATAATATCTTTGATAAAGACATACATTGTTTCTTCCTTGATCCTTCTGAAGTGATGTATAATTGTTTGCAATGACTACCACTTATATCTTGCATCAATTACTTTCTTGAAATAATCGAAAGGAACATAGTCATTAGCTACATCATCAGTAAAAGGTGCATAAATTGGTTTGACGTCAGTATTGTCCTGAGAAGGTATTTGCACCAGTTCTTCACTCCAGGATTTCAATAATAGTAGCATCTTCAAGTTTTTTGATCAAACCAAAGATGGTGTTTGGAATGTCTCTTTCCTCTTCATGTACTGCACGTGATAAAGATGGTAATTCAGTCTGGCATTGAACCTCAGTGAACCTTGTGTGTCTCAATTCTCAATGTGAACGATACAAAAACAAATACAAAATGTTCACATACAATTCATCACATCACTCATACACAATAACTATAAAGTCAGAATATACATCATATCTTGCACTGCCAAGGCACACTACTGCCTCATGCATGGATTACCTGCAACTGACGTTCTGTTACAAATCACTATGAATGGACAGCTAAAATGTGTGTAACTGACATCTAGTGGATCGGTTATGCCTTCAATGCCCGCAAGACACTTCCTGAATGTACCTTGTAAAATTGTAGAATAGTAGCTTACATTATCAGTGATATTGATAGACTCATCCCTAAAATATTTAAAACATTTGTTTATGAACAAATCTGTGTAATAATCTGCATTCATTTTAAAATGATCACATTTTTATTCTCTGGTATGAAATGTATAACACACTTGCTTTTGGGAATGAATCCTGTTTTTCAGAACCTGCATTACAAGCAATGTTTTTTTCCTTTTCCTACAGATATCTTTGAGTCCATCTCTTCTTCTTGAATTTTGCTGCATTGCAGTGGTACTACCCTTGTAGCAACTATATCACCTGTTTATAGCAATTTAACCCATCATTAATGTTTTTATACTGAAGCCCAGTATTTTTGTAATGCTTCTATTGCTTTCTTTTATCCTCCACCTGTAATTGCTGCTGCTACTAGATCATTTACAAAAAATAAGCCTGGAGTATGTATGTTATTAATTTATGCAGGTACATATTTTCCCTCATTTATTTCTGTCATCTATAAAAAATTAAATAATGTGGGACTTAGTTTGTAACCCTGTTTTAGGTCAGTTGTATTCAGTACCCAGTCTGTTACTTTATTCATAGCCATCTTAATGCAGCATTTATTACTGATGCACATTCTCTGTATTAGTGCTATGAACTTACCACTTACTCTCTTTTTTCTCAACTTGTTCCAAATAACATTTCTTTTGACAGTATTGATGGTCCTTTCTAGGTTCACAAAATGCAAATATACCTTTTCTGTTCTGTTATTAAAGTGCTTATTTATAATAGTTTGTATTATAAAATTTTGTTTACTTTACATTTCCCATTCCTAAACCATCCTGGAATTTTGACATTTTTCTTTTTCTCTCTGTTTACTCCTGTAATTGCTTTGCCAACACACCTGTAAACACCTTATCACTGATAAGAAGCTAATAAATACCTCTTAATTACTTGGGGGGCTTAATTCCCCTTAATTACTTGGGTGGCTTAATTCCCTCTTTCCCTTAAAAATTGGTACAATAACCCTCAATTGCCAGTTTTGGGGAACCTTTCCTCCCTCTAGCAGCTCAATGAATTGTTATAAAAGCAGTGCCCTTCTTTGATAATGTTCATACCATATTTTTCATAATTTCCCCAGTATTGCATCATTTCTATTAGCTTTCTTAATTATTAATGTTATAATCTGTTTGTTATCTCATTTGCTGTTATTTCATGATATAATGCTTTGCCACAATTTTTTGTCTTCCACTAATGCTTTTGTCTGCATTCAGGTTACTTCCTCCTAGTAACTTCTCAAAATAACTCCTGCATTTATTTGGGCCAGTTTTGTTCTCTCTTTTTGTATTCTACTTATTCTTTTCACCAATTTCCATATCGCTTAACTAGCCCCCTCTTTGCTGCCTTGTAAACCTATTGCCCCATTTTTTGCATTCCACCCTTTTTTTCTTTCCAGAATTAGGGGGGTATTTTTTACTGCACCATGCTATTAGAATGTTTTCTTTTCCTAATTGTTTTTTAGATTGTTTCCACATCCTAAATTCTCTTTCCAACCTTTTCTTTGGTAAAATGCAGTCCAAATCGTATCAGAGTGTTCTTCTTGAATCCTAATTTTCATTGACTTTCCGGCCCACTTCATTTCACTTCCCTTTTTAGGTACAATATTGCCTTGTCACTTTTTGCACCTCAATTAGTTTTTTAATTTCATTTTATGAGTTTGTACCCGTATTTGAGTTTAAATTCCCCATAAATATGTCCTTTCATATATGCAACACCTAAAATTTCCAGTCCCTCAAAGTTCATGAACTATTTTGTTATGGAATTATACAACCTATTTTTTGTCTTTGTTAGATTTTGAAAATTTGTTGGGTTATTGGTATATCTTGACATTTTTGAAATACATACTGACTGATTTAGTAGCTCCATTGTTGCATCTTCTTCCCAAGCTCTGTGAACATCATAGTTTTGTTTATTTCATCCAGTATGTAGAGACCTTCAGCAATTAATAGTCATCAAGTGCTTACTAAAATAGATATAATAAGTACTCATACAGTCATACAAGTGCTGTGTTTTGTATATTGGGGAACTCAAAGAAACACTTCAAAATTTCTAATTTCACATCACTAAATTGCAAAAAATCACCAGCCATATTAAGTGTATTGATCTTTCCACTAATAGTCTCTCCAATTTCACTGTCAGGTCCAATCCACTGAGCCCTAAGATAAATAGATACAGATGCACCACAAAGAACATTTCTGTTTGTTCACCTGTTGACTCTGTAGATGTTATTTCTAGGTTCCTCTATCAAGTTTTGTTTTTTAAAAAATAATAATAACTTGTGGGAAATGGACTCACGAATGTACCTTGAAATTAGCTTTGCTAATCAGCTGAGCTAATATGCAAACAGTTCTACAATAGTATAGTGTTTCAAATAGAGGATTTTATTCCAGTAACCGCTAAAAAATTTTAAGCTCTATAGATGCATTTTCAGCATATTTTGAGATTCAAAATGAAGTATGAAATAATTTATGAATGGAATCAAAGGATTCCCTTATAAAAAGCTTGTATCAATGCTTTTCTGGATAATCCAATGCATTAGTTTGGTATTTAGATATAGATGTGGTGAAAGAGAGAGTTATTTTGTCAGTGATAGAATTCTGTTTTTGGAAGGATGGATTTGTATGTAAACATTTGGAATGACTAGCAAGCAAAGTAATAGAATCTGATAAACTTGTACATTCAGCATTGATGCTGTTGGTAAGTGAGAAATGACTCTCCATTTTTAAAAATCAGAAGACGGTCACAAAAAAGTTATATTAAAAAGCTGCTTAACTGAAGGGCTTAATCAAACAGGGCCTTAAATGGTGTGGGATGGAAAAGAAATAATTAACATACAAAATGCTCAATTTTGCACTGCCAATGTTGCTGCAGCAATTGCCAGTATTCTTTCACCTCAATTCAAATACAAGTATTAGTATGCAGTTAGTCCTCACCCCAACCCCTCATTCCAAGAAAGATTGTACCATTATAACAAGTTTTTAATGCTTGCGCACATGCTCAATGCAGAGGTGCTCTGTTATTTTACCGCTGTGTTGGTTAGTGTGGTTTATTTGTGTTTTGTCAGTGAATACAAAGTATTTGTAATAAGAGCTGAATAGAATTTGAAGCCATTAACATTAGCCATGCCTAGGTATTCAAAGGATTAGAGTTAGGCAGAATAACTACAAATTTATATTTAAATCTTAATGGAAAATATTGAATTATGACACTATCAAAAACACCATCATCAATACCTCTTTATCAGTTTGTTTTTAGACATTTCATATTTTGTAAAACAAAGCAGGGAATTGGCACCAACAGATACAGTAGTTATCAAATGATAATGGTGTAGCTGCTCAAAGCGATGTTAGAACAACTTTCAGAAAAAAATAAATGACTGATTTTATGAAAAGTCATTGTAAATGCTGTAATATATATTTTAATACTGCTTATAAAAGCAAGTTTTTATTGAACAGTATTACATGTGTTTGGAATACATTGATTTTCTTAGATTTGTTGCTTAAAACCCATATAATTGATTATCTGAAGAAATGTGTTATCCAAAACAGTTCTGCCCTGTGATTCAGTTAAGCTGGTTTCTACTGCATATGCACGAGGAACCTTAACAATTGATCCCCCTTTGAAATTATAAACTCATTATGCTTTCGTTTTTGTAGTTCTCAGCTTCCAGTTGATATTTACATCCCCTACATATTTTTCTGCCAGGATATAATGACAGCATTAGAAGCAAAAAAATAGCATACTGTGCGAAAAGAATAAATGCCATGAACACTCAACTTAAACAACCACCTACTAATGTCTGAGAGTAGATCCTCACTTCACTATTTATAAGAAAAAGTTTGAATATGAGCTTATGCACTCTAAACTAAATTATTATTGTTGTGACAATTAACTATAACCATAAGGCTAAGAACCTTAATATTATGGCCTACTAAAACGACTTGCTACAGTTCTGTTAGGTATCAGAGTAGATTATTTAAAACAACCAAAAGTTGTACACCTACTAAAATTAATGAAAATATAGCCAACATTGTGTACAATAGTACAAAACAAAGTAATTTATCTCCAAAAAAGGCTGTTATATACAGTTATTCTACACATGAAATCAAGGCTCAACTTAATGGAGCATGGCTGCTAATTGAAACTTAAATTCACATACCATGTTCTCAGCATGGGATTCATTATTTATAGAAGCTATTTCAGCAATTACTTTCATATTTCCTTTGAAGTTGCAGACTCTAAAAAATTGTAACAAGAACACAGGAGTGATGTCTTAACTATATGTCAACAGGTTAAATTACTTTTTGCCCCACTTGACCTGGTGCTGATATGTAGTATGATGCACATATCTAATTTTATTTTTCTTAGAGCTTATTATAAGGCACCTATGTTATCACAGAGCTATGTAGTTGTTCAAAGAATGATAATTGTGTAGAACAAGCACTTAAGCTTAGTATATTTATTACAGGACAGAAATGAGCGCCTCTTCTTTCGACTGTTGGCAGAGAATGTTGAACAGATGATGCCTATTGTGTATACCCCAACTGTTGGCCTGGCCTGTCAAAAGTTTGGCCTCATATACCGAAGGCCCAGAGGTCTATTCATTACCATTAATGACAGAGGATATTGCTTTGATGTGCTTAAAAATTGGTAAGAGTATAGTATTATAGCTGTATATTTATACATAAAAATGTTTAGAAAAAAAAAAATACAAACATACAAGCAATTATAAAAATACCTACAGTCATGAAGAAAGTACCTCAATAATCTGGGCAAAGAGTATTTGCATGTTTGTACATGTAAAGTTATGGATTGTGAATTACAACTAAGTGTACAATATATTACGTGGTGTAATTAAAAGAAAGTGGTGGCTCAAAACTAATTCTAAGTGTTCTCATATTTGGCTTCATGTAGATAAAACAGCTTTCTTCAACCTCTTCACAAGCTCACTGAGTTTGATTTTTGAGTCATTACTCCTTTGGTACATGCAAAATCAAGACACTGCTTGCTTTTGTAAAAAGGACTGTCACCGACTTTGTCACATAATATTAAAATTTAACCATTCTGGAATAATGAATCAGTTTTTACTCTTAGAACTTCTGCGCTGTTATGATCATTTATTATTGGTGGTTGATAATGATTGATGATACATAAATTTATATGTAATAATATATATATCAAGTTATAATATAAAGTTTGAATATGATGTGGTGTTAGTGATAATTTTAACATTGTTATTCAGGGTGAATTTTAATGAAGTTCTGCATTGTCAACCAGTTTGCTAAAACTTTTTTAATAGCCATTTACACATTCATAAACCAAATATAAGACCTTTATGAAGCTTAGAGGTAAGTTAGAGTATTCATCACAGAAGAACAGCAGATTCAGATGTAAAACTGCAAGGCGTAGGTACATATAGGCAACCAGGAGTAGTAAAAATACAAACAAATATTTTTTTTTGCATTGCAGATTATTTATCTCAAATGTTTGATATATGACATTTCAAATAATTGAACAATTTAGTTCAAAACATATTCAAAGTAGCAATTCTAAAAAAATGCAAATATTTTTAAAATGCCGAAGTTTAGTGTTGAGTAACCTTTCTCCTATGTATGTGTAAAGTCGGATAAGTAAAAAAAAATCTGTTTTGAAATAATTGAATTTTAAAGTTTAAATAGTTGTGATAAATCACTAAATTAGCTCATTGTTACGTTTTAGGTACAGGTGGTTAGTTTGATAAATGGACATTGTGTTTTAAACTATCTTCACCATTTTTTAAATTTTAAGGATCTATAATAAGCTATAGAAAAAGCTGCTGCTAAAAATTTTATACTTGTCCTACTTTACACAAGCAAATTGTAACATAATCTATTTTGCACAGAGTTTCATATGGTATTATTTAGCTAACAGATATGAAGATATTGCAATTAATTTTGTGTTCATAATTGTATTAGCTTCTCCATTAATGTTGTGAACGAAAAATTTGTTTCTTTAAATAAATCTATGAAGGAATTATGTTAAAAACTAAAACTGCAAGGAGGACAAGATAGCATTCCTTTTATTCTAAACACTGTTGATACGTTATGTTTTTAATGCTTAAACTGTGCTATTTTTGGATTGTTGACTGATTTTTTAACAAATCAGAAAAAAATGTTATGTTATTTTCTTAGAAAACTTAATAAATTCTTTAGAAGTCTGTTTAATGCTCAGTTTAATAAACTAAACAATACTCAGTGTTATAAACCCATAACACAATACTAGATCTACACATTTCCTTTGATTTCTTTTTCCACATCAGCACATATATTAGGCAAGCTGTTGCAGACTTTAGCACTGGTTTGGAGATCTCTGTAGAAGTCCCTAAACATTTCAGAGATAAAAGGCAGAAGATCTAGAAGATACCTCTTCTTCTCCACAGACATTAAATTCACACAATTATAGCTCCTTTTTGGTATGAGTTTTTGAGGCCTTCATCCTCTCCTCATGAAGCTGACAACTCTGAAATTGTCGTCATCCCTCCTCAGATTTATTTTAAATGAAAAGTTTCCAAAATCTTCTCGTCCATAACAAAGCCACTGAGTGTCTCTCCATATGAAATTCTCTCCTTTTACGTAAGTCTTCTGCAATATCAAAACTTGTTTGAGAAGTGATGAAAAATATGGAAATCTGAAGTGGATATTTTGTTAACAAGAAATTTGTTTTCTTGCCTGTCACTTGCAAAGTTGAGCCCAATAATGTAGATGGTGAATCAGAAGTGCATACATCTTCTTTTTCTTTTCTATTAAACTATGATTATCATCACACCATGTGAGAGTGTCCCAGAACTAAAAATTTATAGTCAACAGATCTCAGATTTGTATTATCTTGGATTGCAACCTTGCATATAACAGCCATATGACTGTTATTATTTTGTCCTTGGCAAGAATCTGAGTACATCATCATATGATGTAGATTGTGAGAAAGTTCCATAAGATATTTGTATAAGCAGGATGCTATTTCATTGCTTCCTCTGGCTGCCTGGCCCTCATGTCACATAAAACAATATGCTTGTTGAGTTTTGCAGTTGTGAACAGTGAGATTAAATGTCCAAAGCTGCCTCTCATAGAATGCTACAGAACTGGTGTCTGAAGGCACTGTTGCTGCCTTATCTTTTCTTTTTTCTTCACTTGCTCAATCTGCATATTTAGTTTATTTCCACCATTCTTCCTGTAATATTGTTTTATCGTTTCCTTCAGACAGCTATATTCTCATTTGAAGTTTGCCACATACTGAACTTGTATGTGTTTTTGGCTTCTTAATGGCAATGTTCATTACATGAAAAACTAACTCAAGAACTCCTGAAGTCTTCAATTTACATGGTTCTCTGGACATTGTTCTGTATATAGCTTATCAGGTAGGTTATAATGGCTCGGTAAATAAGTTTTCTCAGGTTTCTTTCTTGTGTAATACCTCTCATAGGTTGGAATGGAGAGAATGTGTTTTGAGGTTCTTCACTCTTGTGTTCAGTAAATTTTGATACCTATGAGTGTTTTCCCTCTCATGACTTCTGGTGGTAATCCAGAAACCTGTGACCTTTTCTTTTGAATAGCAGTTTCAATAAAGGCCTTTGTTTCGTCGCAAGTTTCCAGGAAACAAGTTTTGCTCACTGGTTTGGGTTTTCCACCCATATTCACATTCTATCTTACAGTGATCTGTCTAAATCTATGTTAATTAGGATTTTCTGTCCCTATTCTTGTACTACCCTTATTTTCATGTTTGAACAAACCGGAAATGTGTATAACACATTTATCGAAGCTCTGCATTCTCCAGTAGTCTTGGTGAAGTTGTCTCCTGCATTCTTCTGTTAATCTTTCTTTAACTAAACATTTTATAATAAAAGTAATGCTCTGAATTTTGCT
Source organism: Hymenopus coronatus (assembly GCA_030762935.1). NCBI lineage: Eukaryota > Metazoa > Arthropoda > Insecta > Mantodea > Hymenopodidae > Hymenopus > Hymenopus coronatus. The sequence continues at coordinate 192,832,590 of CM060900.1, read as the reverse complement.
GAAGTTACGCCTACTTTTTCAACACTTTAATATCATGTATTATTCATTTCACAAAATTTAGACTAATATTAGCTGATATTGCACATCAGTTAGAATTGTATAAAATCAAACAAGTCATAAACATAACCTGACTTAGCCGATTTAACACAGTCAGAAAAGCATAAAATCGGACAAGTCAGGTAATTCTGACTTAATTGTCCTTACACATTTATATTGCTTAGTATTTCCAGTAGTCCAAAAATGCACATTGCCATATCCCACTTAATTATATAGATACAATTTAGCTGACTATACACAAATGTGCCGAATTAAATTGTAAGCAATGATATACTAAATACTCCAAAAGTCTATTTTGTGACTTAACCAACTTCACACACGCATGCAAGTTTTGTGTTAGGAAGAAATGTTTTCCTCTTGTGTTGATGCTGATATTTGCATTAGGAATTTTTAGGATAAAGCACAAAATACACAATAGTATTTTGTACTTTATATATACATTTTTCTTGAAACTAAGATTTTTGTCTTCAGATGCCCCATTTTGTTACTTTTAACACAAGATTATTGTTATGAATTAAAAGAAATGTTATTCTCGAAAGTTTGAATAAATTTGTATTAAAATAAAAAAAAAAAAATCTAATTTTAATATTGGAAAGATAGAACATTCCCGGTCTCTTTAAACAAGGTTTGTCACATATGCTCTGGGATAATTTATAGGATAATATGTTTGAAGATATCAACGTGGAAGTTCACAAAATAGTTAATAGCAGAAATAAAGACATGATGCTATCCGCAATCAAAGGATAAGCTCTCAAAATGAAAAATTGCATAATTAGCCTCAGTATGGTTAATGTAAGATCCAAATCATTCAACAGCACAGAGCCCTAATTTCTCAACTCAGGAATAAAGATATGTCTGGGTTTTAAAAGCAGTATAATGCCTGCCCCTATACATTCATACAGATCCATAAAAAAATGCATACACACTTCAACAGATAGTATCTGCATATTGTTTTCAGAGTTGCATTATCCAGGGAATGTTTAGTATGGTGCTTTTTTAATAAATGTCAGTACTTGTATGGCTCTTATAACAAACATGAGGCATATTATAATGAATCAAAATCGCTGGAGTATGCTGAATGTTTGAGAGACAGCTTATTTTAAAGTGGTGTTCAGTAGATATGCATGAAGGAGTGGTTTTTTTTATATTTTGGTAGTGTTTAATGCCCACATTTACTACTTGTGACACCACAGGCGATGATACTGGTGATAAATGGAATGAGTAGAATGTGATGGCGGGGGGACTGGAGAACCCAGAGAAAACCTGCCCCTACATCGCTTTGTCCACCACAAATCTCACATGCGGCTGCTTGGGATTGAACCTAGGCTATCTAGGTGAGAGGCACCCTTGGCCACAGCATGGCCGAAGGAATGAGCAACACAGCCTCAACATTCTGAGAATTACTTGACTTTGTGATAAGATTGAGATGAGCAGTACCACTTGTGTTGGCACAGAACACCTTGATAAGCTATGGGTCCTGCTTCATCTGCTATGCTCCTAGAAATGTTCACATTACATCAGAAGTCTGCTAAATGTGTTCGTGAGATAGATGTTAGTATTGCAAGCATAGGATACATTTTGTGGTATTGCAAGCATAGGATACATTTTGTGAGGTGTTAAGTAGAAATTGCATCATCATCATTCTTATTGCTTTTATTTATTAATTATTATTATCATCATTGTTATCATCATCATCATCATTCCTATTTATTTATAATTGTTATTTGTAGTTATTATTTATTATTATTTGTTGCTGCTGTTGCTGCTGCTGCTGCTGCTGCTGCTGCTGCTGCTGCTGCTGCTCCTGCTCCTTTTCCTCTATTTTTAATAGTTTTCCCTTGGTTTGTCTTCAATCAGAACAGTTTGTCTATCTATTTGTCCTATTTCACCACACACCCTTATTTTGTGCATCTTCTCTGATAAGCCAAAGTGCTGCATACTGTCATTGGTCTTCCAGATCACTGTTTTCCTTTCATTTTCCACTCATATATAAATTTTGGAATCTTCTCCTTTTCCATTCTCGTGTCCATATTATTGCCAACTTCTTCTTACTACCATTGTAGTTATGTCTTCTTTGAATTCTGTTATGTCATATTTCTTTTTTCTTACTTTTCCTCGTCTTTATACTTTGGCCAATCTTCTTAAAATGCCCATTCCCCCTGTCAGTAGTTTCTCCTTATGCTGCTCATTCAGAGGAGTTTTTTGAATGGTTACAGCATATGGTAATAAGAATGAATAGTTTATGTCAAAGATTGTTTGGTTTAATGAGGCCTGATATAAACTTAATGGAACATTGATTCATAATTGGTTCACTAAGTGCCAGTAAATCCAGATATCACACATGTTGACGAGGCAGCCGAATCTACTGGAGGTTCTTGTTTGGTGTGGACTTACCCAGAGGTTTAATTGGACCCTTCTTTGAATAAACAATTACTGATGCCAAGAATCCAGAAATTTTAAGCACATAATTTTTGCCAGCTATATGTACATTTTATGGAAAGAGTGAACTCTTCTGCCAACAACATGGAATAACCCCACACAACCACCAACATGCAGGCTTTCTTGAATGAGAATCTGTAGGGATACTCGAGAGGCCAAAGAGGTCCATTTGAATTCATAGCATGTTCACAAGATTTAATGACTCTGGGCTGTTGAAGAATGTCATATATTGGAACAAACCAGTTACCTGGAGGCCCTTCATCAAGAAATTACAGCAACATGTTAAAAAATTCTCACAAACACACTGATCAATGTTATTCAAACAATTATTCACCATTGTAATATGTATGTATATGAAAAATGCCATCATTTTGAGAACCGAAAGTAATTGAGCAGGTGTGGGAAGCTTGCATTAAATCTTTGACATGTAATTAAGTATGTAAAGGGTTTGTGTTCATTAACTGTGTGTGCATTTTTTTTGTGAATACTTGCTTGGGGAGTAATAAATGAAGCTAAAAATAGTTACATGTGATAACAGAACAATTTCAATAAAGAATTTCATTAACATCGAGTACTTTTTTTCTTTTGTGTGTTTTTAATCTGATAAAGAGGTAAACCCAAAGTAATGAACCTTTTTACTGTACAACTGTTCATGTATTTTAGCTTTCACTCAGAGCAAACAATCTTATCCTAATTTCTCAAGATACATAGGCCATGTTATAGAACAAGTGACTTGAATGTGTAATGTTTGAATGTCACAGGTTTCTGTAGAGTCCTTAGAAATGTAATTAAAACTTATCTTATTCTGCTAGTCATATAAAAGGATCATGTTTAGATTGTAGTACAATAAAATTCTTTGTTGTGAAATCTACCATTATGAAAGAATTTCTTTTGCTCAGCATAGCTGTGAGAGAGACATAGTTATTCAGGCAAGCTTAAGATTTGCAACCTTTAGAAATAGCACATTTAGTTTTTATTTTCTCTGCTTTCCTGTGAATTTGTGAATACTTTTCGAGCCCTTGCCCTTTCTTATATGAACTGCTTGCTGATGGAAGTACACATTCTAATGAAATTTGGAAGTGTATGGCCTGCCGCAATGTACTCTCTTCTACATGAAAATTGTTGTGTTCAAATTGAAAACTAAATGAAAAACTTCATGGCTGTCTACCTATTCCTATTCAGAATTTTATAACACAATTGAATGACTTCGGTGGTTTCAGGCCAGAACCAGATGTTAGAGCCATTGTTGTTACTGATGGAGAGAGAATTTTGGGCCTTGGTGACTTGGGTGCTTGTGGAATGGGTATTCCTGTGGGTAAACTTGCGTTATACACTGCTTTGGCAGGTATCAAACCCCATCAGTGCCTGCCAATCACCCTTGATGTTGGAACTAACAATCAGGTAATATTAATATATTAGTTATACTCTAGTTGTAAAAACAGTTCTGAATACATCAGGTTATACTTAGAATGCAAAATCCGACCTAGCTATTAGAGTTCTTACTCCAATGGTCAATGCAGCAATATTATTATTATTATTATTATTATTATTATTATTATTATTATTATTATTATTATTATTACTAGCAATAGTAATAGAACAGTAACCTGTATTAAAAGCAGCAATACATCCATGACATCTGTATATTATGACTATACCCCTAAATGTTTGCACCTATACTTTGCCACTGTGAATTTTTACTAGTGGCTTCCTTTCCACGTGCAACCCATTGTCGCACCTGTGTGAGTAAAGACATGAGCAATTGATGGATGCACTTTGTCAAAGACCTGCAATGCCACACTTGTGTGTAATTTTGTGAGATCTGTGTAATTCACATTCCAAAGTTTAGTTTGAGAGAGAGCTTAAAGTGCTGTTTATTTAGAGAGAGCCGTCAATGTGTTTAAGTGACAAGAGATAATATTGTGCTACAGATTGAAATAAAGACATTATTGGTAATCAACAGAAATTGTAATAAATAGATTTACTTACACTGGTATTAGGAGCAAGATTGAATCTCATGATTGAGGAGATGAGGAAAACTCTACTTGCTGAAATTCAGAACATGAAACCCAGGATGGACAATATATAGACAGAAATGACAGACATGAAACCTGGAATGAATGGAATGAAATCTGGAAAAAGAAAAATTGACACAGAAATGGAATCCAATAGAGAAGATATACAAACAGAAATGAAGACAGAGCTATTGGCCAAAATTGAGGAACAATTGGCTGGTGTGAAGAAGAAGAAGAAGAAGAAGAAGAAGAAGAAGAAGAAGATTGAAGACCTTCAGGAAAGTTAAAAGTACTTTGAGTAAGGCTGTAAGATCTGGGCCATGACTTTGCCCTGGAGGGAAGAGAAGATAGCAGCCATAAGAAACTCAGTGCTATGGTAGAAAAGATCCTCAGACTTCCAAGACAGCAGTATGCCAAACAATATCTGCAATCTGCATGCATCAAGCCACCCAAGTACAACGGGATGTGAACCTTTGAAGTCTTCTGCTGGCAGATTGCTGCTGTCTCCAACCATAACAGATGGGTGGCAGAAGCTCTAAATGTGATTCTAAAATTGGTTGTTCCTGGAGCCATCTGGGAGGCCCTCAAGAACTAGTTTATGAGCCATCATGAACCAGTTCAGGAGCCATTGTTTGGCCCAATCCTACTGCAGTCAGCTTAAGTCAAGGCTACAACAGCCAGTGGAGACAATGCAAGAGTTTTTCCTGGCTGGTGAGTAAAGCCTTGGTGAATCTCCCACCCACTCTGTGGTCAAGAAAGGTGCCTCCTCCATCAGCACGATGCCTAGTTACGACCCTGCCAGATGCTTAGTAACTATAAAATAATCCATGAGGCATTAACAGCAGCACTAAGGAAGGTGTTGGCCAAGATAACAGCTGCACTCACCTTGAAGACCAGGAGTATTCACTACAACAGGGAGAGAGAAACTACTCAGAGATGACGCAATCTTCTAGTGGTGTGTACTAGGTGTGTAGCAAGTCAGGTCATCTAATGAAGGATTGTTAACACCAAGCCAATGAACAAGCACAAGTAAGGGCTGATGTGGCAAGGGGAATGTCATGGCTGTCTTCACTGTGACAAGGTGCTACTGTGTCTTGGGCAAAAGAATGGGTAACAGCCTCATTGCAGATGGCTGGATATAAGGAATGCTGGATACCAGTAGGCAGAGGTGCAAACATGACTGAAATCAGATGTGACATGGGAAAGGGCCTGCTGACACAAAAACCCAGTCAGCCCTACTAACTATAGCATCAGGGGACATCTTGCCTGTGTAGGAGGAGGAGGAGGAGGTTCTGTTGGAGTTGAACACTGGGATGTACCACTGTGAGCCTGTGAGTGTTCATTTTGAGGGTGGTGCAGGATGTGATACTAGGACTGGATGCCCTCAGGAGACACAAGGAAACTGTTGATGCCGGCCGGAGGATCTTGCAATTTGGCTAAGACAAGGTGTTGCTCCAGAGCCTCCATGATCTGGAGATATGCAGGGTGATTATGATGAATGATGTAGTCATGCCAGCAAGAAGCAAAGTGCATTTGGAGAGCCAATATTCAAAGAACCTGGATTTGGACTTAAAGACACCATAATGGATTATATTTTGCTCGAACATTGTTGCCTTATTAGGAGAAAATACCTGTGAGGCAGCTGAATCCAGGCCAGAAGAGAATTAGGAAAGTGCGAGCCAGCAATGCATGTTTGGCTGTGCAATGCATACAGGCAGTCAGCACCATCATAGGATCTGGGGCCCCAACTGAAATACTAGCTGAAGCAGGTGGCCTACTATCTGACTGCATCACACCTGGAGAGGGTTTGACATCTACTTAGATGATACCAGTCTGTCTTCAGCTAAGAGAATGCCAATTACAGCTGCACTGACCAGGTGCTCCAACACATCATGATGCCCAACCTAACTGGCAACCACCAAGATGTGTACCTCTGGTGAAGGAAGTAGAGGTATGGGACATGCTGTAGTACATGAGATCCAGGGGAATCATTGAAGAACCGGACAGCTCTTGGTGCTCCCGCATAGTCTTAGTGAAGAATAATTGCAAGCTGTGGTTGTGTGTTGACTCCAGAAGATGAACACCATAACCAGAAAGGACTGTTTCCCCAGGATTGACAACATGCTTGACACACTTGCTGGTGCCCATGGTTGTTGACTTTGCCAGTATCCCAACTTCAAGTCCAATTGACCTTATATCCCAAAGACAAGGATAAGACTGCTTTCTTAAGAGGTCAAGGGTTTTGGCAATTTACAATCATGCTCTTTGGGCTCTGCAACATGCCAGCTACCTTCTAGTTTCTCATGGAGTCAGTGATGAGAGGACTGACTTTTGATGCCTGTCTGCTATATCTGGATGAGATCATTGCTGCTGGCAGAACTTTGAGGACCATCTCAAAAACTTAAATCAAGTTACTGCAGCAGTAGCAGGCAGCTAACCTGAAGCTGATTGGAAAGAAGTGCCCAACTCATTAACAGGAAGTTGAACCACCTGTGCTGCATAGGTCACCATCTGGGGTGGCCACAGACCTGGAGAAGGCTTAGCCAGGGAGAAATTTGCCCCATCTGCAAGATAAATGAGAATTGTAAAGTATCCTGGGCCCATGCAGCTACTCTCGCTGGTTTATCAGAGGTTTATTCAACATTGTGAAACCCCTTATTCATCTGATGCAAGGGCACCAGCTGTACATGTGGTCAGAAGATATCCAGAGCATATTCCAGGCATTTATGTCAGCACTCTGCAGTACACCTGACTTCCACAACCAGGCAGCAATTTTATTGTGAACACTGATGCCAGCAACATTGGTATTGGAGGCTTTCTAGTCCAAGTCCAGGCTGAGTAGGAGTGAGTAATAGCCTGCAGTAGCAGGATATTCTCCAAGGCAGAAAATAACTACTGTGTCACTCAGTCAGAGCTCCTGGCAGTAGTAAAGACACTGGAGCACTTCAGAAGTACCTGTATGGTTTACTGTGCCTCATGAGGGCTGACCACTATACCCTCACTTGGCTGTTGAGTTTCAAAAACCTGGAGCACCGGACAGCCTGTTGGGTCCAGAGGTTCCAAGAGTGCAACTTCACATCAGAACATTGGAAAGGAAGGAACCACTCCAATGCAGATGCTTGTCAAGATGACCTTGTCCAGAGCAGTGTGGCCACTACACCAAAGTAGGGGAAAAGGGGAATGCTGCAGCTGTCCATGTGATTTCAATGGTGCCTGTAGCAACAATCGCGACAATGGGATACTGCAGGCCTGAGGAGGGAGCAGCTGGTGGACACTGACTTAGGCCACTCTTGAGAGAAGTGGAGGTAGGGTCTGGGAAGACATGTACCCAGAACTAGTGTGTGTAAGTCCTACTGGGCCCAATGGAACTCACTGAAGACAAAGAAGGTGTGCTGTTTAGAGTTCGGGAGTAACCTGATGCAAAGCCTTGGAGAGAGCAGTTGTTCATCCCTCAGAGTAAGGTGATAAAAGTTCTAGAGAAGGTACATGTGGGGACTTCTGGAGGACATTTGGGGCTCACCTGAACATTGACATGCTCTATCAATGGTATTACTAGCTGAGACTGTGGGCAGATGTGGGGAGATGATGCCTCCAATGACATGTGTTTGTGGCAAGTTGCAGCCCACAGATCAGGAGCTGGGGTTGCATGCAGCAATGTAACTTTAGAGCACTCTTTGAGTCTATAGCCATTGATATAGCTGAATCATTACCTGTGTTTTTACAGGGGCAACAGGTAACTGTTAGTGGTTATGGATTGCTTCAACAGTGGTCAAAATGTTATAATATTTCGAACCAGGGAGGGCAAGACCATTGCAAACTGCCTAATAGAAGAACTGTTGCTGTGGGGTACAATTAGAACTATACAGTGATTATGGCACTTGATGAGGGAAACGCTGAAGTGACTTAAAGTGCAAAAGAAGTCATATGGCATTATTGAGAGGTATACCAAGACTAGGAAAACATTTGAGAAAGGTCATGACCAGAGAGGCTGAGATGTCAGCGTGCCAGTTTTCTTGCTGTCCTACCACTCTTCAACCCATGGCACCACCTTGGTCTTGGTACGAAGCTGCGTCAAGCCTGTGGCATACTGTTTGGAAGTTACTCTGGGGCAGAACAGCTAGCAGTCAGCGATGTGGAAAATCTTGTAGTCTGACTTCCCCAACATGTGTGAGATGGCTCATCAGCACATCCAGGTAGGAGGCAAGTGGATAAAGACCCATTATAACTGGCAGGCCAACTAAGGTTTCTTGAAGGGTGAACTGTTGTTATATTGCCCTACCCTGACCGAGGGGCAGTGCCCCAAGGTTTAACAAACATGTCAAAGACATCTCTCATGGTGAAGAGAATAAATGATGATATTCAGGGTGTTAATGAACTACACTAAAATATTTTCACCAGATATGTAGATTACTTAAATAAGTAATTTGAGATAGGAGACTTATGGATGTTTATTGAAATTTCAAAGTAATGGCTATAAGTTTCTGAAGTGTCAGTACGTCACTGGCTAATTTATCAACCATTCAAGAGCATAACACGAAAAACGAAGGGACCTATTACAGCATACCTCTTTAGCGTAGTGGTTATGATACTGGCTTTCAAGTGAAAGATAGATTCCGAGTTTGAGTCTCATTCACTTCAACTTTTTTTTTTCTGTTTCTTTTTATCTTTTTTGTTCTTTCTTTATGTTTTTGCAGTTTTAATGCAGTTACAGTCTTAGATTCTAAATTCTTATTTCAGTTTATGCGTTTATATTTCAACATATCCATACATCCATTACAATCCTTGTTAACACATAATGCTCTACCTACTTCAAATCGCAAGTGGTTTAAAGAGTAAAAGAAAGTGTTAAAACATAAAAACTTCCATATCTTTACATCAGTTTTATAGGAACTGCTCGAAATGGCAACCTGCATTTTCACAGCAAAGTTGACAGCAACGAAAGAATGATTGTCGTACTTTGTTCAAGATGTCTGGCGTGTATTGAATAACATCACATGCTGCTATTATTCGGGTGAGTGACAGGTGTTCTTACACCATAGACTAATCTCAGTGAGCAGCAGTAAGGAAGTGATAACAGTGTTAATGCACTGGCCGATTAGAATCGCGACCTGAGTATACGTATCGTGGCACTTCATCTGGAATGAAAAAAATAGTAACAAAAAACATTTACTATGATAGGAATCGAACTCATGACCAATGGGATAGCAGATAGCAGTTTCCTGTGTTACACATTAAGCCAACAGAACAGTTGAAACAGTGCCTCCAGAGTAGGCTACATAACTCAAAAATGTAGTTAATGAATGCTCAGTGTTGCACTGTCAAGTGATTAGTTTGAAATTTTACAGATTTTTGCGACATTAAATCTTGAGAACGCTAGTAACGAGCTGCTAAAAATTGATATTTCTAGACTTGGTCAGCAGTTTTAAATACATTCTAAGCCAGTTTTTCAACCCGCTTTGCTTTAACACCGACTTATCAACACCTGATACCCACATGTTTAACGCTATGTAGTTGTGTTATGTTTATCTGGGGACCATGCATTGCTGATCTCAAATTACTTATATCAGTCACTTGCACAATCTCGCAAATTATTTCGGTGTAGTTATTAACAGCCTGTATATTGCATCCAGAGACTGCACCAATGGAAAAAGCTGGTGGTACACCTGAATTGTTTGGCCCACTATGATAGTAACCAGCCCTGTAGATTGAGCAGTGTGACTGTGCCAAGTCATTGCACCTATACCTTGCCACCACAAAATGTTTCCAGTTGCTTCCTTTCTATGCTTGACTCATTTTCATATTTGCATGAGTGAACACATGTGTGATCAAAGGGTGCACTATATCAAAGCCCTGCAATTTAACACCTGTGTGTAATTTACATGTTTTGCAAGGTTTTTTTTGGAAACTTATTGCCATGTCATCAAGAGGTAAGAAAGGAAAGCAGTGAGGGCCTGTAGCTTGTAAAGTTTCAAGAATGCATTTGAATTAGAGCAGTCTACTATCGTTGAAACAGCAAGAGATAAAATTGTGCTACAGACATCATTTGTAATAAAAAAAATGTAATAAAGATACACTGTTTACTTCCATTAGCTCCTGTGGTGTAAGTGCAGCAATTTATTATGTGATACTTCCTTTTAGATCCTGTATCTTATGGGGGTTATTCTGACACAGCAGGTTCTACAAGTTTCACCATAAATACATGGCACCTCTAACCTGTTTACTATTATTTAGAGATCATGTCTCTCTGAACTTTGTAACAAGTCATTAAACAGTTTCTCTATTTGGAACTTGATTACCAGGATAGAAAAATAATTTATTTCATCGTTTCAAGTTTCAAACATCTACATATGTAGTAGTTACTTCCCTGGAGTTGCTGAATTTGGTATCATATACAGTTAACACCCTAGTTATTTATGTATATGTACCTTTCCCTCTATTTGTACATTTTTATATGCTACCAACTTAATCTGTTTATCCCATCTATAAATTACAACCTCATCAGTTCTATTACTAAGGTCTTCTCTTTCTTTGATGATGTTTCTTCCCCATTTCTCTCTTACTTTCCCTGTGTAATTACCAAGTTGTTTCAGAAATTCTTTCCTATTGCTTGCAAATGTTTTAAGTTCAATATCCCTGCTAGTAACTTTTCCAAGTTTTTGTTTCCTATTATATCTCTCCACATTTTGGTTTCCTCACACTCAATTATACAGTGTACATTGTTATTGACACTGCTACATAGTGGACATACATTTTAACCAACTTTTAGACCTTTTAATAACCTTGTTCCTCTTCTTGCCTGTGCCAGAACCTCTCTTTCCATTTTTTCACAAACATCAGTGTAGGTATTTTTCTCTTCTTCATTCTTTCTTAACAATCCTGTATTATATTAAAGTCCTCTTATCCCTTAAGCTAACTATTATTTCTTGTTTTCTTTATCGTCTATCCTAGCTTACACTTTATTCAATAGTCTTTGTCCGCCTATTGTCTGTTAATTGGCTAGCTCGCCCAATCCAACTTTAATTGACATATCCATTTTCTTTCCCATTTTGCTGATTCTTGTGCCCTTAAACAGTCTTTAACAATATTTCCTTCATCTAGTACTTGGGTCCTGCTCCAATATTTTACTATCCATTTGACTACTGATCCCATTCTCCCGACTCTTTCAACTAGTGCTACTCCAATATGATCTACTCTTGTTAATCCCAATATCATTTTCCAAAAGAATTATGAATTTGGTCCATACATTCCCAACCTTTTTCAGTCCCCCAATTCTCCATTCCATGCATCACCCTTGATTTTACTGTTGCTACATATATTCTCTCTAAGCAGTTTACTCTCATGTTTTGTATTTTCTTTAAGCGGGTTCTTTATGCTATTACAAAATCGCTGATTTCCCTTTATCTAGCACATTTTTCCTTTCCTCTGTCCATTTTCCATTGTTATTTAGCCTTACTCCTGAGTAATCAAACTTGTTTTAACTTTGAATTCACTTCCCTCTAACCACTGTCTCTCTTCTCTGCTGAGTTTATTCCCATTCTTACATACTATGATTTTGTATTTACTTTTATTTATTTTTAAACCCCATTTTTTTGCAGTATTTTTCCTGTTGCTTTTATTGCTTTCTTTAACCTCCACTTGTGATTGCTGCTGCTACTAGATCATCTGCAAAGATTAAACATGGAATATCATTTTTGATTGCTGGGCGTTGTGAATTTTCTTTTGCTATTTTTTGATGATTACCAGGATATTCTCTTGGAAAACACCTTATCACTTCTCTGCAAGAATCAGTTTTCATGTAATTTTTGTACATAAACACTCTTTGGTCAGCACTGAATGTCATTATGATTAACAAAGAACAATAATAATGTAACTAAGAAATGTTTCCGGGCTGTTTTGCTGTGGTCTGCTGGCGTTAGGAGTACCAGACGTTTCGTCCACAACTACGGTGGACATCTTCAGTGGTGCGGTCGAAGTTTTCTAGGAGAAGGTTTCGCTGCGTCTGAAGCGTTGACTGTCGGGATTGCTACTTTTATACTGGCAAGTGGGGGGCGGGGCTTGGGCTCTCCGGCGAACGTGGCTTCTGATTGGACCGCTTCGTTGCTTCTTGTTTGATGACGTTTCCTGCTTTCAATGACGGGATGCCAATTCCTATTGAGTTTTAGTGCCTCTTCTTTTTTTATTAAAGTTGTTCGGATGCTTATAAATCTCTATAGCCTCCCGCTGTAGTCGTGCATGGTAGTGTGTTGTAGATGAGAGGACAGAGGTGTCTTGGAAATTTATAATATGCTTGCCCTCTGCCTCAATAGCGTGCAGGGCGACCGCAGACTTTTCTGTGTAGCCTAGTTGACAGTTTGCTTTGTGTTCCTTGATTGTAGTAGTAACACTGCGTTGTGTGGTTCCGATGTATACTGAGCCGCAGGAACAGGGAATGCGGTACACACCGGCTGATGACAGCGGCTCCCGGGGATCTTTGGATGAGCGTACTAAATTATTTAATTGCCTCATGGGCTTGAAAACCGTTTTGACATTGTGAGCCCAAGCCCCGCCCCCCACTTGCCAGTATAAAAGTAGCAATCCCGACAGTCAACGCTTCAGATGCAGCGAAACCTTCTCCTAGAAAACTTCGACCGCGCCACTGAAGATGTCCACCGTAGTTGTGGACGAAACGTCTGGTACTCCTAACACCAGCAGACCACGGCAAAACAGCCCGGAAACATTTCTTAATTACACTGACTCCGGCCGTGAAAGCCTACGTTCTCTCATAACAATAATAATGTTTGATAACATGCAAACTAATACACAATAGAAACAGCAAAGTGCAAGTTCTTGAAAATCATGCACTTCAACTTATCTCAACTGACTAGATCTGCATGCCTGGCATCAGCACTATCTGGCAAGACATCATTTCATGGGGAATAATCTGCATTCTACTGGCCACTACTTGCATCAGCAACCCTGTATATTTAATAGACTTGCTAAGAATCTCAATTTCATTGTTCTGCTAAATGAAATTAACATTTTACTTCAAAAAGCTATCTTCTGTATGTTTAAAAAAATCACATGTTAAACTCTTGACGTAGATCTATCTAATCAAAGTGAAAGTTTGAATAAATACTGGAGCCTCTTATAACTAGAACCATCAGTCTAAGAAGAAAAACGTACCAAACTGTAAATATATTCTACTAAAATACGATAAAAAGTAAAAATTCAATAATAGTATATCCTTAAATCAGATATGTATATGTCAGGTATTATTTCGTATGGTAGGCTAATATTTACTGCTATTTCACTGTCTTATGTGCCTTTCTGGCTTGACTGAGAATGAAGTGCAATGAATTCTTTACCAGTAGCAAATCGTTATTGATGTAAAAACTTTACAATATACCCCTACAGTTTCAACCAGTTTAGTTTTCAACTTTTTACTTGTTAGGAGAAGAAATAGAGTAAAGTTTGAAAATTAAATATATGTTTGAAACTTTGTAATTTAATGGAATATGAAATAATGTAAAGATATTCACAAAATATTGAGCATATTACCAAAAGTCATGTAATACAACTTTTTTTAAATATGCAAATTAAATTCTACAAACTACAAATTATAAAACTCATTGTTAGCAGTCTTGGTTTACAATATGTGCATCTATAATTATAACATGATGTATCACATCATCCACAGCCTAATGGAAGCTCTGGGATTTGTAAATTTTGCTGCTGAAAGATGAGAGGAGCAGGATTAAGTTTTAATTTATTTATAGCACTTAGTTTGCACATTTTTAATGACATGGTTAACCTCTTTCCTGATACTGACGTGGGTAGATGTCCAATGCAAAATAGGCCCAAGCAATATATATACATCATATAAGTCTGGCATGGACTGCAAATTGTAAGAGATTTTACTGTTAATTGTTTTAAGACTGTTAAAAAATAAATTGAAATAAATTCTATAAAATAGTGCAACCTTACCTTTAAAAGTTAAATTTTGAATGGTACATTGGTAATGACTAAGGGTATACCTCCACATTCACCACAAATCATGTGACTTCCTTGTGTTGCAGCATACCACACACAAAACAAAGACAACTTTTTCCCTGTAAGGCTTTTAGGAAAGTGTTTCTCCATTAACCTGAGGGTGGCAGGTGCTTTAACCTTCCACTCCTCGGAATGTGAAAGCTTACATTAATTCTGCAAGCAAGTGAATGTGGAATACCAATATGTTCTTGACCTTGTCCAGTTTTCTGTGTCACTTTACTAATGTGATCTATGTAGTTCGACTTTCACTGCCACTTCACAATGTGATCTAGCTCGCATTTCCCTGTTGTCACTTTCAGTTTTCTTTGTGATCTAACTGCATAATGAGACAGCCTGTTCTTTAAACGATTCATACTTATTGGGGAATGGAACACAAACGTCTCTAATTTCTCACAGAAGCAACAGTCACTGTGCATCACAACTGCTGTCACAAGCTCACTTGTAGAAACTCATTTCATGTCAAACATAGACACACATGCAAACTAGCTTACTTGCAAACATGTTGGCCTTTATAGTCGCTATAATTTTTCAGCATTCTAGCTGTGGGGATGGGGAAGAAGATTTTTGAACAATCGTTATTTCTCGATAATCCTTCACTTGACTGGGTTTAGATCAGGTTTTGTTTTCCCAGGCTAGTTGGTCATTTGGTCTGCACCTCCTATCAATAATGGATGCCCATAGCTGTTTCACATTATGTCCAACAGTAAAAAAATAGCTTTCTGTTTCTCTTACAGAGGAGTATGCCTACAGTACCAGATCCTTTAAATCAACCTCACACATACACATGCATAACAGTCTTGAAAGGTATTATTTTGGTTTTGGCATCTTGGATTTCCAGTGACCATCAAAATTCTGAAACTTTAATTACATAAAGTTGTAACTATTTTTATAATTTATTGATTATGATTTTTTTCTTTTGGTGATGAGGAAACTACTAATTGTCATGCATTTTCCAAAAGATGAAGTTAATAGCATATCATGTGTAGACTATCACATGTCAGATGTACTTTTTTGAATACCTTTCATGAGAATAATTATGCCAAGTAGACAGCAAATCTCATTCAGTGTTGCATCTAAACACTTTTACTTTTAGATCTTCATTTTCTTTTGAGATCTCCATGCACTTTACACTTATATAGATTTATTTCAGTAACTATCAGAGCTACTAAATCTAGAGTAAAAAGCATTGTGAGAAAATTAAATGAGTGGCTATCACTTGTGAGCTAAGTATGAAGCAGTGCACCACAGGCTGTGCCAGAAAATGTCATTTTATGCTGGTGTGTGTTTCAAATTTCCATAATCCTATCTGTGCACTAATGACTGCAGGAAAAAGGTCATCTTCACTGCTGCCCACTTCATCAACACTAACTTCAAAATCAGAAAACTCCCTATTAATATTCAAATCACTATCACAAATCAAAAATTATTCATGGTTCTCCAAAGCTATATCAGAAGCTACTATATTTTCTACTTGTATACACTTGAACCACTAGCAAAACCTATAATTTGAAGTGAGAATAAGATAGTAGTTCCTACCCAAGAGTATATAGCCTCATCAGTATTTGGCTGAAAGATATTTATTCTAAAATGCACAAAAAACAAAACCCATTGGTGCCTAGAGTAGATTCTGGTTTTAATTTGCATATTTATCTTAGCAGCTGATGAGAGCATAATAAGTTAATTATGACCAAAATGTGCAATCATATTTAGTTTCAACCTTGTCTAAAACCATAAAATATATAACAATATATATAACAATATAAATCAGCAAGTATGCTAACCAATTTCTCCAAACTTCAGTTAATTGGTCACCTTATTCTATAGTGAAAAAATGGATAGGAATTGTAGTGGCAGAAACGGGAGAGTCTTTGTAGTTTACATTGTACATAGGAATTACAAAAAAGCTCATAATATGCAGTATCTTGGTTTTCTCAGATGTTTCTTCACAACAGATTTCAATTATTTCTCCAACTTTTCCCCTTGATATCGTAATTCTAAACTATCTCTTCCTAGAAGCCTTTCTTGTAATCCCCCTGGCAGGTTTCAATTATTGGTTGACCATATCAATATATGAAGATGTCACTATAGACTCCTTCAAGAACTTGGATGGATGAAAATCTTTAGGAACCAATTCCCATACTTTAGTATCCGCCTAATAAGCATAACCATGGATAGTGAGCTAAATTAGACATGCTGTGTGACTCAGTAGTGAATTACCTACTTCCTTGGTTATTATGTGTATACTATCCTGTAAAAATGTATGTTGATAAGGCAGAGATAAAACAACATGGCTTAGAAGATTTTGTCATCCCTAAGCTTCTGAAACCTTTCAACTGCCTAAACATGGGTTACTATATATTCTGTGATAATTTTTTATACTTCAGTTCCCCTATAATGGAGTTTTTTGTATGGTGTTTTAAATTTTTAATTTTTTTTTATTTTAATCACATGCAATCTTTTAAAGACTTTGTTTTAGGTATTTTTATTCCCCTTTTTGCTCCGTTGCTCATGATAGTTTTATAGCTTTATCTACCTTTGGTTTAAAGATTGAACAGTTTTATTTACCAAGTATATACCTCAATTTTTATCTTTTTACTTTTATTCCTGTTTTATTTTTTCCATGTTGTTTTTTATCTGAGACAATTGGCATGATTTGTTTTTTAAGGGTGCTAGTGATCAAGGAGTTGAGTGCCCTTAAATCTCATTTATCATCATTTCCCCTAGCAGAAAAGTCATATGTATTCTGTTTACTATTTTTAACCAGCACAGTCAAAAGGAACAGAAAATTCCTTCCTCATCGCATGCTTTCAAATTTTAAACATGTGCACATATGCATAGTGTTTGCAGTTTGGTTGATACAGCTGAATATCTGTCTCAAGTTTTGATGTAAATGTTCTCAAAGAGGTTAAAATTAATGTAAACGATCTTTCCTAATATGAAACATACTTTGAACTCTTTGTAAGTATCATTAGTATCTTACCTGTCCAGTACTATATGCACTGTTGCATTCATTTTGCCTTTCCCATATTATATGCACTATTATATTATTACTGTTTTCTTCATTGAGATAATATAATCAAAGTAATCCATGAATATATCTTCCTATAAATGTAACATAGTATTGTGGTTCAATAGACAGATGAGTTACTCCTACGAAGTTCTAAAAGTAAATTCTAACCTATATTTGCACTCTGTTTCTGTAATAACATACAACATGATGGTGCTCTCCACATTACAATTTTCCAGGTTCTGAAATAATGCTCCAAGGAGATTTAAATGCAAGGTTAGAAGGGGGGAATATTTCTCTAAAAAGAGGCCTTAACCGTAGAGAGGAACTATGGAGTGAGCAGCGAAAGAGCAAGGATGTCTTTATTAAAGGGGCGTGGGAGATGATTACTTGCCTTCTCTGATGCTTTCTCTCTAGAAATGGCAAGTACAGTTGGAATCTGTAGGGGGAACTCATTTTTATTGGTGAAAATGGTGGTGGTATAATAGATTTTATTTTGGTAAATCAGGATTTAATAGGCAGAATTAGAAATTTTTGGGTGGGGGATTGTATCAAGTCACACCATTGTCCAGTTGCTCTGGAACTTAATGTTGGGACAGTACTTAAGGTGCCTGCATATGAAGAGAGGGAGAGGGTCAAAGGGAGATTGATAACCAAATTTATATTATAAACCAGTAGAGATAGAGCTTTTTGTTGATACTTTGTAAAGGTAATTTTGGGGAAAGAACACAGAAACAGCTGAGAAACTAACAAACATTAACAACAGCTGAGGAACTAACAAATGTTAGCAACAGCTGAGAGGACAAGGAAAGTCAAGAATGCATGGAAACATAAAACAATTGAATGATTGGTATGATTAGCTACGCAAATTTTCAAAGAAACAAGCACTGACAAAATCCAGAAGAGAGGGGAAGGAGGATTTTCACATAAGAATGAAGGTATAAGCAAACCACTTGTCAAGACAAAATGTCTCAGAAAATTAATAATATTTTAACAAGGGATAACACTGAGATATGCTAAGCTATAAAGAACTAGAAGAGGCAACCATCAGGCGCTTGACAAAATTTCTCACTGAAAATGGGAAATTCATTTTAAGGTAATATTTGGGGAAGGAGAGGGGGAAGGAATAGCAATAACAAGAGAAGTACTAATTCTGGGAAGTCGGCAGATCTTATTACTGGACAATGGCAGCTCAGCAAGGAAAATAACACAGGCACTTAAGAACCTAAAGGGAGACAAAGCTCCAGTGCTGGACAGTTGCCACCATAAGTTTTTAAAAGCCTCAGCTGATCTTAATGAGTTTGGTACGAGTATGCTCCAGATATGCAACAAATTGTTTCTTGAGGGGAATTACTGTACTATTCGGAAAAGGTCATCCCATTTATGAAGGGAAGGGAGGTTTTGGAAATCCAGATAATTATAGGGTGCTACTATTTCGCCAATTATAGAGAAAATATAATGCTGAGTGTTAATAACAGAATAAAGGTTTAGAAATCAAAATTTTGCAAAGTTTCAGAATTTCAAATGGATTTCAGAGAAGGACACAGTACTATAGACACTGCTTTTATTTTGGACACTTTAAGGGTGAAGCAAATGTTTATTAAGTGAGGAAGGCTTGATTGTGCTTTTGTACACTTTAAGAAAGCATTTGACTGTATCAATCAAAATGCATTAAGGCATAAACTATGCAGAGAGGAACTACAAGGTAAATAATTAGAACAGTGCAGGCAATCTTCAAAATGTTGAATCTGTATAAAGTATGATAGAAACTGAGTGTTGGAGAACTACATGAGCTACAGAGGTGTGAGACTGGGCTGCATTTTATCACCATTACTATTTAATACCTTTGTGGAAGCCCCAGCATTGGGAGCTTTGAATGTCCTGGCACTATTATATGTGGATGACTTAGTGATGTGTTCTATGACACTTAATGGACTGCAACAAGGACTGAACTGACTTAAGGATTATTACAATTCATGTAAATAGGACTATAGCAATGACTTTCAAAAATGGTTGCATTTATAGCAGGGAGGAGACCTGGACATATGCAGGACAAACATTGGACCATGTTAAAACTTCTATATACTTAGGACTAACATTTACAATGAATGGAAAATGGACTAAACATATTGACATCATGAAACACAAATCAATGGTGAAAGCAGTGGAAGCTCTACAAATATGTAGCAGAATTGCAGATATATCTGTATCTTTACTGGAAACTGTATACAGAGCAATAGATCCATGATGACATATGGAGGAGAAATATGAAAATGGGAACAAACAGAGAATCTGGACCAAGTGAGGAGCCAATTTTTGAAAGGAATTTTAGGAGTCGGAATGGGATGGCCAACTGAGGAATGAGGGAATTGGGGGTGCAGAGTGAAACATTAGAGTGCAAAATCAGAAATATTAGATGAGAATTGCTCATGGATACCAATCTCTAATTAAGGATTCTGCTACTGTGAACAACTGGGAACTGAGAGTATTCAATGTGGGCATCAAAATTAAAGAAAGGTTTGCAAACTATTGGGTTGGAATACATTTGAATGGCGGGGCAGGTAAACAGGCAGAATATGTGGAGAAGGGTCACCTTTGGGAAATTGATAAGCAAATAATTATGCAATACACTGAGAAGGTTTCATTGGAAGTACAATCTGAGCTAAAATTGGAGTACAGTATGGTACAATGCATCAAAACAGGTACCATACTCATTAGACAGGTGCTTGCATGGATTAGACTAGGAGCATTGTGGATGATAACATTTAGTGATGAAAATGATATGAGAAGCAGCCCAATTTGTGAGGAGGAAGAGTCGTGGATGCTTATCTTGGCAAGGTGTAGGGGTATGGAAGAGTGGTGGGAAAAGTATTTACTGTGACCCTATATAACCTCAAAAGGAGAGTTAGGGTCTTGTTGGACGCTATTGGCAAGCCTAGAGGATGCAGCAGAATAGGTAAATTTCTGCATAAGCTGAGGCAGCTGAGGTCTGAGAAGGCTGATAATAGGGAAAAGGGGGGTTGGTAAGAAGAGCTAAATAGGGATGAATGTGTGTGCGTGTGTGTACATATATAAAATATCTTTATTGGTCATTGTTATTGCTGTGTTAATATATTTCTCTTAAGTGTATTTTGTTTACCATAGTAGGACACATTAATGCATTAGAATATGGTTTACTGTTGTTAGTGTGTTGGAAGTATAAGATGCTATTTTTAAATATGATGGTGTTTTTACTTTTTGTGTTCATTTTTTATTTATTTATGTTTTAAGAGTATTGCCTTTTTTGTGTATTACAAAAGCATGTGTGGCCTGTGGACGTGCCATTTATGGAAATCAGTATATGTATACTGGTATTTAACTGAACACAATTATTCATTCATTCAGTCATTCAACATTTAACTCTGTAGTAATTTACTCTGGGAGTAGCTGAAAGGAGTAAAATACTTGGGAACTAATTTACTGTCATGTGGAAGTCACCAAGTGCTGTCTTGAATAGTAGTGCATTGCAGAAGTTGAACATACTCTAGGTTGGTGCATGTTGCTCTATGCCTGAATGAGTAATGTTTCTTTGTTGTTTTCTTTTTTCTTTTTTTTTCTCTTGAATCCTTTCCCTTGATGTTGCCTTGTTTTTAATCTAAGATGTTCTTGTGTTCTGAAGATACAATGCTGTCCTTGTCTCCTTCCACCTCTGTACTCTCCCACACTACTCACTGCTCCACATCTATGCCTTCTGTTCCTTCCCCACCTTCATGCGCTGTTTCTATCTCTTTTCTCCCTCGCCCGTCTTTACGCTGTTCTTACATCAGAAATTTATGACAACTGCTGAATGATCTGGCATCTGTCCTTGAGAATCATCTTTTTGCATATGTAACATAGGTTTCAGCTGCTCCATTTCCTTTGTCATTCCCCAATTGATCTTTTATCTGCCCAGTGTTTTCTGCTCTACCACTATGCCTAAATTTTGCTGATTCATATGTATTTCTCAACAAGGTTCAATGTTCCTTATACCACTTATCTGTGTGTTAATTTTGTGGCTGTGTATCCATAGCCTTTAGTTATGAATGAGCACTGACTTCTTTGCTGCTCAATCTTCCCTTGTTTGTTGGACCAGTCTATTCTTTAGGATTCATTGTTGTATCAATAAATCTCTGTTGACATCTGTCCTTTTTAAGTGTTTTCATATCTTAAAACTTCATATCATCCTTACTGATCTAAATTTCTCAACTAACATCCTTTCTTCTATGTTCCTTCCAACTCTGAAAGCTTGTCCACTCTCTCAACCTTTCAGCTCCATTCCCAGTTTTCTTTCCAAATCTCTCTTAACTTTTTGTCTAGGCAACATTCTCCTTGTTTCCTCTACTCTCGGCATCACCAAGCTACATATGTAGCCGTTCTTCCATGCTTTCCACTCTTCTCTTGAGATTCCAAATTTGAGTTCTTAAATCCTGAATTTGTGTTCTTATTTCCAGTTTCAGGTCTATTATTTTGATTCCTACCTTTTCTATTTTCTTTCCCAATCTCTCCTGTATAACCACCATGCTTTCTTGTCCTAATTTAGGTCAAGGGTTCATTGTTTCATCAATAATTTTCTGTTGATGATACCTGTCCCTTTTAAGTGAATACTAATGTATCAGCCAATGCTTTATTTATGGGGTATTAGTGCTAAAAGAGCAGTGAAGCAAGAAGGGTAGTTTGAAGTGATACAGTGACATGGTTGGTTGCTAATGCTCAGCATATTGGAGTTCTTCCCTTTGCCTTCTTGCTTCCCAGTAACACAATGAGAGATCTGTTTTGACAATTCATAAGATGAGTCATATTCTTCTCTACAAAGTATACAATTAAGGATGTTAAATTTATGTAGATGGGCAGCCAAGCAATCATGTCCTTTATGTAATCGAAACGGAGCAACAGCTTTTGATCTTGGGCATTCTGGAATTATTATTGCATTGTTCAATAAAGTTTTCCATTGTTTATTTATACTCTCTTGGTTTAAACTGTCATATGTTTTTTGTTGGATGGTTTTCTGTATTATTAGTTTTGATAAGTGAAACGTAAATGGTGAGTTTTTAGTTTGGTGGATCGTTGTGCCTTTTTTTGCTAAGGCATCTGCCTTTTCATTACCAAGAACTCCACAGTGTGAAGGAATCCACTGTAAAACTATCAATTTGTGAAGAGATTGTAAGTGTTTAATACTTAGGTAGATTTCAGCTGTTCTTTTAGTTGCACATACAGTGGTACAAATGGCTTGTAATGCAGATTTTGAGTCACTAAAGATGACTGCGTTATTGAAGGCATTAATGTGGTAGAAAAGCTGTTTCAGTGCAGAATTGGTTGCCTCAAGTTCACCATCGAAATGGATTGAGTTTGAACCAAGAGATATGTAAGAGTAAAATAATTTGCTGTATATTCCAGCACCTGCTGTATCATTAAAATTATGTCCAATTTTAGATCCATCAGTATAAATATGTGTTCATTCATTTTCTGGGAATTTTGTGTAGATAGTTTCTAAGGCAACTTGTTTTAGTTAAACTGGGTTTGCATCTTGTTTGCTAATTTGTTTCATTAATTCTATGTTACAATCAATTTTAATTCTATTGACAGCATAAGGTGAAGGGGATAACTTTTCTATATTATAAATGTTCAATGATAATCTGTATTGATTTTGTAGAGCTTTAACTTTTTGTATAAAATCTTTTTGGGTTTCTAAGTTTCTAGGTTTATCTGTATAGTTTCTCCAGTAGTCTATGTTAGGTAGTCTTTTCAAATAAACATGTTTCTCAGATATAAGTGACATTGGGAGTGGAAATTGCTTTGTACAGAATTAGGATATGCCCATTCATGATAAAAAAATTTGCCAAAAGCAAAAATATATGATTTGGTTAGTATTAGGTAGTCTAATTTTAATGATATTAGTCATAGGTGTGATAAAACTAAATCCAGGACAATGAATATACAAACAGTATTTGAGAATGTGGTAGAAAATATGAACAAAATGGATCGAATGGAGCATTGCACAAAAGAGGTGAATAAAATAGCTGAAGAAATAAAAGACAATTTCAAAAAAGATGTGCAAGTTAGAAAATAAAAATAGATGGAATCAAAGAGAGAGAATGTAAAGAATGGATAAAATCAGCAAGAGGTTCAGTTTCATGTTTGGAGTGGAGAAAAATGAGGAATTTGGTCAGTGGATGTCATCATGAAAATGTTAACACACAAATTGAAAATTGATATGAAAGCATGGGAGATGGTAGAAGCATACTTGTAGGAAGGTAAAACAGAAAAGGACCAATAGTGTCACAATTCTCAACATCCAGCCTAATTTAGGAAAGCTTAAGCAGAACATAGATGATAAAGAATACTAATATATTTTTAAACACAGATTTGACCCCCACTGGAGGGATTTGAAAAGAAATTTAGTTAAGGGGATACAGACAAGATCAGAAAGCATATTCAAAATTTGCATTTCTGGATAGATGGAGCAGATGTAAATGTACAAGTGGGAGCAATGTATGCCAGAAAGAAACAGAAGGAAGGAAATAAGGTTGCACAAAACTGGTGAACAAAATGATTTGTAAACAACAGGAAGACGGAGTACCAATTCTGTTACTGATGTGGGTGCTAAAAAGATGACATTCAATATGAAAGAAAACTGAGATAAATACAACAGATGGTGTGTCACAGCTTTTGAATGAATCAGCTGGACAATACAAGCTTGTTTTTAAAGGTAGAAGAGACATATGATGGAAATGAAGATATTCCATAATATGCCATCACCAATCAAGAGAGGAGAGAGAAGAAGCATATGACTTATTAGCGAAAGGGAAAAGGATGTGTTGATAGTGTAGTGAGGTGAATAATGAGGAAGAAATGAGGAGAGAAAGTGGTGAGTGCCAGCAAGGAAATGAGTGATAATGAAAGAAGAGGGGGAAGAGAATATCGTGTCATCTTCACATGGAATCCTTTTGGTGGTAACAAAAAGATAGACAAAGCATATTGGAGGGTACATAGGGAGAAATAAAAGAACACTAGAAAAATTTAATATTTCGTAGGCAGAACAGGATCACAATAGCAGACAATAAGGAGATTAGGCTTTGGAACTGTGAAGGTCTAAAATATGAAATTTTCATATGAACTACAGTATTTACTGAAGCTGGTAGACTATTTGGCAGTTATAGGAGCATGTTTAAAAAGGAAAGTTATTGCAGTAAAGGATGCTTAATCTATAAAAAAAGGGAAACCATCAGGTGGTTAGGATTCTTTGTTAAGAAAACTATAAGTGATAAAAATTCAAGAAACCTAAATTTACTGTAGGTGTACAGGCATATGGGTCATAATAGAAGATAAAGAGCTAGATGACAGTAATAGTATGCATAGAATCACACTTACACAATCCAGAATTGTGTCAATCTATTGTGGTATAAGATATTAGAGAAAGTGGTAAGTAATCAAATGATGTTCCATCTCAAGAGGTTTATAAAAAGACAATAACTTATGCATAAAATACAAGGAATGGATAATAACTAAAACTGTTTATCACGAAAAAGGGCTAATACAGAGGTACAAGTTATGTGAAATCTATTTTGCTTGTTTACTGATTAATGTACTACAAAATATAAGCAACAGTTATAAACAATATGCAGATTCTTAATGTGTTTTTTGCAGACATGGAAGAGAGTTCTATTACAATACACATCTTAAAAAGTCTCTCTACAGGAAATAAATAAGTGCTGTTCATAATGGAGATTAAAGGTAAATAAAGAAATAATATAAATTATATTTAAGAGAGGAGGTAATTTAATAAAACTTGAGAAATGAGTAAAAAGGAAGTAATGAGTATAAAAAGGAGTGATTGTACTTAGGAATTAAAATAGATGCAGGAGGAAAATGGAAAAGAAACAAATGAGATCAGTATTGGCAATCAGTGATGTTTGCAAGAGGATATTTGTTAAAATGTAATAGATGGAAGTAAAATGGTTGAAAAAGGTATGTCATTCAGTGGTTGAGGCTTGAATGTTATGTGGTGTTGAAATGTGGGGTCTTGAAAATGATGTAGCATACAGGATGTTGTTTTGCAAGGAAGTGCTGGGGTTGCCAATAGCAACAGCTAACTATGTTGCTGAAATTGAAATGGAAGGAGTAGCAAAAAAAGGATGAATTATGGAGAGAGCTTTGAAATATCAGTATAAAATCCTGGATTTAGATGATGATGATAATTTGCTAAAACAATGTTTAAATTACCAAGAAAAAAGTATATAAGCAATTGAATAAGCAATTAAAAAATAACTTAAAAAATAATGGCTTTGAAAATATTTGGGACAAAAAGGAGAAACAAATAATGAAGTATTTTAAAAAGAATAAGAAAATGATATGAAGATATTGGGATAAAAAAAATGTCCAGTAAACTAACAGGGAAGAAATAATTAGTATTTTATGTTTCAGTGAAAACAGTTTGGACGAGGTACACAGACAGCACCAATAAAGAACAAAATGGGGGAGAACATGGCCAAGATCAGGACTATGGAGGTTAAAAGTTCAAAAAAATGGCTATCCGCAAGGTAAATGAATGCCCATTATGTGGAAGAAAGAAAATCTACAACACAATTTGAGTGCGGGAAAGAAAAAAATTATATGGTTGAGAACCAATAGGAAAATTGACATATGTGGATAGTCAAATGAAAACCTTAAAATGTAATCAAAATTTGAACATTCACACCATTGTTCTGTTGGTTGGCATTATTGTTACCAAAGCTTTAAAGAATTCCCAATGGGTGGCAGCATACTGTAGACAAATGAAACACTGTCACAACAGTTTAAAATGGCTGTCCTGCTTGTGACATGCACCAAAGAACAACGCTCTGTTGCATGTTTAGTGAGCACAAGGTATGAAACCTGTTGAAATTCATCAACAAATATGGTCCAGTATGTTGATACATGATTATCATGCAGCAAGTGTATAAGTGGAATAGAAAGCTCAGAAATGATGTGATCTCTGTGGCAGATGCTCCTTGTTCACATCAGGCACATCATGTTGTGATATCAGAGCCCATTGCACAGTTCAAGTCATTGTGATGGAAAAATCGCCATGTGATGGTGGATGAAATAGCCACAGATCTGAACATAAATCATGACTCATCACATCACTTTATTCTTAATGGGCTTAAGTTTTGCAAAGTATCAGCAAGACGGGTGTAACAGCAACTTACACCAGAACCAAAAGAGTGATGCATTGACACCTGTGAAGAATTTTTACAGCGCTTTGAAGCAGAAGGTGATGACTTCTTTGTGAAGAGGGAGATGAAACCTGGGTACAATACCATCAACCCAAAACAGAGATAGCAAGCAAGGAATGGTATCATTCCTTGTTAACCAAAACCCTAAGAAGTCCTGGATGCAGCCAACTGCATGGAAGGTTATGCTGACTTTTGGAATGAAGAAGATATTTTGGAACATCACACACTTAGAGAAAACACTATCACCATTGCGTGTTATTTTGATATGCTGAAAAATCATCTACATGCAATCAGATCAAAACGATATGAATATCTGACTACAGGTGTCATTTTGCAACATGACTATGCTTGGTCTCATCTGCCCATGCAACAGTAGCAGCCATCACTGATGCTGATTTTGATACTTACTCAGCCATACTTTGCTAAACCTCACCCTGAGTGATTATCACATATTTGGACCACTGAAAGAGATGTTGGGAGGAGAGAAATTTTGTCCTAATGAAGAAGTACACCAGATGGTCCACAAGATTCTTTTTTCTACAGGAATCCATGTACTTTCTGTGCACTAGAGAATGTGTTGAACATTGTGGAGACTGTCAAAAAATGATACACTTTATTAAAGATTTGAATCTTTCTCGGTGTTGATTATTACAGATGACTTCATGGGATAGCAACTGAGTTAAATTCAAATCAGGGAAATCCAAGCTTTCAATCATCTTGACTCTGTGGTCTTCATCAGGGAACTGTCAAAACTGGAGTAAATAATGAATATTTATAGTTTGGAGGTGTACTTGTAGTTGTGTTCAGACATGGCTTCTTGGCAGTATTGGGTGTGGTCTGCGCTTGGATGGAAGGCTGCTACATCACACCAAAGAAGGACCTCAGGAGAAAATGAGCATGTGTTAACCTATCACAGATCTCGTGCCAAGAAACCATGTCTGATTGGTTGGAGGTACACCTTCAAGCTATAAATATTTGTTATTTTTGCCAGTTCCCTGATAGAGATCACAGAGTCAAGATGGTCAAAAGCTGGGATGTCTCCGATTCCAATTTAACTCGGTTGCTATCCCATGAAGTCATCTGTGATTCACTGTGTTTGCCACATTTTTTCAACAAATTACATTTAAAAAAATAATTCAAGTTTTCATTTTACTTCCCATCATAAATAAAATTTTATATAAAAACCATTAGAAATTAGGACAGTATTTAGAAAAACCTGATGTGTTGCATTCACTGAGTTTCTCTACCTGTTCCTCAAACAAAATATTCTTAGAAAACATTATTCTATTATCTCCATCATACTAATCAAAATAAACATTAGCAAAAATTGTCCTATTACTTGTTTCCTTCTAAGGGAAGTGAAATAAGGGAATACACTAAGCAAAAGCAATAGTGAATTTTTTTAAAAGCTGGTTGCTATGTGATCAATTGAATTGATTTGCTATGCATTGCCAGAAGTTAAACAAGAGAGAGATGAAACAATGTGTCCCTGTTTTAGAAAAGTCACATAGCTTAAAATTGAAACCAATAACAAGGAATATCATGGAAATGGTCAACTCTACAACAAAAATGTACATGACATAAATTGTGTGTTTTCTACATTTTATGTGGATTATGTTTTTATCTATTTCTTATGGTTTACCAGTTGTGCATGCAAAATTTAGCAAAATTTAACCAGAAGCTATTCCCAGAAGATTCAAGATATACATTTTGTTTCTCATATGAATATTTTTAATATGTGGTATTATAATCAAAATCATTAGAGCCATTTTTAAGAAAACAAAATGTTCAAATATTTTTCCATGTAAAGGGTAGCTTTGGATGGGAGGATTTTCATGAAAATCTTCCTGTCTCATCCTTGGAAGATAATAAAGTTAACTACCAAGTTTATGTGCGCACACGCACACACACACACACTCCCCCTCTCACCATCTCACATACAGTTTAGGTGTCATGTGGTACAGTAATCTGAGCTCTATTCCAGTCCATTCAGCTGCAACACCAAACATTTGATATGAACAATTTGTTTCTGAGTTGTATGGTTTAGCTTAAATGATTAGTACTTAAGTTATATTAAAATATTTGTTCATTTGTAGCAGAATCACTTGTTGCATCTTTTGGTGCAATAGTTACCTTTCATTCTGTATAAGGTAGTGACATCCCTGGTGTTAAGCAATCCATCAAAAGGCTTAAGAAGAGAAGTCCATTATGTAGTTAAAGTTGAATGAATGGCAACCTACATTTTTTTTTTTGAGGGGGGGGGATTCATCACATTTAATAAGCCTTTTTTTTCTCTCTCATTTGAGTTATCAGGTATTCATTTATAATTAATTAGTGTATTCTGTTTAGACACACAGCTGCATCATTCAATGAAGGTTTTCACTGAAGAAACATGCAGACCTGGGAAAGTCAGAATAACTTATTTTGTTCAGATCTTTTGTGGAGTCCATGTTCTTCATTTTTGTGTTACTTCAGTTACTTTACATGCATATAAACCAGATGTATTAAACATAACTTAGCAAGTTCCACACATTATGTGGACGACTATAATACTGAGATGCTTAACTGAGATGCATCTACTGTTAAGAGTATGTATTGACAGGAAGGTATTTTCATATTAAAACTATCATTTTCATAGCATTGAATTGAGACTCAACTATTTCATTAATTGTCATATTCCTTGAGTGTAGTCATTCTGTGGTGAAACTTTACATTTCATTTATTTGTTTTAGCAATTGCTGGAAGACCCCTTGTATGTTGGATTACGACATAAGAGAGTGACAGGTGCTGCATATGATGATTTCATAGATGAATTTATGCAAGCCGTTGTTAAGAGATATGGACAAAACACTTTGATTCAGGTATGATATAAAACACATGTTTTCAGTGTGAATCAAAATTGTTCTTAGGTCTTGAGCTCAGGATTGACTTACAAATGATGTGCTTATCAAAAGTGATATGCTGGTTGCCATCTTTTACTGATGATAATGCTGTTTTAATATCAGCAGGCAGTTTCCAGCAACAGTTTCTCAGTTCAAATCTGAGTATAATATATCAGCAGATATTGAATGGTAAAATCATTATAGTACCATCATTTAAGGTCAATAGAGAAATCAATCTATTATCCATACTAGAGAAGTTATATACTGGTATATTAGTAAAAAAGACTACAAAAATCATCAGAACATGAAAATAAACTATTATAATTCTAATCAGGTCTTAGAAAAATTAGGAGAATGGTGCATAAAAAATGAATAGAATAGCAAGTAAATATTTAGGGCATAATGGAGAATGGTCTATATATGCTTTTTGTAGGTTTGGAAAAAACATTTGGCAATTGACTGCTGCGGGCAAAATTGAATTGAAAAACAGTAAGTGGCAAGTTTATGAAGGCATTGTAAAATATTTACTATGATAATGATGTATTAAAATTGCTCATGATATGGTGTTTCAAATAATCCGAACAGTTAGACAATAGTGTAAGTTAACTCCTGTATTATTTAGTGCATTTATTGATAAGACATTAATAGGTAACCATTAAAATTAACAGGCACACTCTAATAGTTATATTGGGATTTTCCTGCCTTAAGTAGTGTGAGGGTAGTCTGAGTTCAAATTTTACTTAGGGTGAGTTAACAGATCATTTTTGAGTTTTCCCTTATCTGAGAAGGTGAATGTTGAGTGCACCCGAGACCATTTGAGCATCATTTCACGAATTTCATTCATGGTCTGATATGACCAACCAGTTTAAAGGAGGTTAAGCAATTAAAATAAAAAAAAAATAAATAAAAACAATGAGATTTCCTGGTTTACTACATTTGCTGATGATTGGGGACCCTAGAAAATGGCAAATAAAGTTCTTAAAAATCGCTAAAAAAAGTGGTGGATGATGGTGAAAAAAGTTGATATAAAAATATGTGGAAAGCGGTTAATAAAATCGTTAAATAATTTGAGGCAATTTTAATATTTATGGTGTTGAATGACTTAAAAGAAGCTAAATAAAGCTAAACCACTGCCGCAGTCTGTTTGTGGCGACCACGTTTGGGTGCCAGTACGTCGTTGTCAGGTGAGTCTACCTAGAGTTGGTCATGGGTTAATGCTAGTGAATTTCTCTATATTTAGTGGACATACCTTGCAGATTCCCGTGATGACAGCGGCTGAGCTTCTTCTAGTAGGTCATGAGTCTCATACTCAGGGGGAAAAGAATGACAAGGGTATGTCACACTGTTGGTAGACTCAATTAGAGAGAAAGTTCACTTCATTTATTCGTGAATTACCGGTTATTTGAGGCACTAACCCGACGAGTGACTCCTAGCGAACTTGATAAAGCCGTTTTCATTATTTACTTTAGTCACTGTGGCCTGAAGTTTATCAGTTCGTACAACACTCACAATAACAATTACCCATCTGATTAAATTGTAAGACACTGACTTTCGACAATATATGACACGTGATTTCCTATATGATATGTCGTACTTTCTGATCCTTGTGCGTTATGCGTTGCTTCTCCCACGTTGCATCTGTCCGCTTCTTTAAATGTCCATCTATGTGCCGCGAATTTATCTGTGTGTCGACATTATCTGTGTACCCCAACTTCTCATCTGTCTGACCCGAATTCTCGTCCGCACATCACTTATATACAAAAGTTCCCAGCTATTCTCTACCCTCCAAGTTGAAGCTTTCCACTGAACGTATATTTCCTATGTTAAATTTTATAAATTAATAATTAAACTAATATTATATGTGCATTGTACTAAAATACTGTCGCACCACAATACAATATATACAGTGATATGCTCTTTTATCACTTGTAGTATAATGTGATTTTTTCTTACGTTTAAAAGTATTTCCCCAGCATTATTTCCAATTTTTTGGATTTAAATTAGTACGTAAATCTGATAGTATATTTCCGTAGTGGGGAAAAAAGGCATGCTCAGCATTAACATTGGATGGTGTAATCCATAGTGGCTGGATATTTTTCTCAACAAAAGTTGGGTATTCATTCCTCATTGCTAGCAATATTGTCACAATGATAATTTGGTCCCTATTTACTACTGCTTTCTTAATGCTGGCCTTCAAAGCACTATACTCTTCAGCTAGTTCATGAAGCAATAAATCTTTCATCATAGGCATGCCATCAATGACAGAATGCAGATTTGGACCAACTGAATTTGTTAATTTATTTTGTTCATCAAATAATTTCCCCATATTGGTGATGAACCCTTGCTCTTTATCCTCGCATTGTAGCACTGATAGTTTTGTGTGACATTTGTGTCCTAAATTCTGGAATGTTTGTTTAATGCTGTAACTCTTGTGAACTAAAGTAACAAGTTTTTGTGTTTCTTCACCCAGTACACCACTACCTACTGCCTCCAATATGCCAAGAATATGCACACATGGGTATAAATTACCTTCAAGAACCTGGATTAGATTGAATAACTGATTTACAATGTTCTAAAATTAAGGATGCTGAGGCCACTATCACATTCACATCATTTTGCATAATTTTTCTGGAATATGTGCCTGCATAGCTTTCCTCTTGCAGTGATGAAGAAAATGTCTTAATCTTTAACATGTTCCTTAAGGTATTCTGTAGATTTGAACCAGGAATTCTAGCGAGTTAATACATGCCCTTTTTTTTTTTTAATACAGCTTCGGAGTCTGGTCAAGACTCCGGCGCTGTATATCCTACTTTTATTTACCTATTCTTTTTTTGACAATGATTGCTCTATGATTACTGAATTGCTGTTTTCTTCTGTTTGACGCACCCACGCACACACACACACACACACACACACACCACCCATGCCCAAGGCAGGACTCGAACCCACGATCCCCTGCGCTGCGAAGCACCAAAGCTAGATGCCTTGGCAAGCGCGGCCTTGGGTACTGGCAGCATTGGAAACTGAGTGCACTTGCTCTCATCATTTACATATTTCTGCCTTAGAAAGGAAAGGAAGCATTGTTTGCTCTTCCTTGTATTCATAAACATTGCCTTTGACAGGGCTACACAAGTATTGAGCTCAGGAAGAAGGTTCGACAACATGCTGGCTATAGTAGTAGTAGTAGCTTAATTCATCCATTAGTCAATACAATGACATGGGATATGTCAGTACATAGATATATTACAATACTAGAAAAATATGTACATTTCTTTAGCAGAACATTGTCATAATATATAAGTATAACAGGTCATAATTAATAACAAGTAACAATAACAATAGTGGTAATAATAAGTACATATATAGTTATATACTATTTTCTGTTTTACAGCTACAACTTATCTATAAATTCAGTCACACTATAGAAGCTATCCGTTAGTAAAAGTTGTTTTAAGGTTAGCTTAAAGTGCTGAATAGAGTTTATATTTTTCAGGCTAGCTGGTAATTTATTATACACGGTGGCTGCTGAATATCTAACCCCTTTAGAATAAAGTGTAGTTCTGTGCACTATTGTTCCTATGTTTTAATTCTTGTATTGTGATTATGTATTTGATCATTTGTAATGAAATTTCCAAGATTTTGTTTAGTGTGACATAGTAAACAATATACAGACTGGGTAGGATTGAGATTTTTAATCCCTTGAAGAAGTTTCTACAAGAATCATACTTCTTCGCAGACATTATGCATCTTATGATTCTTTTTTGAGTTTTGAATACCAAGTGGCTATCTCTACTTTCTCCCCAGAATATTATGCCATACCTCAGTAGACTTTCTGCATAATCAAAGTATAGGGTTCTTATACTGCTACTGGTTAGCTCGTCCTTATTATTTTTAGAGAGAAAAAGAATTTATTCAGTTTTACAAGTAAATTTTGTGTATGAACACCCCAGTCTAAATGCTGGTCCAACCAAATTCCCAGGAATTTTACTTCTGTCACATAGGGGACAGGAGTATTATGTAATTTGATATCAAGTTTCCCAGAATTTGTATTTCTTTTGTGATGAAACAATATTGCTGGCGATTTGTTTGCATTTATAAGCAGCTTATTTTCCTCTATTTGAGCAGTTTTGTGGGTTGCATTTTCAGTTCCATTTATTATAACATTTGTATCATCAGCAAACATTGTGATGTGAGTTGATCTTAAGTAATTTGGCAAGTCATTAATAAAAATAGAAATAGCACAGGTCCTAGTATATATCTCTGGGGAACTCCATATTTAATTAGTTCTGTATTTGAATAATAATTATGTAAGACATTCTATTATGTGAGTTTTGTGATTTCGAGCATTTGTTTATGATTGTTTAAGTATGATTAGAACGATTCACATGCTATACCCCTTATCCAATATGAATATAACTTTTGTAATAGAATTTCATGTTGTATGATATCAAATGCCTTGGTTAGATTTATTAGTATCCCTGTACATTCGGCATCATTGTCAATAGCCTCTAGTATATGGTCGGTAAATTCAAATATTGCTGATGATGTGGATTTTCCTCTAACAAAGCCATGTTGAGCAGGATGGATTATATTATGTTTTTCAAAAAATGATACCATTTTCACTAGCATAGCTTTTTCCACAGCTTTTGATAGTGTTGGTAATACTGATATTGGCCTATAGTCTTCTACTCTTTCCCTATCTCCCTTTTTAAAAATTTGCCTTACTTTGGCAATTTTTAGGCTATCAGGAAATTGATCCGCTTCAAAAGATTTATTAATTAAATGATTTAATTGCTTAGGACACTACTAAAAGATTTAAACACTTATTGGTACATGGTCATATCCAACTGCTGTTTTGTTTTTTAGTGATTTCAGTATGGTCTTTATATCTGTTTCGCTCACTGGTGTTAGAAAGATAGTTGCTCCAATAGTGTTTTAGAATGTTTTGCCTAAATTAGAGCTTTGGTTCCTGGTTAAGTGGTCGACCATCTCCCTGTAGTAATTCTGAAATAACTGGTTATAATTTGAGGATCTTGGGGTACTGTATCATTTGGTAATGTGATAGTTATGTTCTTTTGTTGGTTATTTTTTTGTAGGTACTTTTTAGTTAGACTCCACATATCTTTAAGTTTATTTTCAGCATTATTGATAAATTTACTATTACTCTGCTTTTTTGCCTGTTTTAAGAAATTGTTACATATTTTTTTGTATTTCTTAAAGGAGCATAACCCCTTTTCCTCAGAGAATTTAAAAACCTTAGCCTTGCCCCAGATTTCTAGATATCCTTTGTTACCCAATTATTTTTATGCCTTACTATCATTCTTAATTTCATTGGCATTACAATGTCCACATGGTATCTCAATCTAGCTATGAAAGTTACATACATTGCATTGATATCGTCTGTCCCATAAAGCATGCTCCAGTATTCTGCTTAAAGTCTAACTTTTAGATCAACCAATGGTATGTTAGTTTACATTTCTACAATATTGTTTTAATAAAGGCTGTTTAGTGTTTCTATTGATGGACCTATAATCATTTAATATTTAATGTAGCTAATATTGCATAGTGATCTGAGAACCCTGTGTCAATGACCTTTATTACTGAATTAGAGAAGTGTTTTGGTACCAAGATCTGGTCTAAGATTGTTGATGAATGTAATGTTACCGTCGTTGGCTTAGTCACTAATGGATGAATACTGTATAGTGCCAATAAATCTGCTAGTTGGTTATCTACTTTTTTACCAAAATCCAAATTAAGGTCACCCAGTATAACAATTTTCTTAGTTGGTCCAATGTCACCTATTATTTTCTCTAAGCTTTGGACAAAATAATTAACATCTCCTACAGTTGATCAATATAAACACACTACAACACACTGGTATGCAGTTAGTTCAATTATGCTGGCCTCAAAATCTAATTGTTTGTTTAGGTAACTAAATCTATGAATTTGTTTTGACTTTATAGATTCTCTGACAAAAATACAAGTCCCACCATGCTGAAACTGTTTACGACAAAAAGTGGCAATTAGCTTAAAATGTTCAATTTTGATAGTATTAGTTCTTGCTCATTTAACCAATGTTCACAAAAACAAATCACTTGTACATTAAAAAATATATCACCTGATGCATTAAATGCTAGAACCTTATTGCTCAGGCTTAGTGCATTTTGGAAGAATATTTCTAAAGAGCTAGTACCCTTGTTTATTCCTTCTTCTTAATGCTGCTACCTGCTATGATCACATCTTTGCTTACATCTAGTCTACCTAAATTACCTAAATTATTTTCCCTAACATCCACCTCATTTCTCACTAGTTTCCCTTGATTACAGAGCTGATTGTGTTGCAGAGTAATTTACCAAATTTGTGAGATCCCCTCCTGCTCACCTGTATCCCATACTTCCCAAAGTCATAAGGGTTTAACCACATGTTTCCGTCTACCATTAAACAGTTTTTTGTAGCACACATCCAGTCAAGTTCCTGATTAATTCTTATCATTTTACCTTTACTTACATCAAACCTACTTAGCACTCCACTTATAACAATCTTTGACCTTTTACACTGCAACCGAATACTATTAACCAAATCCAACATTTCACCCATTCAATTTGTGTGCCCAGCATTGAATGTGCACCATACACTCTGAAAATGGTATTCGCAGTGAATCCATACAGGCACCCTTATATTGTGCTGAGTCTAAAACAACTGCTACAACTTTATCAAATTCAATACGCAAGACATAACAACACTTAATATGGCACGAGAACATTCTGCTGCTGTTGCATTTTCCAGGACTTTGACCCCACCCAAATATGTTCTAGTGGTTTCAGCGCAAATAAGTGGATGAAGCAAAACTACAAAAATGAATTGTCCTTTGTGGTCTGTAGTCTCATCGCTCAGGATCACCACTGGTTTGTCCTTCACTGCCTCCTTTAGAGCCTGTATACATTCCTCTCTAAGAAATAAAAAGTCTCAGTAAATTCTTTGGACAGCAGTAATTTCAGGAGAAAAAAAAAAGGGAAAGAAAGACTGACCAAAAAGTGTTTTTTTAAAACCACTTACTTACCAGAATTAACCAGAATTAATTCAGTGTTCCCCTCTTCTACAAGGAAGCAGAGGAGCAGTGGTGTAAACAGGGGGAAAAGGTAAACCACATGAAACCACTCCAGAAAGTATCCTAAAGTGCAGTTAGGTTGCAACATTTCCCATGCAGTAAGAAGTAGCCTTATTTCTGTGCTAACAGCTGAGAGTAGGATTCTTATAGAATTCTGCTTTCCAGGAATTTCCAATTAAGTACACTCTGTCCAGGATTGAGACTTTAGTAGATGCAGTTTTTTTTGTTTTTTTTAATTTCATGTTTTATCCTTGAAAGAACTATATGTTCATGGTGCGAGAGCCCGAGGAGAGCCATAGCCTGCCGTTAGGTGCCCCACCTCTGCCCACTACAGGCGTCATGAGTAGGGTGGAGTATTGGAGGGTAGGACGTGGTAGCGCTCCACTCCCTCTCGGCCAGTTAATGCAGCCTTCCCAACCTTGAGCTGCTACTTTTTCATTCAAGTAGCTCCTTGGGGACCTAACAAGGCTGAGTGAGCCTCATGCCAGGCCTCTCAGCAGGAAAAATAAAAAATTTAAATTGAGCTTTATGGTTACTCTTTAACTGCTGTGGTTCTTAGCATCCCATTCTATGTTGGGCATTAAAGACTGCTTAATTTTACTCAGAGGCCTACTCTTTCAGGCTTGAGGTTCTTTTACATGCTGTAAATCTATGACACGGGACCCTCGGCTTTACTTCCCTTCCGAAGGAAGCCATGCTAAGGATTTTTATGCCCGAAAAAATCCAAAATACTCCGCCAGGTTTGAACCCGCGACCTTGGGTATATGAGGCTAGCATGGTAACCACAGAGGGCGACACTCAGCAGGAGAAAATCCCCACGCTGGTACCGGAAATCAAACCCCAGTCTCCTGCTTGGTAAATGCAGCCGCGCTACCACCGTGCTAAGGTGATGACCATCCTTGAAAGATACTACCGAACTTATACTTATTTCTTCAATAAATTTAATAATAAATTCAATACTTATTATTTATTTAGTCAAAACATGTATTTTCAGTGAAATCTCTGTATTTAATTTTTGGGTTGAATACAGTACCTTCTCTACAGAAAGTAAAGATAGGCAATCAAGTCTCATCCAAGATAAAAGTGTGACAAATAGTTTTGTTATACATCTTTCTGATTCGATTAACGTAGCCAATGGATGTGCTAAAATTTTGAATCTCAAGATTCCCCCCCCCCACCCCCCCACAGATGGCATGGACACCATTTGGCAATCAGATAATGGATAACTCGCTAGATGGACACAAACATATAATAGAACATGCTCAAAGCAGGATTCAAACCTGCAACCCTTTCACGGCGGAGTGATGACGCCAAAAATGTCAACGAGGCCATGACTAACGGAGCCGGCTGAATCTCAAGAATATTGACCACCTTAAAAGCCAGGATTATGATTAACTTAATGTAACAAGAAGTCTAACACATTTGATTAAATGATACTTGTATTGACGGTAATGAGAGTTTACGAATGTCAAGCTTCTTCCTGTTATTAATTTTGATGTTAAATGGTAATTAGAAACAGTCGAGTGAAGGAGTAGCATGATAAAACCTGCCAATCATGAATCATTTCTGAGCTTCCAAGTCCGATCATGTTAAGTTCTTCATAATCCTGGCTTAAGTGCCTTTCTGCATGCTATCAACTGGCTTAGCCTTTTGTTCAAAGTTTAGAAACAGTTTCCAGTTTATTTGTATTGTGAATATTGCATATTTTAGATTTTTGGATGTTGGGCCGCATCCTGAAGCACTGGATTTAGTGCCTTCTTAGTTTTTGAATACTGAAGTTTACGTGGAGACAGAAATCAGAAACTCATGTGTGTAATATGGATGCTCTGTGTTCTCAAGCATGGTGAACACACATCACACAGCATATTATTACACAATTACAAAAAAGAATTAACATATATACGAAAAAGCAACAGCGATTTTCAAAATTTGACTTAAGCTGCCGAACTCGGATAAAAACAACAAGGTGTCAAAAGAAATGTATAACAAATAAATAGATTGCAAATGTAAATAAATCGGCAAGAGTGACTCCAACTGTGACAAAAGTATGCCCAAAACAGTTCTCAGCTTGAAACAGAAAGCTTCTACAAGACAAACTTGATAATTTTAGTTACTTTACACCAATGTGGCTTCAAAAAGAAGTGTGATGTGCAGATGCATAATCATGTGCGAGGTAAAAGGGGTCATGCCATGGTTGCTTGATTTGATCATCATTTTATCTTCTTGGTGTGAAGCAATGCCATTTAACTGTGATACCCCCTTCCAACTGGCTTTCGTACTATATGGCATGGAGCAAAGCATAACATTTCATAAATGTAAACTTTTAACTCGCTGTAATCATACAGAGGGACCAGCAAATGGTGTTGCAAATGACGGGATTGTAAATGTGGGATAATACTGTAATTAATTTAAAAAAAAAATTTTAAAAAATTGTATTTCAACTTAGCTGGAATGTACTTGTTGAGAAAACTCCTAAGATTTGCATTATCCATTTTTTCAAGTGAAATATTTGCAGCAAGGAATGCTTCCATCAGATCCTTTGCTAATTCCTCTTTTTCTTGTTTATGACGCTTGTTTGGATTTCCAAGTAGTGTAGCATTTAACGTTGTCAAGCACTTTGCTTGTTCTCTTTTTAGGGATTCTGCTTTCTTTGCCTTGTGACTTTCTGTTACCACATGTTTCTTGCAGCTATCCAGTCTATTCCAATCTACGATGGAGTTGCATATTTTCTTTTCGCGATTAAAAACATAAAATCCATGTTATCGAAACTCATCTACGCGACTCTGCACCATCACAACTTTCGGCATTTTGGAAAAGGAAATCGCACTCGCAGACTTTTTTTCTGTCAAAATCTCAAAGAAATTCTTGTCTTGCACTTATCCACTGTTTCACGTAAACAATAATAATGCCTTACAATTCAAAAAGATACACAACTTCTCACTCACTTGGTAATAGCACCAGTGGCAACACCAATCACACTTTGAATTCATTGTTGAACTAAAAGAAAAGAAAGCGATTGGACGTCGGAAAATATGCGCTTTTTTCCCCAGATTTAACCGCGGTTATGTCTTGTGATCATTGTGCATTATTAAAGCCATTATTAACATTCAAAAACAATGAAAAGTAGAATGATAGCAGATTACAAACACTTCTTTATTAATTTTTTTTGTTGTGATTGTCAGAAATGGTGACCAATTTCGCAGAAAAGTGTGAATTACAGGCTAATTTGTGAAATAAACCTGAAACAAAAAAATTACAAAATGTTGCAAGCTTAAAACTGAATCTAATTATGGAACAAACTTAATTATATCTTAATTTTGCCTGTATTTTTTGTTTAGTCAAAATTTGCAAAAATCAAGGTTCTTTGCTGATGATCAAGTAGAGGAGTTAATGATTAATTTTGCTTTAAGGGAATTACTTGAAGGGCTATCTACATTTAGAAAAGGAATTCAATCTAAGAATAAATGCTCAAAAAAAAAAAAAAAAAAATTAATGTTCATAAAAGGAAGTAAGCTATGGAAAACAGGTGTCAGTAAAGGAAATAAAATGAAGTGGTTAAGAAATTTAATTTATTAGTCATCAGATTCAATAGCAATGGTGGTAGGAGTGAGCAAAACAAAATGCATTTACAAAAGAAGGTTATCTTTAAAAAGTATTGTTTGCTGGGTAAGCTACTAGGAATGCACATAAAGTTGTTAGAGAAAATATATGCGTAGTTGAGGCAAAAGTGCTATATGGAGTGGACATAAGGGATATTGCCAAGGAATAGCTAAATATTTACTCAATGCATATGAATTTTTATAAACAAATGTAATTGTCAAAACCTTCATCTCATGGCGTCATACAGGTAGAATTATAAAGAGTGACATGCAAAAAGAAAAAAAGCATTCTTGAGAAATATATAATCTTGTTTTAGGATAAACAGTCTGGATGATCAATATGTTGAAATATTGTATAAATTTACAGACAGATGCTACTTGGTGTCATACGTGGATCACTGGTATTAAGAATGGAAAACATCAGTTTGGGATAACTTGGAAAGATAGAAAATTAAAAGAAAGAGGTTTTTGTAAAGAAATTAAAAAAGCATTTGATGATATCAAAATACAGGAAATATTTAGTGTTTCAAAATAAAAAGTTTACTGAGAAAATTTAGGACATCAGAATAAAGGGAGTGGAAAGGGTGACATAGCGGCAAGGGAAGGAACTGCAAAGGTTAGAACAATTTCT
This sequence comes from Hymenopus coronatus, assembly GCA_030762935.1. Classification (NCBI taxonomy): domain Eukaryota; kingdom Metazoa; phylum Arthropoda; class Insecta; order Mantodea; family Hymenopodidae; genus Hymenopus; species Hymenopus coronatus. The sequence goes on along the minus strand of CM060900.1, from coordinate 192,791,593 downwards.
TAGGATTGAGGGGCTTAAGAGGGATAAGGGATTTAGAGAAATGTCCAATTTGTGTAATAAAAGATATGAGGGTTATTCAAATATAAACAGTAATTTTTTGTACATACCAATTGATTAAACAAATACAAGGTGATGCCTTCTCTACATAGCCTCCTTCATGCTCTACACACTTTTGCCAACAATTTGGAAGCTTAAAAGTTTGAGGATGCATCATCAACAAATTGTGCATCCCCAATGTCTTCATTGGTTTTGAATTGCTCTCTTCCAACTGATTGTAAAATAGTCTGGTGGACCAATCTGGACTGAAGGGAGAGTGTTCAAATGTTTTCCAGTGAAAATGTTTCCTTGTGAAATTCGCAGTATGAGGCTTAGTGTGAAGCAGGAAGATATCTCTGATGGACATATGGCATCTTTTGTTTCAATAGGTGGCTTTGCTGGCCTTAACAATTCGCAATAGTAAGTGTATTCACCATATGTCAGTCATGAAATCAAATAAAACTTCTGCGTAGTCAAATAACACTGTTGCAAAAACTTCTCTGGCTGATCAACGGGTTTTAACCTTTGCTGGACAGGCTTCGTCCTTTCTTCTCCACTCCTTGCTCTCCATTTTGGATTCTGAGTGAAATGATGAACCATGTCTAATCACATAAAATGATGCATCTAAAATGTTCTTCCTTTCTTGCCAGAATTGATTCAGAAGTCTCTCACAAATCTCCAACCTGCTTTTGCTGCTCAGTTAACAACTTTGGAACCCATTGAACACTAGTTTTAAATCCAAGATGCTCACTGATAATGACATGAGTACTCCCAATGCTGACCCATACTACTGATGTCATTGTTTCAACAGTGCAGCGGTGATCACCTTCCATATTTTCTCGAACAGCATGAATGTTGTCATCTGTGAGACTTGACCTTGAGCGCCAAGCATGACATCTGTTTTGTACAATTCCTCAGCTGTCATTAAGTTGTCTATTCCAGGTAAAAACTTGATTCTGGGACAGTGTAGGATCCCAAACTGTGCCATCAAAAGAGTTAAAATCTCAGAGGGTTTAACCCCTTCATTAGTTAAAAACTATTAATGTGTTGTACAATAGGCAAAGGAACCTCTTGTTCACTCATGGCTGTACTGAAGTCAAAACCTCTAAAGCAGGTAACCAAGCTGTCTCCTCCTCCCTAGAACACCAACCTTCGACCCACTGCTCCACCATACTGCTCGGATCTGCCTGTGCAGTATTCTGGCTCAGTTACCCTTTAAATTTGATTCGCCCTCGTAATTATGGCATATTATTCCTGAATGCGAGGAAATCAAAATAAGAAGAGGACATTTTAGGATTGAGAAATAGGCCAGTTTATCATTAAAATATAAAAGTTATTAGATGCAAAATCAGTGAGTAATATTAAGATGTACATTTAGGAAAAGTAAAGAAGATTGATGAGGTATATGTATAAATAAATTGGGTGAAATAGAACTTTATAACTGTACCTAAATCAGAACTGACTAGGATATGCCTTCATTTAAAGATTGCAGAGGAACCACAGTATCGAAGCTTGAAACTTTCCAGGCCACAGAAATAAGCTATATGTTTGTCATTGAAATTCAGTTCTGTTTCCATAGCGAGGAGTAAAATAAAAGAGTGGTGAAATGGATGAGGACCTCCCGTTTGAGAAAAGTTTAAGTATTTTAAAATTGAAACCAATAATAGGGAATATCTTTGAAATGATTAGCTCTACAAAAAACTGTACATCAAACTGTAAGTTTTAATGAAATCTAGTTTTTGGGCAGTAAGTTTTTTTCTATCACAGTTTTGCCACTTATGCAAAACTCATACAGAATGAAGAGGACTTCAGGGGCTATTTCTAAGAAATTCAGAATATACATTTTATTTGTCATGTAAGCATTTTATAACATACAGTATTTAAACCAAAATTTTTTTAATCTGTTTAAAAGATCGTAAATTTCGAAAAAAAAAAAAAACTCATGCAAGGGGGTAGTTTGAGTGAGGAGATTATCCGGAAAATCTTTGTCACATTCTTGGAAGTTATTTAACTTAAATACCAAGTTTGGTATTTAACCAACTTTTCATTTAAAAATGGATTCAGGGTCCTCAAAACATGTATTTCTGGAGAAATCTGAGTATCAAATATTTGGGTGGAATAAAATGCCTTCTCTACCTATTATACATTGTACACGGTGATAGAGAAAGCAAAAAGGAATATCTTTTGTAACTTGAGCTCTTTTGGAAAACTTTTAACGAGCTATTTTGTACTTGGTTTATAAATTCTTACACAACAGTGCTAATATTGGTGTACACTTACAGGTAATTTCTAACAACACAGGGTTGAGAATTCCTCTTTGCCCAATGGAACCATTCATACATATCATTACAGATTAATATGTACAGAATGGAAAAATAATGTAATAGAAAGTACTAGAAGATTTACGAGGCATAGAGTAAATTGACTAGCTGTTAACCTTGGTTTGCCCCGTGTATATCAGTAAGATAAAAAGTAGTAACAGCACTGAATACCAACTCTCCTTCAAAGAAAAAGTTGAGAACTGTACCCTCAACTAGTAGAGTCATGGCTATGGTCTTCTGGGGCTCTGAAAGGGTTACTCTATTAGATGTCCTCCCTCGTGGTGAAACAATCAACTCTGCAGTGTATTGTGCTGCTCTAAGGAAATTGAAGAAATGGCCAGTGTGTTTGTATAAACTTCCCTTTCTCCATGATAACACAAGTCCTCCTAAAAGTCTGAGCTTACAAAACTTCAGTGTATTGTACTTGCTCATCCACCTTACAGCCTGGATCCTGCACCTTTTGACTGCAGTAAGATGCACTCTATGAGAAGTACTACATGGATAATAGGGAAGTTTATTGATGTAGTAAGACATAGACTAGTAGAGTAGTACCCTGCAAGCATACAGGCCGTCCCATTAAGGTGACATAACACTGTTGCATTGAACAAAGATTAAATTGAGAAATGGGGTTTTGTAGCCAAAAGATTGGGGAATACTATGTTGTATTTGTATCCTGAATAAAGCCTTAAGAGAAAAAATATGTTGCATTACTTATTGAAGGCACCTCATACTAGAAGCTGTTCCACTGATTGGATAACATTCCATAAATTTTAAACTTGAAATATTTTGGCTCCATTTATTTGTAAGTTTCCCAAGTAATTCCCTATCCTTCTGATCTATGATATATTTATTTCATGAATGTTATCTTTACTATCTCCCTTGGCAACTGCCACTATTTCAATAGTGCTAATTGATCCTTTTATCTTTTCGTTTTCATACAACCTAAAGCATAATGTAAATTATTATCTAAAGCTCCACAGAAATGATAAAAATTTACTTCAGTCTATTCTTTCATATCCTTTAATTTTGTTATCCCAGTTCTAAAACATGCCTACCCCTCTCCCCCTTCCTTCTTTTCTCTGTGCCTCATTCATTTTTTATTTTTATGTGCAGCACTTAAGATTTTCTTTTATCCCTAATACTAAAACTTTCCTGTGTATCAATGTCCTCGATTCCCTGGCTTACCCTTTATCAAAACCCTCCAATTAAAGCTGTCATTTAAGCAAATGTTTTGTTTGTTAATGATGATGTTACTTGCCACGATCATATCAGTACTGCCAGTGTACTGACATTTGTCCTGTAGGAGTTCTTTAACATGCTAGTAAATTTACTGACAGAGCTGTCACTTTTAAGCACATTTAAAAACCATCAGTGAGGGCTGATTTTGAACCTGTGATCTTGAGTTCAGAAGGCCAGCATTTAACCAACTGAGCTTACCAGGCTGACTAAAGTGGTCATATTCCAGTAGAGTACAGGGTTGGACACACAATATGGCTAGCGGTTAGGGAAGCAGGCATTTTCCTCTCCCTCGCTTCCATTTCATCATCACCAGTTTGCTCTGTGTACAGTATTGTGCAACAGTTAGTATACTTCAGAGTGCCTGTTGGTACTGTTACTGTGAGAAGAAAAACACATCTATCACAACTTATACATCTGGGCAGTCATTGTATCCAACATTTAGGTCTGTTTGGAAAGATACTCTTTTGTGGAGGAAGCTGGTGAAGCCAAATTTTTGACAGTCAAATCTTGTAAGATGGTATATAAATTAAAAAACAAAAAAAAACAAAACAGAATTTTCAGAGATATTATTCTACTCGTGACAAGGACTATGGACACTATAATCGAGAAGAGCATGCTGCACCTATACAAACATTGAAGAAACCAGACATACTGAAGGTTATGATAATCACAGTTTCTACTGGTAATGAAAAGTAATGAATTTGCCCCTATGGTAATGAAGGCACCTAAAAGTAACTAATTTAGGACATATGGAAATTAAAATTCCCCCCTCTATTATCCTATATGTCTCAAAGCATGGTACACCAAGATTGTAAATAGCGCTTTGATCAATCAACTTTGTCAGTATCATTTGCATTTAGATAACCATCATTCCTGTTATGATTGCATGGTTATGCTAGTATTCCGTAGGTAACTAGAAATACCCATATCAAAAGAAGTTGTATGCTGCAAAAAAGTGAATGTTAACTAGCTACTACAAGTTTGAGTAATTTGTTTTGAGGCTGAAATGTGAACATGCAGTAAATACCTAATCAGTATGATTTTTAGTTGGTTATTTTTATGATTATTTGCCTTCAACTGATAAAACTTTTAAACTGTTCTAAACAGAAGTATGATATGTAGTACTTTCAGCATACTTTTAGTGGTCTTATTCATGCAAAGTGAGTATCTTATATGCAGTGTATACTGTTGAGGACATAACTTCTATCAGCCTATTTCCACATTTGGTTGCTTTACTATTTACTCTTAACAAAAAATGAAAACTGAGGTAATGTATATCTGATAAACCAAGGCAAGATTCATAAACAGTACATTTAGGAACCTAGAAATCGCTTTTTTGTAACAATCCATTTGAATTTCTTCCATAGAATATTTAGTATCCATATTGGATACAAATCTGAATTATAAAAATCAGATCACTCTCAGAACACATGAAAGAATAGACCACACAGCTCAAGGTTTCATAAAGTGGCAGCAGTGATTCCACTGTTGCAATCACAATACGAAAACGCAACATGCAATAAACAGATCCATATCAGATTAAGCAGCTGTTAGCGGCACTTGGGTTGCAGGCATATGTCACTCGCTGTTGACACTTCATCCCCACATGGACCATCTTGTGCATCAAAATGAATAGAGTGAACAGAGTAGGCCTACCAGTACCATTATTACAAGGGATGCTCAGAAACTAACAATAAAGCCTGCAGTGAAACAAGTATATTTTTTTATATATAACCGATACACCATGTGATAGTGCATATATTAGGTTATTTTTCCACATAGTGTCTATATCGGTTGAGGCACTTGTTGCTTCATGGCATGAGTTTTTATGTTCCTTCCTGGTAATAATTCTGCCCTTCCGTGTTCAGCCACATTGTCATGAAGTGTAGGAGCTCCTCATCTAAAGCAAATTGTCAGCCTCCCAGCTGTTCCTTCAAGTGAGAAAAAAGGTGAAAGTTGCTTGGAGTGTGATCCGAGCTGTAGGGAGGGTGATTGATGATACCCCAGTGAAAGTGCTTCAACAGAATGGTGGTCTTCTGGAATGTGTGAGGTCATGCATTGTCATGAAGGAAAATAACACATGGTCAGGAGTCCTGGCCATTTCCTCCTGATTGCATTGCACAATCATGTCATAGTCTTGCAGTATTGGTCAGCAGTCACTGTGTGCCCTCTTTCCAAAAACTCCACGAGTATGACTCCTGTGCTCCCAAAATAATGTAGCCATCAACTTCCCGGCAGATGGCACCACCTTAAACTTCTTTGTCTTTGGAGAAGAGGGCTGTTTTCACTCCATTGATGACACTTACTGCTGGGGTGGATCCATGTTTTGTGACTCATGACAATGCAGGGAAGAAGACTGTTCCCTTCCATGGAGAAACATTGCAAAAGTTGCGGACTTTGCCCCATGTGCCATATCAGGAGATATTTTATTTTTGTTCTCACACTCTTTATTTAACCTTTAATTATGATCAATTAGTCCATTATCAATTAGATTAGTACCATTTATTTATTCTCTTCATTTTTTGTTATTTTGAAGTTTTCTATCAATTTTTAAAATCTTATATAATCCTATAAATCCAATTTGGATTTTCATGGTTGAATTAAATATTTGGTATGAGGATAATTTGGAAAATAAGGTCTAATGTTTTATACACAGTAAAGTGTCATAGATTTTTAAAAATGCTGTTTTATTTAAATCTTTATGTCTCTCTCCATTTTGCTTCATAGTTGCCATATTTGTTTAAACATTTGTCACAACACTCTACAAGCTTTTGTATGCAGACATTGTAGAAGTCTGCTGCCTGTATGGATAACTGGTCTTCAACTGCATCTTTCACCTTGTCATTTGTGCCAAAGTGTTTGCCACTGAGAAACTCATTTAGGTGGTGGAACAAGTGAAAATAACCTGGCGCCAAGTGGGACTCAACTGTAGGTGGTCCATTTATTCCCATCCAAAAGAACTGATGAGATCTTGGGTTTGCTTGGCAGAATGGGGTCTGGCATTATCTTGCAGCAGCAACAACACTCCAGACATCAGCCATATCATCTATTCTGCATTGCCTATTGAAGGTAGTCAGTATAGCGTGGTAAGTGGCTACATTTATTGTTGTCCTATGCTGCATAAACTTGAGTAACAACAAACCATGTCTGTTCCAAAGTATGGGTGCTATAATTTTGCATGTTGAGATTGTCAGCTTGGCCTTAACTTTAACTGGTGGTGTTATATGATGCCATCCCATTGATTGATGTTTTGACTTTGGGGTCATGTGAGAAACCCACGTCTCGTCCCCTGTGACAATGTGCACCAATAGTTGATCACCTCCCTCATAACTCTTCAAAAAATCAGAGCACAAGCCATTCTTTTCATTTTGTGTTCCTCAGTAAGCAGCCTGGGAACCCAACATGAGCACAATTTGTAATACTGCAGAATTTCAGAAACAATTTTGTGCAAAGTTGTTCTACCCACATCCAGAAACCTCAATGCTAAATTGGAAATTGTGAATTGCTGGTCTTCATGGATCTTTCCATCCACAGTATTCCCCAAATCTACTCTGATTACTGATGGCTGTCCTGATGGTGTTCATCATGGCATTGTCCCATCCATTCTTGAAAGCTCTCGCCCACTTATGCACTTTGCTATCCCTTTTTGCATTGGAGCCATGTACTTGACTGATCTGTCCACTGCTGAAATGTTCCTTGCTGTCAAAAGCCTATCACAGACCATATTTCACAGTTGGTGGACCAATTGATTGCTTTAAACACTTTGAACTGACACTGTCTACAGCAAACTGCAACACTACCAATGCAAATGTCATCGTTTTACATTCAAGGCATTTCAGGAGTAAGTGTACATGCATGTTTCAATATTCACACAAAATTTGATGAGCTACAGTGATTTGGGCCTTGCTTTCCAAATTACCCTATATTTAAAATAAGAACTGAAGCTTTCCTGGCGACGTGTTAATTCAAAATCTTCTCGGGCTTCTAGCCAGGTAAAAACTTGGCTTGACACCAACGTTTCGAAGAAGTGCATCTTCCTCGTCTTCAGGGTGAACTGATGGTTTGAGCTTGCGGAGACTGGTATTTATAAGAGCTGGGATGAAGCTAACATCTGATTGGTTCGCGTGATATTATGGCTTGGTCTCAGTCATCTTAAGTACCAGGCCATAATATCACACGAACCCATCAGATGTTAGCTTCATCCCAGCTCTTATAAATACCAGTCTCCGCAAGCTCAAACCATCAGTTCACCCTGAAGACGAGGAAGATGCACTTCTTCGAAACGTTGGTGTCAAGCCAAGTTTTTTACCTGGCTAGAAGCCCGAGAAGATTTTGAATTACCCTATATTTATCCCATTTATCATAATCCAGGAGTCTTTTAGGACTTTCATAACTAGATAGTGTTTGTTCAGCTTCTGTTACAATTGATTTACTTGAGGAACAGTTTCAAGTGACATAGTTTTTGTTGCACCTGTTATTTGGCTGTTAAAAGGAAATTGTTATCTAACAGAGGGGGCAGCTTAGGAACTAATTTGAACAACTACCTAAGACCATCCCTTAAGTTCCCATGGTGCAGCTGTTAGTATGCATCCTTATTTGTTATGTACATTCAACTAAAGGGATGCACTACAGATCAAATGGAACTGGTCAGTCTGATTAATTTAATGAATGAATCTGGTATCCTTCAGTTTTCTCTTACAGATTCCCTCTTTACAGTTTCCTATCCGTTCTTGTTGATTTCTGACCCTTATAGGGGCATTCAAAGCCTAAGGCATTTCTTCTTTCTAAATCTCTTATTTTCTTCTTTGCTAACCTGTCATGGTAATAAATAGCAAAGCCAAGGCAGCAAATTGGAGTTACAATCATAACCTTCACAGCTAGGATTGATGAACTCGCTGATCATTCAAACATTTTGGGGGCTGAGTATAAATGATACAACTGCCAAAAAGGAAAAATATGATGTTCATTGAAAGCAGTTGTTGATGTGCTCATGATCATGCACCCCAAAGCAAAGAATTTCGGTATAAAGTCCCCAATTGGAACTCCAGGTGGGGACTGCTATGTGGTCACAAATTGCTCCTGCAAATGTTGCACTATTGGAAGCAGGGCTGTTGTTAATCTTGTGCTGTTTGACAGTTGCATCAATTTGGATCCACAGACTCAAATCTGGTTTCTGAGTATGGACTTGATCTTCCAAAGAGAAAAAAGTTAGCAGATACAGTGCATTTTGCACCACTGGTATGTTATTTTTCACCAAATAACTTTAACTGCATTGTGGGCTGGAGTATTGTCTTTTAGGATGAGCCATGGTAGTGACACTCAAATTTTGTGACTCACGAAAGTTGCGAAAATTTAAAAATGCTTAAAATGAAGAAAGAAATGCATCAAAGACAAATATGATTAATTTAAATGTATTTTGGAAGATCATGTACTCACAAAATTTTTAAATTCCCTCTCTATATATGCATTTGTAGGTTTACTCACAAAATTTATCGCATATAATGAAAAATCACACATTCAAGCCACTATCCAATTTTGGTTAGCATTTTTTGTTCCCAGCTTTAATATATACTGTACTAGTCTGTTAGCAGACGCATTAACCATGTTGTCCATGTTCAGTCAATAACAGTTGCAAACTGTAGTACTGGCAGACCGGTAAAGCCGGTGAACCATCAAGATCGAGGAGCTAATATTTGGTATGTGCTACACATGCAAACGCATTCTTTTACTTCTGTAAGCGTCTCTTGTGTGCCTTCCTGGTTCCTGTTGACCACGGGTTCAGTTCCTTTTAAGTAGCAGCAGCATATGCACGTAAGTTTGTCAGCATGTTACCAAAAGTGAGCTTAGATGAGCAAATAAAACAGTATGGAGTGAAGAGATCAGGAGAAATAATGCTTTGTAGTTTTTGCAATAAAAGAATTCCATGGGAAACTTCTGATGGTTTTAAAAGCAAATTGCTAGCCAGAAACATGTGGATGCAGCAAAAGCGCATAAGCGACAGAGAACAATGTTCGAGGTGGTTCAACGTTCAAAAGGAGCAAAGGATATGTAATTTCCAGTTTTTCTGCATTTATTTACTTCATTCGTGTGACTAGTGCTTTTATTTTGTTGTTTCAAGTCTGAAACATGGGTATAAAGAGGTAAAAGGATATTGTACCTATTTAATATAAATGGCAGTTTACTTCCTTTTTAAAGCATATGTTTTCAGAAATCAGAACATCATTTGCAATATTGGGTGTATAGTGCAATATCTTATGTTTTGTTGCACTCTTTATCTCTTATTTGCGTAAACCTACTTATTTTGTTGTTATGACATGCTTTACATCATTTTATAACATTGCCATATTTCAGATTCATTGTGGTTTATAACGCGGTATCGGACACTAAGGCAGTATGGTACCTTAGTTTAGCAATGAATTGTATTTCGCAAGCTACACTGCATAACATTTCAAACCTGCCGGCATTCTAGTATGTCGTACGAAGTGCACTTATAAACATGTGAGCGCACTAATGGACATGTTAGCGTGCTCTTGCAGATAGAAACACAGATAGAGCTACAGTTGCATACAAATAATAGGAGGTAACTGTTTTTAGTTTTTTTTTTTTTTTTTTACTTTCTCTACACGTACTATGTGCATAGTGTATAGAGAAGGTATTGTATTGCACTCGAAAATTTGATACCGAGATTTCACCAGAAATACACGTTTTAGGGTCCCCTATATAAAAAAAAGCATTTTTGAAAAAAAGGTCTGTGTGTGTAGGTGTCCTTGAACACTCGATAAGATACCAAACTTCGTATTTAAGTTTAATATCTTCCAGGGATGTGACACGAAGATTTTGAGAAAAATCCCACCATCCCAAACTACCCTTTACATGGAAAAATTTTGAAAATTTTTATTTTCTCAAAAATAGCACTTAACAGTTTTGATTAAAATACCATATATTAAAGATATTTACATACCAAATGCAATGTATATCTTGAATTTTCTGGGAATATCCTCTAAAGACCTTTATTGTAAATGAATTTTTCTGAATTTTGCATAACTGGTAAACCATAAGAGATAGACAGAAACCTACTACACAAAAAATGTATATCGTGTTAAAACACACAATTTATTACATATTTTTTTTATTTCATGGAATTGACCATTTCTGAGATATTCCTCGTTATTTGTTTCAGATTTAAAATACTTAAAATTTTTTTCATATGGAAAGTTAAAACCTTTGGCCCTGCATAGAAATGGATTTCAACCACATGGCAACTACCTTTTAAAAGATTTGGCATTCATTTTAGCCTAGTGTATTAACTTATTTTCCTTCTACTTACAAGGAAGCAAGTAATTCAAAAAAATTTCTTTTATTGTTTATCTCCATTATCATAAACTAGATGGAAGAATATGCTTTTTAACAACAATTTGTAACAGCAATGTAGAGAAAGTCATATAAATGGATCACATCAGATTTTTCTTCTTTCTTTCAATTTATACCCCACCTTTAACTGCATGGTCTTATGGCGCCATTTCCCTGTGGAACATATTGACTTGGCAGTGATTTTAACTTGCGTATTCTTTGTTGTCGTTGGTTTTTATTTACTTTTTTTTCGTCAGATCTTGCATACATTGGGAAGATATGGAATTATCTGGGCTGGAGAAAAATTCCCCACCCCCAGCTGGGAATCGAACCTGAGACGTCTAGCACAGCACGAAAGAGCTTTTGTCCCTATGGCGACTCTCATTGCTTTTAATAATAAAGGAATGAATAATCAAAAAGGCAACAAACTCACCCTAAGGTCCCAGGACTATCTGAACTTCAAGATCCACTGTGTTTGCATTAGTTTTTTTATATTCATATTTTATATTCAATTATTGGATAAATGAATTGTATGTTGATTCATACTTTTGTAGGTAATCATCATTTTGGAATAACATTAAAAAAATCTAAAAATATTTCCTACTATTTTATTTCTATATGACCTTCCATATCCAAGAATTTTCCTTTCCCACCCAAGAATTTTACCTTATTACTCAAGAATTTTTATTGTTATTACTCAAGAATTTGGCAGCATTTTATTCAAGAAATTTGAGTGTCCCTATACATGGGGCATTCTCCTACAAAACTAGTCTCCTTCATTGCACACACTCATGAAGGGCCTTCAAATTTTATAATAACTGCTTGACACTCTGAGCTATGACACATAACCACTGTAAATAAAACCCCAGATGTAGAAAAAGGAATCATCATCACTTTTAATTTTGTCTAGCTCACGCATGCTTTCTTCTTCCAATGGAATTGTGGTCTTTTTCAGTGTACATAATTACATTTTTTAAGAAATATTTTCATTAATATCATCACAGTAATTCATTCTATATTCCATTTTGCATGGGTGTGAGAATTTATCTCGCCATTCTCACACACCCCCTTCTTGCCCAGATCATTGTACATAATCAGTCCAACACCTTTTACATTGATGTTGGTAAGTTCAGCAATTACTAGAGTGCTCATTTGGTAATCTCCTCGAATTAATGACTTTCTCCACATTTTCTTCAGGTTCTGTAGAGAAGGATGGTCCAATTTTGGATTGTTACTGTCATCTTCCCTACACCCCTTAAATTTCTCACAGCACTTGAAAACTTGTGTATGAAATAGACACTGAGTATCATAAGCTTCTGTCAATTTATAAGCTTCTATGGCAGATTATCTGAGTTTTGTAAGTAATTTGATATTAACACATTCCTCTACTTTAGAACTCCATATTATTGAGGCAGAGCTCAAACACATGATTCACTTCTAATGCTGGTCAAAGCCAGACTGATTGCTACTCATGAGTGAAACTTTATGTGATGGTAGAGGAGGTTTACAAGTCATTGCTTTACTGTCCCCCCCCCCTCTCTCTCTCTCTCTCTCTCTCTCTCTCTCTCTCAAGTTGCAGGAATGAGTAATAAGTTAGACACAATTTCTTTATTGTAATACCTCATAGTAGTTTTATTTTAGAGTTGTTTGCAAAGCTATTTTATGTGCTTTTTATTGATGTTACTGAATTACTCTTAATGTTACTTATGTAGCTTCCTGCTTTCTTCCCCTTATTTTGATGTACATAACAATGATGAAAACAATAACAGTAGAAGCCATATGAAAGAGAATACAAAAGAAAGAGCACTTGGATGGCTGTGTGGATGGTGGGGGATGATAAAAATAAATAATTACATTTAATGCAATTGTTTATTCTTAATTAGTTTTAGTATATGTACCATGATATTCAAGCATATCATAAACTATTTTGCAAGTTTTACTTGCTCACATTTAAGGCTTAAAACTTGTCTTAAACATGATTAAATTGCTATGTTGTATCAGATGAGATAAGGTGTGTGTTGAAGTCTAAAGACATAAAAATTTAAGGTTGCATGGCCAATATTATTATCTTTAAAAAATGTATATGCAAAGCTTGGAGACCATGATCATATTTAAAAGACTGAAGTACCAAGGTTTTGCCAAGTAATGCTTAGCATTATCAGAATTGGCCTGATGGACTCCAACACCAGCGATAATGCTAAGCATAGTACTTGACAAAAATGCAGGCACCTCAGAAACCTGAAACTGAAATTGATGATTATTGTGTTGAATTTTGTTTCAGCTGGAAATCTGAAATTGATGCTTATCGTGTTCAATTTTTTTTTTTTCAGTTTGAAGACTTTGGAAATCATAATGCTTTTCGTTTTCTTGATAAATATCGAGATAAATATTGCACATTTAATGATGACATCCAAGGAACTGCATCTGTAGCTGTTGCTGGATTACTTGCTTCTCGACGTATCACTGGGCGATCACTCTCAGAGAATAAATTCCTATTTTTGGGTGCTGGAGAGGCTGCAATTGGAATAGCAAACCTAACTGTTAGAGCTATGCAGGCAGAAGGAACTTCTTTGCAGGCTGCCAGAGAAAAAGTATGGATGTTTGATATAGATGGCTTGTTAGTTAAAAATAGACCAGAAGGCAGACTGGAAGGTATGTGCAAGCAGTAAAAATGGTTTTATTTTTTAAGAACATTTCTTTTAACATATGATGTTATTTTATCCATAATGTTGTTTTGCAATAACAAATAATAATCATTACAGTAACATTTCATTTATGTTTCACATCTGAGATTTAAAAAGAAGTGTTAGAACACAATCTACCTATCATATTATGCAAGTGTATCACTTTAGTTTTAATCATTAAATTCACATAAGGTGTGAACCTTATTATTAACCAGATCAAACAACTTGTGTTATGCATTTTCATTGCAGTGTATTTATTGCCAGTCAAAATTTAATATATATTCCAAAATTCAATTTATGATACTATAATTCCCCTAATTCTATCAATAAAATTTTTAAAAATAGTTTTTTTGCAAATCTGAATAATTATGAAATAATAATTAGGTGCTAGGAAACTAAACAGCACTTTGAAACAGAACTGCAATATTTACATGTTGGCCACATGCCACATAATAAATTAATCCAAGGTTTTATTCATGCTTTCCTGATCCAGAGGTACAAGTTACTTTTCCATTATTGTACTTACCACATGTGTACATACTGGATCCTTGAGATAAATAAAGTTTCACCATTTTTTTTATCTGTTCTTTACATTACTTAAGGCTTTTTCTGTTTCCTTTTTAATAATGAATTTAAGTTTGATCTTTGCATCCAATCATGACAATTCAGTAATCAGTACACTAAAAGTTGTCAAAGTTTTGCCAGTATAAATTCTATCTGATGCAAAATAGTGAATGCAATTGCATTTGGCTTAATATAATGAATGTACTTTTTCCAATGGTCTGAGCCTTATGATGCACACAGTTGATGCTTTTGTATATTCTTTTTCCACCTTCATTTGCTTTTAGATTAATGCACTGAACATTTTTATAAAATATATGTTAACAATTAAAAAATATTGATTAAAAGGTAAGAAAAAGCTGTGAGAATTTATTTTAAAATTTGAATTTTCTAAATTCCTATAGAAATGTTAATTATATTGTTGGGTAATTATTTTATATTTCAAAAGTATGCTAAGTTTTGAATTAGGTTTTGTATTTTTTAGGTCATAAGATTCTATATGCCAAGGATCATGCTGTAATGAAGAACCTTAATGAAGTTGTAAAGGAGTTAAAGCCATCTGTACTAATTGGTAAGTTTCTTGTTGATTATGTGAAAGGTAATGAAGAGCCATTACAAATGTATAGTGATGGCCAAAAACTATTCCCAGACATTCGACAAACATTCCTTCATTCTCTCCTAAGGTAATTGTAAAATGTAAGTGAGTAATTTTTATTTGACACACAATTACCATCACCTATTGTTAATGCCCAATAATTAGAAATGATTGTCTGCCAGCTTGCCATTTATCCCAAAATTGGCCAGCTCTGTATCAAAATCAAATTTTCATTCCAGCGTTCTAAAAAGCCCTCAGGAAATACACACATACATGCTCACATGTGTCCACTTTTTTTTTTTTTTTTTTTTTTTTTTTGTTTTGTTCAAAAAACTAATATTTTCTTTCTTTTCATATAATTTTGTT
This sequence comes from Hymenopus coronatus, assembly GCA_030762935.1. Classification (NCBI taxonomy): domain Eukaryota; kingdom Metazoa; phylum Arthropoda; class Insecta; order Mantodea; family Hymenopodidae; genus Hymenopus; species Hymenopus coronatus. Next base: position 192,776,441 of record CM060900.1, on the reverse strand, counting down.
TCCAATCCAATAAATAAATGCAGGAGCTCATAAAGAGGTTTACAATTTAAAATTTTACATCAGTAATAGGTCAATGCAAGCCACTTTTCAAAATGTTTGGAATTTTACCATTAACCTGTGAATATATTTTAGCTATCCTGATATATGGTGGACTTTGAGACAGTGATGTGTTTTAACAATTAAAATTTAGTTGAGTCGATTTTGTAACACTACATCACTTACTTTTTTATTTCGGAAAACATGTTTCAGAAGCCATGTTTTCCGAAATAAAAAAGTAAGTGATGTAGTGTTACAAAATCGACTCAACTAAATTTTAATATTTTAGCTATATTGTCATTTATAATAAATAGCCCAGTAAAGTTTACAAAAAATACAGATATCCATAACAGACCATACATAGGCAGAACTTGCATAGACCAACAAATAATTTGCAGCTATTCCAAAAAGGGGTTTACTACAAAGGAATAGTTCTGTTTAATTCACTTCCCTCTTCTATAAAAGAATTGCAAATGAACAAAAACAAGTTTAGATCAGAATTAAAAAGATACCTTATTACTTAGACCTTCTATACAAAGGCGGATTTGATTCAGTCAAAAAATACTGGTAATAATTTAACATTGTACATATCATAAACATGAATATCCTAAGATTGCATGTGTGTGAGTGGGTTTTTGGAAACAAACATGTAGTTGTAAATTATGCAAAACTGACACCTCTGAAAATTCATTGTCAGTTATTATTTGTAAATAAATGTATTAATAAGTATGAATAAATGTAATTCTTGACGTGATCTACATCCTAGAGTTTGGACATAGAGTCTAATCTTACAATAGGATCAACAAATTGCAAAATATTTGTGTGTGTGGTGTGTGTGTACGTGCATATATTATTAATTACAAATAGTACACAATAGCCAAAATGGAAAACCACTAACACAGTATAAAATTACGTTTTAAGCTTTTTTGCATACTAATAAGTAGTTATGGAAATTGTCTTAAATTTACCTTTTTATGAAACTATTCCTAAAGGGAGAGTTTATATGTGAGTGTATAATATTGTCTATTATGAGACTCATTTTATTGCCAGGTTTTAGCATCTTAGGCAGGGTATACAGTCTGGGAAATGTTGGTAGCTCTGCTTTTAGTTTGGATTTTTGTTTTTCTCACACAGTCTTGCAATCTGATAAAAGTTTCCTGTAATGCCTTTGTGCATTTGTTCAGTAGATTGGCTATATCTGTGTATTCTGAGTTGCTTAAATTTTCTATTCTCTGGTTATGATCTTCTTTGTCTAGAATTACCATTTGATAGATTTTATCTGATTTTTCAGTTTACTAATGGTTTCAAAATTAAGGAATTTATGACTTTCTGTTCTCTGTTTTGTTTTATTTTCTTATTTTAAGTGCATTAGATTGTTCTTTAGCCAACCACAGTTAGCAATACTCAACAAAGGCCTAAAAACATATGTAGATTATTGCAGGAAAACAGAAAACTTGGTAGCAGATATAGAAATAGCCACAAGTCACTTCAAAAAATAGATAAAAAATATTAAGGATCAGTATAAACCAATATTAGAACTAGTACAGCTAAAAGAACTTGCAAACAAACAAAATAAAAAAAATAAAAAAACCTAGAAAATAAGTCCATAATTTCAAAATCAGCTGTATTCACAAAATCTTATTAAGACAACCAAAATAGTAGTTTCAGAACAAAAAGATTATAACCATGTAATAAAAACATGCAATATTACTACTCCCTGTTTGGGTTGTAAGTGGGATAAAAGCAGTTATTGGAAAAAAATGCAGAAAAATGTAAATAAAACTATGGCTCTTTTTAGTCAAGTGGTTCTATAACATTAGCTACATTATTTAATTTTAAGAAATATAGACCAAGTGTATATAGAAAAACAGTATGCAGAGTGTGTGACCTTGAAATGTGTGATTGTCACATATTGGCATAGCTGTGCTGCTCATTTCCAGTCCTCTTAGTGATATGACTAAATATGGATGTACTTACATGTAATTTGAAGAAACTCATGTTTGTCCTTTCTATTTATTATAAGTACTTCTGGTTTTTGCCATTTACATTCTTATTTTCCCTCTTATTTGTCATATGTTTTCTGGATATTGTCATATTATTAGTTTAATTCTCCTTTAATTTAATTTGGTTCTCCTTGTAGAGATGGTTTTACCTTGATAATAAATAGTAAGTTTATGTTTCTTGGAAACTACCTACTTAATCAACATTCAGTTTGTACATCTAATACAAGCTCATGACTATTGAATTAATGTCATTGAAGAAATTCTGACAAGTCTTTTTTTTTTCCTACACATCAGAGATACTGGTGATGTTAAAAGTGCATGTTTCTCGTCCAATTACAGAAGTTAAGCAGCATTGGGCATGGTCAATACTTGGATTTGTGAAGTTAAAAGTGGACATGTTTAGTTGAAACTACCAGTGAGAAACAAAAGATAGGATGGATATGGACGCAACAATATGAATGAAAATATACAAAATGGTAATTTACGATGCTTACTGTAAAGTAAGCAGGGGAGAGTTAAAATCATTATTTACCCAAGAAGTTTATTGGAGGAGCTTTTTTAAAATGCATGAATTAGTTTGCAATGGTTAGAATATCTGCACCCTGGGTGTCAACTCATAATTCTTGCAAATGTCAAATTAGGTGAGTATAAGGTATTGTCAAAATATAACACCTTTATTGTTTATTGTACAATATTTTAAGTACTGTCCCCCTCAAAATAATCCCATGGCAATACACCATTTCCATAATTTCTTCCATTTTTGGAATGCCTCATGAAACACATTTTTTGGTGTGGTGCACAGGTCCCTTGTTGCATTGTCCTGAATCTCCTCTATAGTTTCGAAATGGCATCCTTCCAATGTGTTTTTCAGTTTGGGAAACAGGAGAAAGTCTGCTGGGGGCCCAGAGAATAAGGTAGATTGTGCACAATTGGAATGTAATGTTTTGCTAGATAGCTGAAGAAAAGGAACAATGTGTGAGCTGGCTCATTGTCATGATGCAACTTCCAATTCTGGTTTTTCCACAATTCAAATTTCTTCCTCCACATAGCATCCCCCAAGCACACTAGGATTCCCTGGTAGACTTTCTTGTTTACCATCTAACCATGTGGTACAAATTCATGATGGACAATGCCTTTGTAGTCAAAAAATGCAACCAATATCAACTGGATCTTTGACCAACTCATGCATGCTTTTTTTCTATGAGGTGCCCCTTTGCCCACCCACTGCAATAACTGCACCTTCGTTTCCGTATTTGAGCCATAAACCCAAATCTCATTGCCTGTAATGATGCTCCTAAGGAAGTTTTCATTGTCATTGGCAGTGGGAAGCAGTTTCTTGCTGATTTCAGCACAGGTCTGTTTTTGATCTTCAGTCAACAAACACGACACAAATTCTGCACTAACACAATGCATCTCAAGTTTGTCACTCAAAATGTGATGGTGTGATTCTATGCTGATGCGCACTTTGTCAGCAATTTCTTGAACAGTTAAACAACGATTTTCATGAATCACAGTGCCAATCTATCCACATGCCCATTATGTGTTGATGTGGAAGGTCGCCCTAGCTTGGGATCATAACCAACTGATGTCCTACCCTGTTGAAAATTCTTAAACCATCATGGCACTGCCTGTGATTCACACAGTTTCCCAGCATGCTTGGTTAAGCAATTGCAATGTCTCTGTGAAAGTTTTGTCAAGTTTGTAGCAAAATTTCATGCACACACATTCTAAGCTCTTTTATTGGCACATTGTCACTAATATAATGAGCAGCTTATGCACATGCTTACTCCAGCAGCTGTGGCTTGCTGTCAGAGTGAAACACAACAAATGGCAGTTTGTTGCCTAAACCTGCCACTACATGCATTCAGTAGCAGCAGTACACGCCCTCTGCTGGTTGGCACGCTATTTCAAATATTTGGTTTCCTTTTGAACATACTTTGTATAAGGAAATCATCCAGCTTAATCCAAAACCTATTTGAAGCTGAGCTCATTATTTTACAGCTTCTAGGATGCAAAGTTTGCAAAGAGTGACTGCAATAGATTCATAGGCATAAGTACTCTAAAACCAATCCATTCTCAGACTATTACACCTTTGAATTAAATAGGCATAAGGCAAGTTAGAGACTCTTGTCACACTCTGAGAAGCAGGTAGATGCATTTGGTTGTGATGTGAGTTTGTGTTACATATTATGGACCAGTTTCAGCATATGTGATTCAAGTATAATGCTAGTGACATTGGAATAAAATTAACCTGGTGGTCATTACTCTCGAATAGCATGTACTCATTTCTTGATAATTTTGGGGAGGTTAAAATACTTGAATTAGTATTCCAATGATTACATCATAAAAGTGCTGATTGCACCGTCTCTCAGTTTGAGATAAATGTTCACAGCTGTGTTCTGTCATTTTAAGCAATTTAGTGCATGTGAACAAAAACTTTTGAAGGTGAAAGATACACAGAAATAAATGGAAGTATTGGTAAGTAGCAATGTTTAGTAATATCTAATATATTCAATCAATGTAACTAGCTATTTGCTATAATGAAATTATTCTGTTGATTTACAGTGTTATGTGATGAATTTTACAGAATCATGTCAGATGAAATGAAAAGAGAAGCTCAAATTGGCATTCTGCTGAAAAACTGATACTATTTTTTATGGTAGAAGAATTCATCAAAATGGTACAGAACAGATGATGTAACCATACACCAGAAGGACACATGCAAGAAGGCTGAAGAAAAATCTAATGCTATCACCACTACATGACGCAAAACTTATTAAAAAGTGAAGAGGAAGCTGTTCAAAAAAATACTTTAGTAAATAAAAGAATAGCTTTAAATAAGACAGGTAATAAGTTTGTTTTTTCTTTTTAATTTTGTATTCCAATTTGTATGTACCGGATCTCAAAGACCAAATCTAGCAATGATCCAGTATATAGCAAAATACTCAGCCTTATCCAGTATGCTGTAGTCAGCTATATTAACCCTTTTGACAATGATGAAAGAGTAAGACATCCAACAACAATTTTGTATATTGGTATTAATATGTGCACTCATGTTGGGAATCAAATTCAACATTTGTTGTACAATTTTCTTAAACGTTTTAGAGTTAATTGTCTGCTTTGAAAAGATGAATGAACAGCAGAAATAAAGGGAAAATATTTTTGGGGGGGCCCCAAAAAATTCTTTTAAATAAATTAAAATCTTTCAAAACACTGTAGTTCCCAAAAAGTGATGTTATCTTCTCATTTCTTACACCAAATTTTTCCTCTGAACTTAGACAATAATGTGAATTTTACTTGTTCATTAAAAGACTAGTAAAGGATTTATAGTTTTAAGTTAAAAATACAATTAAATATGGATAAGTGCTACAGATATTATAAATTTCAGTCAATTGAAATAAATGCTGGCTCACATCATTACCCATTTAATAGGCTCAAAGTCGTTGACAGAGTGAAGTTCCTAACTTTCTTTTAGCATGTAATTGAGTGAATGCTGAAAATGCTAGTTCTTAATACAAAAGGAAATAAACTTAATGAGTGATATGGCCCAAACAAATTTAACTTGTTCGTGGTTTTTCGCTTTCATGTTTGCAAAAATCTTGCAATTGGACATCGCATAATAGATCCTGAAAGCAATCTGAATCAAAATAATTAGTTATTGCTGCCGTCTTAATGAGTTTTTCAGTCTGAATGCTTTCACTTGACATGATGGTATTTGATTCTTGTATTATCATGCTCATTAAAAGTTTTATGGGTGTGCTGATTACTATGAAATACATGCTTTCTCTTCCTATTCATATGTTGCTTAGAACCCATTAAAGTGATTACTACTGCTAATCACTACTAGTGATTAAAACTAAAAGACCACCAAGAAGTAATCCCATAAACAATCTCATATGGCAACACAAGAAATTTTACTCAACCTAATGAAAAAAAACATCAAATTTGCCATAGAAACAGAAAACAATGGCTGTCTCCCAATAGCAGAACTTAAAATCTTAGGGAATAAAAACAGGATAGAATTTGGAATATACCATAAAATGACACATACAAGCAACTACATAAAGAGAAAAGGTTTTAACTCCATACGCACCAATATGCAGTTTTTCATGGACCAACATTTGGACTAGTCAACATCCTTCTCAATATCGTTATAAAAATTACTACAATTATATTTTAAATACAGCAGTAGGCAACAGTTTTGATATGTCTATTATCATAAAAAGATAAAAAAATGCAAGATGCAAGAATACACAAAAGACACTTAACACCTAGAAACAAGAGTAGAACCATACAAGCATTATGAATTCACCTACAGCCTGTAACCCCACAACACATCTGGAGAAATATTCAAAATAATTCAACATAAAACTAGCTCTAGTCAATTAGATATAGTATTAAAACTTTCTTCTTTGAGAGAAAAAATATCTTAACAGAAAAATACCAAGAATATGCTCCATAGATTGCTTAGACTGCAGCATGAAACACATTAGTAAAACCAAAAGAAACCTGGAAACATGCAATATGGATAACAGAAAAAATATTAAATTTAAACAAACTGATAACCTTGCAATGGCACACAACTTTTGGCACCACAGTCATATTAAACCAGAAATAAATTTATTAATGGGAATATCAAGTCCTTTGGAATTAACAGTATGGGAAAGAATTTTTGTCCTTCAATACCACACGGCCATGAATTTTGAATTTTCTCATATGGATTGCTTACCTAGCATCATTGCCTGTCCCCCAGATGTCACCATGATCAATCCATCAGCACCAACAGCATCCAATCTGACAGTACTGGGTCAGCTGTTGATAATGTGGGCAAAGGCTCATGAAATAATTGTCCTTCATGACAGTAAGTGAAGTGCGTTTAAAAGCTATCCATGCTAATTAATTGAATAGGAAGTTGTTAGCTTTTTCTGCTAGCTGGTGAGAAAACTGTGTATTAACATCCCTGGTTGGTAGAAGAATAAATCTATCTAAAATGTGTTACTGAGTTTGAATAAACAATAGAAAACCTTCAAAATTCCAATCACGGTATATTATGCCACAGCCGCTACAGCTGTTTCAGGTTGTACATGATGACATTTTATCCTTACATTCATTGCAAAATGCCATCACAGTTCAACAGAGTGAAGCATGTGAATTAAATAAAAGAAAGTTAAATCATATTTTCTAAAAGTGGTCATTACTGGTGGTTTATACTCTCAATAGGCTTTGTGTTTAGCTATGCATCCCCATAGAGATAGCATAGCTTTTGGCAAATAACTATAGATTTGACCAGTGTTAATTCATAATACTTAATATATAGTAAGAAACTTTACTGAATCTACAGTAGGATCACTATTTAAATCTTATTGATTTCCCAAAGTGTTTTTAGGAATTAATATATTTATCCGAATACAAGATGACCTCAAATGCAAGATGATACCCATTTCTCAGAACTTAATTTTGGAATTTAGCATATCATCTACATAAGACATGTTTAAAAGACATAACTACATAAAAAGAAGAATTTTTAAATTTAAAGGTTTACCATATATTGTGAACAAACTAATGGACACTTAAGCTGATTAAGTCCTTTATTTATTTATTTTACTTAATTTGAATTTGCGTGGAAATTCATGTTTTGAGTGGTAACGAGACAGGGGAGTCTGGAAATGTGTGGTATGGGTGCGATGGTACAATGGGACGGTGGCGGTGATGGTAGCATCATTGTAACAACGATGATGGATACTGTATTATATTTAGACAGCATGCTTAATATAACACATCATAAATGTGTTAACCTAAGTTGAATTTATGCAAAAATTCGCAGTGCAAGCAGGTGTGGCAGAGAAGGGGGAACAAAATATAGGATATATGTGACGATAGAACATGGCCGCGGTGGCAGTAGCATAACTGTAACGATGATAATGGATATGATTTTGTATTTAGACAACATACTTAATATAACAAATCATAAATGTTTTTACCTAATTTGAATTTACGTAGTAATTCATTTTGCAGGTGGGAGAGATGGGGAAGGGAGAACAAAATGTATGGTATATGCGATGATAAAATGTGTGGTATGCGGTGGTAGTGACAGTTATTTATAAATGCTATTTTATGTCAAGACAGCATACTAAATATAATATATTGTAAAACGTTTTACCTAGTTCGAATTTGCGCATAAATTCACATTGCAGTATATTTGTGGTCCAAGGAGAGGAAAAGCGCTGCCAGCCTCTATCTTTCTGCTTGACCATTGACTTCCAATATAGCATTAGGTGCAACCACCGATGTGAAAGGAAGTCCTGTAATTTTCTTTTAGTCTCAGAGAGTAATAATTTTTCCAATGAGAATGCTCATAGATTCCTTAACAGCTGATTTTCAGCACGAAATGAAATACACAAATTCTGTTGCAATTGTTATGACCTTGGTGGTAATCTATACCATTTGCCCCAGGCATTGCCACTGGAATACCTGCGAAGTTTGAAACTTACATTTTTCCTGTATGGTATTCGGAAAACATATTGCAAATGCAAGATAACCCCCAAGTTTTGAACCTTAATATTTGTGAAAAAAGCATTGCCTTTTATTCAAATAAATACAGTAATATGGACAGCATAGTACTTAAAACAAGATACCTACTATTTTCTGTGTTCAGTTTGAAAATATAATTTCAGCCTCCAAAGAAGCTAACTTGTCATATTCATTGCACATAAATAGAGACAGTTGAGTATACATATATTTCGTGACAAAGCTTTGTTCAGAAGAATAATATATGAGGGACATCTTCAAAGTACGTTACACTATATTTTTAAATCCATGGGTAGGCAGGAAAAGTCTGGGAACTTTTATTTGCATGTAGTATCAGCACTGTAAAATTCCTGTGTGTCTCTCTTTACTGTTTGGACATTAATGCACCAGCAACCATGGAGACTACACTTGCTCCTATCACCAGTTAAGTTCATTCATTCTGTTTTCCAGTTTTTTATGGCAAAAGTAAAAGTGTAACTGAAATACATTGCAAGTTGTGTAGTGTGTACAATAAAGGTGTTATATCATAGCCAATGGTTTTTTGTTGGTGTCAGTCATTCATGGAAGGGAGAACAACATTACACAATGAGCAATGAATTGGCTCACCCTCAACTTCCCATGCTGTGAATATTGTCAACAAGGTCTGAAGAGTTCTGTACACTGATGGAAGCCTTAAACCTGATAGTTCTTTTTCAACTTCCTCTAAATAGTGAAATATTCCATGCTACACTTAACAGGATCATTTCTGAGGATCTGGGTCTGCTAACAGTGTGTGTAAGATGGGTTCCATGCACACTTTCAGAGCAACACAAAGAGCAAAGAATTGATGTGCATTCCAAATTTTGCCATTTCTTGTGTGAGATTTATTCAACCGAATAGTAGCTGGTGTCAGGTCATGGTTCCATCCTTTTATGCCCAAATCCAAAAGAGAGATAATAATATGGAGAAAAAAAAGAATCAGCCAACAACAAAAAAGTGAACCTTATTTACACTCGCTTTCTCTGTGAACTGTGACTCAGTCACCAAACTGCTGAAGATGAGGACGAATGTGAAGGTGAGTGTGACTCACCATAACTCCAAGATGATGAATACTTCATTGTTAACAGTGCTTTGTTTTTAATATTTAACAAAGTGTGAAAGTTTAGAATTGATTAGCAAGTCATGGTAGTGGTCTTCTGGGTGAGAGAATTATTGACCCATTACTACTCTGTAGGAATATGATCAGAGCTATCACTATTGTGAGGTGTCAAGAAACCTCAGAAGTATAGTTCAAAACAGGAGGAGGGGAAAGTTGAACAAAACAGTGTTTTTGTTCCACAATGATACTCACCCAAAACACTGCTTGTGAGTCCTAAATCTCTTATGAGAATTAAAACATTAATGGGAATGCACAGTGAAGTAACTAATCAATTAGGAGTAAAGGCATGGATTATACTCAAACTTCACTCTTGAAATAAAGTAATTTACTTCAGACATGTTTTGGTGGCTGTTGCTACGATTTTCACTGATGAACTCATAGTAGCGGTCTGTGGAGGTCTCTCTTCTGGATAGATGGATTTTGAGCTGATTCCATTTGTTTGTCGTATGTCAAAACTTTTGACCTTGTTTTTGTTTTTTAAAATTAATAGATTTTCCCAAACTGTTAATCCAATTGGATTCTACACTAACTTTTTGGGCTCACTGTGAAAATTATGGTTTTGAGTCCAAAAATTATGTCCTACAGCTGAATTATCTGTCTGTTTATATTTTAAATATCTCATGTGTGCTTTAAAATGTTCTCCAATGTTTCATTTTGTTTATAGGAAAAACATATATCCCTGATTGTTTCAATGGGGGGATTTTATCTTTTGTGTTTGTATGGAGGAGTTTTTTTAAACTGTGCTTATTAATTGGGGTTAAGTTGATCTTCCATTTTTTTAAAATCTTTTGAAATTTTTGGTGGGCCAAAGGGTGGTAAGTGAATTTTTTTGTAGCTGGTTTCTGCTTTTATTCTCTTCAGAGTGCTAATTTCTTTTACTTTCTTCTGTTTAATATATTTATTAATCTTCTTCTTTACCAAATGTTCTGTGTAGCCATTCTTTTGTGCAATTTCTATGATTTTATTAAGTTCTAATTTGTATTCCATCTGGCTTAATGGTAGGTTTACTAGTCTGAATGCAGCATGTTTGTGTGAAATTGGGTTGTAGTTGTTGTTAGTTATGTAGTTTTCCATCTGTGTTTCTTTCCTATAGATTCCAAATTCTAGTTTTTTGTGGTTCCTGATTATTTTTAGGTCCAAGAAGGGAAGCATACCATTTGATTCTTTTTCTAATGTGAATGTTATGGAACTGTCCTGAAGATTTAGTAATTTAAGTCAACTACTTTTTTGTTTACTATTGCCATTATCTACATATCTATACCAAGTTCTGTGTATTTGTGGGAAGCCTGTGGGTATGTGGATTTCTAAATTACTCATGTATGTGTCTGCAAGTATTGGGGATAATGGATTTCCCATGGCTAAACCATACTTTGTGTATAAAATTTGCCTCTGAATGTAAAATAGGTTTGTTCAATGCATAATTGTGTTAGCTTAAGTAAGTCTTCTGCTATTTCACCAGAAATGTCTGTGGTAGTTAGCCATTTTTTCAGTACTGAAAGTAGTGTTTCTCTTAGAATGCTGGAGAAAAGTGATACGTCAAAGGAACCAACATGTCACCATCACTTATGTCTTTTTGTTCTATTTGTTCTATTAATTGAAAGGAATTTTTTATACTTAAACTATTGTACTGAGGTAGGGTTTGGAACTGTTTTGTGAATCAATTTGCTAGTTGGTATGTGGGGGAGTTGATGTTTACAATAGGTTGCATTTTATTTCCTGGTTTATGTATTATAAGTAGTCCATATATTCATGGTATGCAGGGGTTAATTGGAATTAGTTTCTTTTTGTTAGCATCAGTCATTAATTTTACACTGTCTAAGGTTTCATGTAAAGATTTTGTATATTTTGGGGTGGAATCTCTTGGAATTTCCACATATTCTTCTGACTGCAAAAGTTTTTCCATGCTGTTTTCATAATTTGATTTGTCCATCACTACTATTTTATTTCTTTTGTCGGCTTTTGTGTAGAAAACATCCTTTTTGTTTAACAATTTTAGCACTCTCTGATGAGGATTGTGGTGGCTCTGGGATTTTTTTAATTATTTTAAAGTTTTTTTGCATTCTGCTCTGATTAAGAGCTTATGGTTTTCTGGTTGGCCAAAGATTGCCATTTCTATGCCTGCAATGTATTCTTCAACATCACGGGAAAAACTGATGCACATATTTAGGCCTTTGTTCAACACTTCTTTTTTTTTTTCTGTGTGAAGGATTCCTTGGATAAATTAACATCATTTTCTTCATTATTTTTGGTTTGGCTATGATAGCTTCTCTTATGAGAAGTTTCGGTGGCATGTTTTTGGTCATCCACCTATTCTCCTGTCCTTACACTCAGTGACTATTACATTTTTCTGCAGCTAAAGTAACATCCTAGGGGGAAGATGCTTTGCAGATGAGAATGACTTAAAACAAGAAGTAGAAAGAAAGCTACCCAGTTTGTTGGGACAGTGGTTTGACACTGGATTAAAAAAATTGTCTTCATGGAATTAATTTTGTTTTGAGATTCAAGAAGATTATGTAGAAAAACAATTATTAAATTACCTTTCAAAATGTACCCTTTTAGAATTGTTTGAATATTTTGTTATTATAGAAAAAGTAGTATAACTTACTTTTGAGATGACTCTTAAATTAATTTATAGGATTACTAACATTTCGTTGGCATAAATCTCTTGCCACACAACATATTTAAACTAATTATTCAATTGCCTGTATTGTCATTCATGATTTGTTGCATTGCCACAGTATGCCAGCAGATAGTTGAAACATGTTAACAAAAAGATGTCACTTTTTTTCTCCAGATTGGGCACCTATGCATTGGCAATTAACTTTTGAAACTGTGTATTCTAAGTTACACTAGCTGGTGCTGAGTGTAAGTTATGACTTTGATTTGAGCAGGAAACAAAGATTGTTTTATGAAGCTAAGTTATGGAAACACTGTTCTATCGTATAAAACCAAAGGTACAAGTGAAGTGACTCGTCATTTTTATATTTATATTTTGACATGCTTGCATTTAGTGCAACATTTTGTTCCAGCATTTGACTTATCACATGAAGGATCAAAAGGACAGCAGCAGAATGAGGAGAAATTACATAGTATGATGATGTATATAACAGAAGGTAAAGAAATGCAGGCAAATATTTTGCTTTAGCTAGTTCATATTTAAATATGTTTTTACTAAATGCAATATATTATTTTTTGTCAACCACACTATAATATGTTGTTTACATATGATGTGACTGAACTGTTATGGCATCCATAATTCTTCAATGACTCATTATGATCTTACTCAGTGGTGTTTGCAGCTTACTCTATTGTCCATACACCTTGAAAATAGTACACCAAAATACCAGAAAGAGCAGGTGTGAGTTTTGAAAGCAATAATAATTTGGAAAATCAAACTCTGCTGGAGATAGAGATATAGGTTTTGAATGTTTACGATAGTGTGCTGCAAAATTCATGGAAGCAATATGATAAATACTGTGTGAAGTATTCTCCAAGTAAATTTCACAAATTATATACTCAGTCAGCATTATGTATTTCAAATAAATGTGTTGTGCTTAGGTTAGAATCAAATTAGCATTGATCCAACTTCAAACATTCAACTGGGATTCATTCACCAGATAAAAAATGAAATATCTGTATTTAAAATAAAATAAATTTTGTTCATTTAATTTTAGTACTCTTAATAAATGGAAGTTTATTTTCACTCCTTCATAATGAGTTATAAACATTGTGTGGATTCAACAGTGCTACCATCTGCTGCACTATTCACAAACATGCTCAAAGTCCTTCCATCAGTGCTGCCATCTGATCAGCATTTAATTACACACAACTAACAACCTAAGATAACTTAAAAGTTTTTAAATTATTATGATTGATCATAAATACTCATACGTAACTTCACTATAATGGAAACTAAGGTTGATCTTATGAAAATTAGGAATTTATTTCATAAACCTACTTGCTTCTTAATTACTATATAGTCTTGTTGCACAATGAGCTATTTTGTACCTAGCATATCGACAGTGTTTTGGCAGAAAGTTGCATCACACAAATTTTCTTATGAAAAAACAAAAATTGATTTTTTGAGATTCATTTTATTAAATAAAACACACAGTAATTAAACAATTATGCATACATGTTTTACCAACCAGTTCTTCTATATCTTTATTATCAGTTATACAGCTACCAAAAAAAATATATATACGAGTATTCTTAATTACATTTAATGGCAATTGTAATAATTTGATTAGAAATCAAGGTAATTATGTTCTGGCAAAAGGTTGTAAGCCTCAACAAATGTTAAAAGATGAATTGGTGATATTATTTGAAGGTAGTACAGATTAAAGCAAAAAGATTTTGATGCATTACATCCGCATGACTTTCTCTACCTATGCTGCAACAAACTATTCTTACAAAAGCTTATTCTTCTATATACTTTATACTAATTGAACTAAACATTAGCAGAAGTTGTCTTATTATGTATTTCTTATTGTGTACAAAAGGAAGCAGGGAATATGCTAAGCTGAAATAATAGTCATTTCTTTGAACAGCCGGTTGCTAAGTGATGAAATTCCATTCCCTTGCATGCTCTGAAGTAAATTAATAAAAACAAATGATGACTTCCCATTTAAGGAAAGAGTAAGTTTCAAAAATTGAAACCATTAACTAAGAATATCTCGGAAAAGGTTAACTGTACCAAAAAAGTGCTGGACATAAATTATGTGCTCTAACAAGAGCTACATTTTTTGTGCAGTAAGATTTCCTCTAACTGTTATGGTTTACCAATTATGTAAAAGTCTTCCAGCATGAAGGGGATTTCAGAGGCTATCCCAGAAAATTCAAGATATACATATAATTTTTCATGAAAGTATCTCAAACATATCCTATTTTAATCAAAATTGCTAAAGCCATTTTTGAGAAAATCAAACTTTTGGAAAAATGTTTTATGTATAGGGTAGGGAGGGATTTTCTTTTAAATCTTTGTGTCACATCATTGGAAGACGTGGAACTTAAATATCAAGTTTAGTATATAACATTTCATTTTTGAGTTATGCTGTTGACACTGACACATGCGTGTGCAGACCTTTTTCTAAAAATGATTTTTTGAATTTAGGGGTACTCAAAAATGTATTTTTGGTGAAATCTTGGTATTTAATTTTTGGTTGGAATGCAACACATTCTCTAACTACTTCACATATAGTAGAGAAAGTAACATACAGAGTATCCGAGAATTCAACTGCCCAAAAGGACAGATTTAGAGGGAACCAAGATAAACAACTTGAGATAGAGAACCTATGGGCTGTAATTTCTAAATTCTTAGTTGCAGCATAAACTGTATGAAGGGTTAGCATGCCACTGATCAAATGCAGTGGAGACCCAGGCATCTGAACACCCAGATTTTGGAGAGTGTAGCATAGTGGTATTATTCAGCAGTTGGTTAGCATGTGGACATTGGGTTAAGATGTTGAGGGAGTTGGAGTTTCAAACCTTCATAAGTTCCTTTATTTTTATGTTGTCTCCTTTGTTCGCATTTTATAATGATCTGTTCATATTTTGCTCCATTTCTCAATATTGTGACATCTATAGATGGGGGGGTCTTTAAGGCATCAAGACAGAGGAAAGCAACTCGCAATAAAACATGCATCTATACAAATATTAAATGAATGTAATAAGAAGATAGGCAGTTAATTATAACAAAGCAATTTACACAATTTGAGGTTCTATACCTCATGTCTGAGATGGCACCCCAGGGTAGATGAAGGCAGTAGCCCTGGGTTCATTCCTATGGGCAGATAGGCAGCAGATCTCTACCTTCTTCCATACTCCTGAATACCATAGCTCCAGCAAAATAACACTAACTACTACAACACACCTTAAGTTAAGTGGAACTCATATATTGGCTAGACTGCCTACATACAAGAATAACCAAATATAGAATTCCAGGAAATATTCATTCATGAGTTTGTGACATTATGCCCTACACATGCCATGATTCACAGAGTAAATGATTCACTATCTGCTCTTGATACATCTATGTATGACTCTTGACCTATTACACCACCTGGAGCAATTGTTTTTAAATAGTTTGCTGAGAAAATGGCTTTTAAACTACATCTGCCCCCAGTTATATATGACGTGCTACCACTGCATGTTAATAAGAGAAATTATGACATTTCAAGGCCTGAAAGTAAAAATAATGTAATAAAATAATACATTCAGCAGCAATAAAGATCATAAGGGTAAAATACTTTATTGTTGAGTCAGAGAAAAGCAAAATTGTTAATCAGGAGGATGAGGCATGCAGGAGTTAATGTTTCTCCAGCTGGCATCGAACCATAGACCATCAGTACTGCAAAAAGACATCAGATTGTTGAAGTATAAAATAGTTTGTTTTAAAATCACTGTACACAGGAAGGACTTTCAGATAACGTCACCTGCTGTAACAGAAGGTGTTGGCAGATATTCTTGCAGTAAGCTGTAACTGTATATTAGCTTATCAACCATGTCCAGCATACAGTGTTTGAAGGCGTTAATCTCCAAACACAAGAATTACTATATGAAGAATGTCCACAGACATAAAGCGGGAGCAGGGTTCTAGGTTACAGTGCTGCATTCCCAGCCATCACAGGTGTATCCAGTTTATAAGCTGTGATGATGCTGATAGTAATTCAGGTGTCGCTTATGAGTGAAAAATCGGGCACACAATCTTGCAACGCATGAGATGAATAACTGTAAGCTGCAGTGTAGTGTTTATGTCTGTCACCAAGGTAAGGTTATATCCAGGTACATACACAGTTGCATAAAATATAACTGACAATTACAACACACAGTTCGAAGCATCCATATTAATGACATTTGCACTTCTCACAGTTTATCACAAGTTTTGCTGCACCATACGTATAAAACCATAAGCATAGATTAAACATTTGTATCACATCCAACTTACAGTTCACTCTATGAGTCTATGGGTTCATTATGGGGTCTATGGCTCAACATGCTAAAAAACCAGTGCAGTAATTAAAAGAGATATAAACCTACCACCGCAGACAAACCTATTTAACAGTAGTAATGCACAACATTAAAAAGCTTGCCAATATTGTATGCTAGGTTACAGGATATGCAGAAGGTTGCACAGCTTATCTGCTCACATCTAAGTTATGTTATTTGCCACACACAATAAAACGAGAAACAAATGTGTATGTTGGTAAAACGTGTACTATTAACTAAATTATGCAAAATTGTTAATTGCATATTTTTATTCTAATATGTA
Organism: Hymenopus coronatus; assembly: GCA_030762935.1. Taxonomy (NCBI): domain Eukaryota; kingdom Metazoa; phylum Arthropoda; class Insecta; order Mantodea; family Hymenopodidae; genus Hymenopus; species Hymenopus coronatus. The sequence continues at coordinate 192,759,466 of CM060900.1, read as the reverse complement.
TTTTTATGTGAAATAAAACTTTGTATTTGCAATAGCGGTAGCTTATTCATGCTTAGTTTCATGCTTGTAACTGCAATCAGAAAAAATATGTAGTTACTTAAAAATATGTTCCCTACTAATAACATACTATCACCAAGAGCAGCTTTATTAATTTTAGAATAGGAACAATGAAGATACAAATATATTTATTTTGCATCAAGATGAAAATTTGTGTAAAAATTAACTTTCCGCATATGAGCAGTCAAGTTTCCAGTCAGTTAAGGCAAGAATAAGGAGTATGATAAGTGTAAACTAAATAATGTGAAATAATATGTAACCTGTCCTATGTTCTGAATATTTAACTATTGCAAAGCATAGTTAAAAATTTCATCCATAGGATTTGTGGAACCAGTATATAAGAATAACTTTAAATCTTTCTTCATTAAACCTTGGCCCTTTTCTGTCAGGGTAACTGAATACACCTCTTCAGCCTATCGTTTGAACTGGTCTGGTGGTCAGAAGAAGGAAAGTGTGTACAGAAGTGCAACAGGAGGGGTCCTGTTTATAGGCACAAAGTCTGTTCACCAAATGTTCTCTTTGAGGAAAACTTGGCTCCCCACCAATCTGTATGCTCTGCAGCAACTTGATATTACTATTGCCTTACAAACATATTTTTCCATTCAGTGCTAAAAGCTTGTAATGAAAGGAGCTCTTTAGTATTTACTATGGATGCTTTTCCTTTCCTTATTTATTATTTTACCTCATGAGCCCATTCAGTATATGTATTTTGCTTTTGGCTTCTAAAATATGTGTATGTATTTTTGTTATAGGTTATTGATGCTTTAGATGGCACATGCAGCCCCATAATAAATCTTGGAGGAGAACATGTCCAAATTTGCATACATAGAAAGGGGTATGACTCACTAAGTGCTCAAGTCATATATGGTATAACTTTTCACATTTTGGATATTGTAGCTTGATGAAAAGGATTCCCATTTTGTCAATGAAAGCAGAGCGAAGGAGAGATTTGAAGAGTATGCATTTGGATGCTTCATTTTGTTGGATGGTATCGGGTTTGCAGTACATCCTTATCTACTAACTCCTCTCAGGGACCCGGCAGTGCACCAAGAAGAGACATACAATGCAAGCTATAAGAGAACATGCAACGTCATACAATACTGTTTTAGATGTTGAAAAGGAAGGTTTTGATGCCTTACTCAAAGCATGGAAACTAACTTGAGAACAGCAAACCACAGCATTGTGGCTTATATTGTACTCCATAACTTGGCATGCCTGTTAAAGGAGGAAGTAGAATACGTTCATTTGAGGGATGACCAGGAAGAGGATAATGCAAGACAAGATGATGTTACTGAAGAATGAGCACTTCTGTTCAAGCAACTCTTCATACAATAATAATTCCAACTGTTAATTTTTACTCAATAAAATGCACTTTTTTAAGTCTGTTTCATTATTTTTACTTCCTCTAACCCGCATGTACAATGTACATGGTGGATAGAGAAAGTATTGTATTCCACCCAAAAATTTGATGTCGAGAATTCACCAGAAATATATGTTTTGGGGTCCACTGGGTCCGAAAAAAGCATTTTTGTGCGCGCGCACTTGTGTGTGGCTGGGTGTGTGGCTCAAATGAAAAGATCATTAAATACCAAACTTGGTGAAAATGACTAACAATTTTGATTAAAGATATTTTGATTAAAATACCATATATTAAAGATATTTACATCCTAAATAAAATGTATATCTTGAATTTTCTGGGAATAACCACTGAAGACATCTTTATTCTGGATAAATTTTGCCAACTTTTGCTTAACTGCTAAACCATAAGTGATAGACAAAAGCTTACTGCATTAAAAATGTAGATCTCATCAAAACACACACTTTATGTCTTTTATGTTTTTGTTTTGGAGGTAACCGTTTCTGAGATATTCCCTGTTATTGGCTTCAATTGTAAAGTACTTCTTCTTTTCTCAGACAGGAATGTCCATTTTTCTTTTGTTCTACTCCTGGAAAAGCAAAGAAACGATTTGCAGTGACAATCGCATAACAACATCTATTAAAGCATTTGTCTGTCACTTTAGCCTAGTACATTCTCTTAGTTCCCTTCTACATATAAGGAACTAAGTAATAAGAACATTCTGTAATGTTTATATCGATTAACATTGTGTAGAAAGAGGAATAATCTTTTGTAAGAAGTTTGTTTGCAGAGCAGCTAGAGAAAGTCATGTGATTGTAACACGTCAGATTATTAATTCTAATTTTTCATTCTCCAGCTTTAATTTCTTGATTTGCCATTTGTGAATCTCTCTTTTTCATTCCAACTGTATTTCATGTTTTACCTTCTTTAGGTGAAACGCTTCTCTCTCATGTGCAGTCCTGGAGTTATAATCCTATGGAAAGAAGAATCATTGCAACTAATATAAGGTCGTTAAATTGTAATGCAACCCCTGTTGTGACCTCTCTCTGCTACTCGAGAGATCTGAGAGTCGCCAGGAAAGTAGTGCCAGCAAAGGCATACACTAAAATATCTATCTTAAGATAAATTACAGAAATGTTGACCTTCTGCTGACATATGGGCAGCACTACTTGCTAAAGTATTCCTGCTTACTCATTTAAGCTTAGCAGCAGGAATCTTTGTGATTTCTTGCATGATGTTATTAATAAGTTTCTATAGATTACACAGGGATTTCTGCTGTTGAGCTTGGGTGAATGAGCAAGAACATCTTTAACTTGTTAAACCGCCTGTTTGGGAGCAGATGGCCAATATTTTCAGCATTTATTTAACGTAAGGACTCCAGTGCGCTTTTGCTGGCACCACTTTCCTGGCAACTCTCGGATCTCTCACGCAGTGGAGAAAGGCCGCGAGAGGGGTTACCATATAATTTAATAACCCTAAATAACACTGTAATTAAAATATCTTGTTTAGTAAGTAAAGTATAGAAATATTTACAAACTTTTTACTGTGACTTAATGTCAGTTAATGAAATGTGTCAGCTCCTGACTGAATATCTGAAATATTAAATAATGTCATACATCTGTACAATTGGTACTACTTTATAAATAATAATAATGGTGATAATGATAATTCTCGAAACATATTTATAATCTCAATCTAATCTCTTAGGAGAGATAGAGTTCAAAGTTAGTTCACCAACATCCATGGTGGTACCTGGTTTAAGGGTAAGCAATTCATTGGCATCCTGAAAAGAAAAATTATACTAAATATTCTGCACCACCATGTACTCTAATGAATAGAGTGCTTACCTCTGTTATTGGAGATTCTTTCAAAGGCAATGGGTATTATCAAAATCGAAAACCAAATAAAACAATTATGGTTCAGTTAAATATTAAAAGTAACATATAATCTTGGAAAATGTATGTTGGTATTGCTTTGTTTGACACAAAGTTCTAATTTGTATTTAATAAAAACAAGGCAAGCAAAACAGGCATGATTGTAGAATCCTCTCAGTACCCCAAAATTGCAGCTTATGAAACATTTGTGCATCATGACTACTGATGTCCAGGCATAGGAATTTTTAAGCAGTTGGTTTCATGTTATCTTTATTCATCCTCATTTCAATATAAACAATGTAAACAACTATGGCTCTGAGTCCAGTGAGATACACACACTGGTGAGCACTGTTTGCAAATGCCAAAAGGCTGTACAAGGAATGGGAGTGGGTAGTTACCTGCAATGTAGGAACCTAATGTTCAGCAACAGATCACTTTTATTTCCTTTCATACTGGCTTTAATGTTTAGGAATTCGTATATGGAAAATGGAGTTGGGCCACATTATTAACTATATGAACTTTAATAACATAGAACAATATCCTCAAGTAGCATAAATAAAGCTTTGGTCATAAATTTTTTTTCAAATGCATGTACTAGTTTATTGCTTACATGAAGTTTAGTTTGTCAATTGTAACATGTGTTTAAGTTCCTCAGCCAGGAATTTTAAACATTTTTTGTTGGTTAAAATTAGTGAAGATTGGCACATGCTGTATTGATGATTCTATATACTGTAAATGAAAGTATGAAGTAATTCAATTGGTTATACTACCCATTTGGAATTCTTGATTAAGTGTTTGGGCAATTAATTTCCATTTAGCACCTATAATTAAGGAGTATGATATTTTTTATCTGTTGTGTAAAATTTGGTATTCTGCCCATAATCCTGTTTGAAACAGTGGTTCTTAAATGTGTTTGCTTGAGAGTTTGTAGAGCAATAATAACATATCTAATAACAAACACATAGCACTTTTAAGCTCTGTTTTACATGTGTTAAATTTTGTCTATGTACAGGAAATTAGGGTAATAGAAACTTTTATACACTTTTCAAATAAGATTGTCATTGTGTGGACCACCTAGAAAATTTGAAAAAAAATTAATATTATTATATACCTGCATTCCAGACTACTAATTTATATTTTAAAGGAACATTGTTAAATAAGAGAATTAGTGGAGTTTGCACTTATTCTGTCATAGCCCTGCATCAACAACTCTTAAGGCAATGCACCAATGAAAATTGACCCAAAATGTTAAAGTATCATTTTTTCTGTTTTCGTTGTTTAAGAAAGCTCAGTGGTTAAACTATCATATTCAATTTTGTTTTTTCTCATTTTGGATCTTTAAATAAGTAATTTAAAGGTTAGCATGCTGAGGTAGGCGGCATGGTCATTTAAATACGTATACATGGTACTGTAATATGAGATAGAGATAGAAAGACGTAAAAGAGTTCTCAATCAGGCTTTTGCTAAAGAGGAAAAATGAGCAAGTTATGTTACTAAAACAATGAAAATTACACTTATTACAAAGGAAGATACTTACGAATCATGTGTATCTACCAATGTTTAGCTTCCAATCAACTGGTGTATTTTAATATATAAAATCTGTGTATGTATGCTCTTTGTAGTCTTCTACACTGTTGCACCAATTTCAATCAAACTGGCACAGATAACCTTTGATAAAATACAAAAAATACTTTCTAGCTAGAATTTCATGTAATGTTTACAAATTATTGGAAGACTATCCATATTTTTGTAAACATATATCGATAAAACTCTTAACATCGCGAATATAAGAAAAAGGTTACTATTAAACATTCAAAAGTGTCGAGAGCTATAATTGTATAGTAGAAAAATTAATAAAGTTGTGAAGTGCATTACATTAAATACATCTTATTTATCTTTACACACATCATTTCACAGCCTAGAAATAGCAAGTTAACATTTTTTTTTTCTTAATACATGTATTTTCGTTATATTTTCTGTAATAATTATTAAATGCTTCAACAAAAATGCATGGCTATTGGACAAGTGCAACCTAATGCTAAAAGAACCAATTTGCAATGCTCAGATAAGAACCACATTACTTTTGGATTCTTACTTTCTCTACTAAGTATAGTAGGTATGGGAAGTATTGTATTCTACCCAAATATTAGATGTCAAAACTTAGCATTTTTAGAAAAAGGTCTGTGTGTGTATGTGATGATTAAGTTTCAAGTACATTCTGTTTATCTCCAGGAGGCCATGGACTTATATACATCATTTTACAGCCTAGAAACAGCAAGTTCTCATATTTTGCCTTTTCTTTGTTTTATCCTCCTTGTGTGTTCTTAGTAATGATTTGATAAAGTAATATTAACTGACTCTGTTTTCTCTAAAATATCTTCTGTAATAATTATTAAATGCCTCCAAAAAGCGTAAGGCTATTGGGCAAGTACGACCTATTGCTAAAAGAACCAAACCTCAATGCTCGTGTAAGAGTCACATTACTTTTGACTTCTTACTTTCTCAACTCATATAGTAGGTACAGGAGGTATTGTGGTCTATCCAGTGCTCGAATCAGATTTTCTGATGTGGGGGTGCGGGGAACTTAAGAATCAGTATTTGTGTTGTATTTATACCAGTGATAGTAGCAGTACTGGTGTGTTATACACATAAAACAGTAGGAGGAACAATAACAACAACTTGATCCCACTACTTTCACTGATTACGTCGCTTCTAACGCTGTTGTTTTAACTGAATATTAATATTACTTGAAGTGGAAACCTGGGATTCAAACAGAATACATCAATGTCATTACTTTGTGTAACTTAACATTTTCTTGTTATAAATCTATGCTGACCAACAATAGAACACTCACTGTTGCAAAAAAATAACTGTATACTGCAAGCTACAATCATCATTGCTGGCTCAAGCTGCTGGAGTTATGACCCTGAATGCCAACCCAGCTATTCACTCTGAGAATTGATTATTGTTCAGCAATACAATAGCTGTCTCAGCTCGCATGTACAGTATGTGAAAGTGTTCTGTGTCTTCCTGTAGTTTCAAGACAGTGGTAATAGTGCTTATAATAAAAAGAAAAAAAAAATTCTTCCCTTGCAGGGTAGGAATTCTTTAACAAACCAGGGAAATAATTTAATGAGAGAGAGGGATCCTCCCATCCTCCATATTAATTCAAACCCTGATTCTACCCAAAAATTAGATGTCAAAACTTCACCTTAAAGATCTGTTTTGAGGTAAGTAAATAAAGAAAAACATTTTAGAAAAAGTTATGTATGTTTTTTTTTTATTTTAATAAGGCTTTTTACACCGTTTCACCAATTTCAACTAAACTTGGCACATATAGCCTTTGATACAACGCAAAAATTTCTATCTAGCTTAGAATTCAAAATTCCATTCCGTTTTACAGTTTAGTTATTTCATTTCATGTAATACCTACAAAACGGGCAAGAACATCCAAATCTTTCTCAGTGATTGCCATAATAGCTGAAAATTACTAATATAAGAAACCTAATTACCCAATAAGGCTTCCATGGCCTCGCAAAATAATAGCAAGTTCACATAAGATTAATTAATGTAATATCTGAAAATGATCATGAGGTAAAAAATGGTCAAATAATCACAACAGCTATTAAACTTAATAAAAGCAAAGGCAATATAATCACGTGGTGGAAAAATTAACAACATTTTGAACTGCATTATAGTAAATTGTAATAACAGCAAAAGCATCAAACCGGACAAAATACTTCAACATTATTGCCTTATTTATCGTCGTTTAATTATACTTAATGTATTGATATGAAATAATATAAAAAGATTCAGTATAATGACATATGTTACAAAAGTTATGTAGCGCTCAAACATTACAAACATAGAATAATAGATAAGTCAGTATTAACATCCACATATTTTGTAAGCATATTTCGATATTCGAACATACACTTATATAATGTTTAGTTTCTTGATTTTTATAACCAGCTGGGAAGTTTATGATGTTTTATAAGAAGAAAAACAAAACTAATGACATATAAAAATGATAAAGTGGGGCCAAATCAGATGAAGTACCACTTCTTCATCTTCTGTTTTATATGTTCATTTTGTTGTTGTTTTTTAAATCTTTCTTATGTTTTCTGAGTAGTTTTATGTTTGCTTACTGAGAATAAATAAGGATGTATTGACATTACTTTAAACTGTTGTTACTTCCCAAATGAGAGTTCCTCTGTAAATAGCAAGCAGTCATTCCAAATGTGACAATGTGTAAGTTATAGCTGCATTCACAAAAGAGTATCATTACAAACTGATATTTGTGGTGGTTCAGACATGCTTTTGCATATTGTTTTTTCATTTACTTTACTTTCTGTCTAGTTTCTTGTGTTTTAACTATTTTTTTGAGTGTTTAATAATTTCTAAATATGTCTAAAGAAACTCATGGCTGTTGGACAAAAAAATTAAGGTTAAATGTGGAAAGGATAAACCATCAAAACATGGGCAAGGTGGGTATTTCAGCTAGTCTAAAATAAAACCCAAAAGCAAAATGAATACTTACTTTTTGTGATTTGGTCAAAATGCCCTAAACCTATTTTTCTATTATCAAAAAATCTAACTTCAGCCATCAGCCAGTTTAATAGGGATGTGAGGTAATGGAGGAATTGAAAGGAAATGCGACTGGTGCTGGTTTGACTGACTCTGGCAAAAAATCAGTATCATGAGAGACAGGCATCGTATGCAGTGTAGTATTAGGTCAGAAGGGTACTTGCACTAAGCCTAGTTGGCAAAACTATCAGCAGAACCAAGTAAAATGGCAGCAGAGGGACCAATGTATGTAAGTGTTTTAGTCTAGGCAAATTTGAAAAATTGTTCAAGAGCTAACTAATTAAATGTTAAAAGCTTATTTTCTGAAAAAGATTTTTGCAGCATCTTTTAACAATAAACTGTTGCACACAAAATTTTCAACCAGGTTCCTTCAAACTTTCATAATTGGTGTGAAAATGTATTTTAAATAAATCAATAGAGCCCTTTGTGTCTAGGTCTTCCAGGAAGCATCTTGGCTGAATTTCTTGCCGACGTGTCACCTCACTATGTGGGGCTTCATCAGGGCTTGTCCTCTTCACGACAGTTGCCAGGTGAACTGTACTGACCATATGGTTATACGCTATTTATACTCTGGTGGACGGGGGTGAGAGCCAGCCCCTCTCGAGCTTATTGGTTGGTGATCTGCCAATCCCCGCGTTTCTAATTAGGGTCTGCCAGATAGTGTTAAGATGTCTGCCATTGTCTCAGTTTAAGGTGTGTTGCTGTTTGTAAATTTCTATGCATTCAATAGAGCTCTTTTATGCACATTTATTGTCAGTCTTAGAGAAAAATATTATATTTTAAGAATTTGTAAGAAAATTAAAAGTTCAATCTGCAGATAAAAATTTATTTTTAGTTAGTTTGAATTTAAGGTTTAATAAAATTTTCGAAATCGTAAACTTGTATGGTGTGATTAGTGCATGTGGTTAAAATTTCCCTCGGTATGTTTTCTAATGTGAGAATTGTATTTTAGCTGGATAGCACTCAGAAATAAAAACTTTTGATTTCCTTCCTATCAGGTACAGCTAAACTACAATCTCAGTGAATATTTTTAAGTAGTGTTTAATGTCTGTTCTTTCAACATACATCACAGGTGGTCTCTTAGTCAATGTATTAGATTTATTTTACTGAAACTTTCTGAAAAAACCCAATAAATGTTTAATTACCATAGCAATTTCCGTTTACCAATTAAAAAATGTTGAGATTAATTAGTATTAGCAGTGATGATGGATAGTTAAAATACAACTAATATTACATCTTAACCTAACGTCTACATATTAAGTGCCAGAAGATAATGGTACAGCCATCGAATAGTCTCGGTTAATTGTTAAGAATATCAAAATAGACTCTTTTACATTTTGCTCATTTGCTTTAGCTCATGCATTCTGTCTCTTTCACAAAAACAAACAAATACAATTAAAAGAGTAAATACGAAAATAAAAATAAAAAGATATTCAAACACAGCAACCTAAATTTACAACACAGAATAAACTGTATTCAGATGCATTAATGTACCCTATTGTAGTAGACAAAAACACTTAAGAGAAATATATTACTTACAATACTAATGCCATAACAAAAGTATCACATAAAATATATGTATGTAAAACATTGTAATCACTTTTGTATAACTCTTCTTATTGCTTCCTCTTCCTCTTCCCTTAATCAGCTTTCTCATATCTCAGCTGTCTTGCATTAAGTAGAAATTTACCTAGCCCATTTGCATCTTCTGTGCCTGCCAGTAATGTCCAACATGCTTCTAGCTCTACATCTGCGGTGTTAAAGGATTGCAGTAAATACTTTTCCCTCCATTCCTCTGTACCCCTACACCTTGCCAAGATATGTCCACGACTCTTCCTCCTCATGAATGGGGCAGATTTTCATACCATCCTGGTCAGTAATTTTTATCATCTGCCATGCTCCTAGTCTAATCCAAGCAAGCCCCTTTCTAATGAGTTTGGCACCTGTTTTGATGTATTGCTCCATACCCCACTTTGATTTAAGCCCAGACTGTACTTCCAATGAAACCACCTTTATGCATTGTGCATTTATTTGCTGTCTCTCAATATCACAGAGGCGGTTCTTAATTTTTCTCTAAATACTCTGTCTGTTTTCCTGCCTCATCATCCAAATGTATCTCATCCCAATGGCTTCCAAACCTTTAATTTTGATGCACTCGTCAAATTAGCTTCCATTCTCAACCGTTCACGGTAGCTGACTGCCCTAATTGGAGATTGGTTTCAATGATCGGTTCTCATCCAATACTGCTCTGATTTTGCACTCTTATCATTTCACTACATGCCCCAAATTTCCTCATTATTCTGCAGTTGGCTGTACCCCTCCCTACTCCCAGGAGTCCTTTCAAACATTGGGTTCTCACTTGGTCCACATTCCCAGTTTGTTTCCACCCACATATTTCTCCTCCATTTGTCATAATGGATCTAATTGTCACTCCATATATGTACTTTTTCCATTAAGGTTATGGATATATAAAACTCTGCAATGTATCCAGAGAGCTTCTGCTGCTTTAGCTCTTGCCTTGCATTTCATGATGTCAATGTGTTTTGTCCATTTTCCATTCATTTTAAACGTGAGTCCTAAGTACACAAAGATTTAACATTGTCCAGTGTCTGTCCTGCACATGTCTAGGTCTCCTTGCTATAAACAGAACCGTTTTTGAAAGTCATTGCCTTGGTCTTATTCACATTAATTGTAAGTAGCCATTCATCACAATAATTCCTAAGTTTGTTCAGTCCTTGTTGCAATCCACTAACTGTTGCAGAGCTCAACACTAAGTTGTCTGCATATACCAACTCTGGGAACTGCAAATCTACTACTACTGGTGCTATGATACTCTCTGCTAGCATTGCATCAGCAATATAATCCACAAAGAGATTAAATAGTGAGGGAGATAAAATACCAGCCCTGGCTCACTCCCCTATCCGATATTCTGTTTCTGTCATACGTTGTACAGAATTTGACATTTTGATAGATTGTCTGCAACACTTTAATCATTTTAGTTGATAATCCCTTTCTGCGTAGTTTGTCATAATGCATTTTGATTGATCAAGTCAATCGCCTTCTTAAAGTCCACAAAAGCATAATGAAGCTTTCCCCGCTTAATTAACATTCGCTTGACCTTAAGGTATCCAAGATAAAAGCAGCTATGGTACTGTGTCCTTCTCTGAAACCCATTTGAAATATTGAAAGTTTGCCAAATTCAGATTCCCAATCCATAAATTTTCTCTATAATTGACAAGAGAGTAACCCCCCTATAGTTATCTGGATTCCCAATAGCTCCCTTCCCTTAATAAATGGGATGAATAATGTCCTTTCCCCAACAGATAGGGTAATTCCCCTCAAGAAACAATCTGTTACACATCTGGACAATACTCCTACCAAACTCATTAACGTTGGCTGCGAAAAATTCCTTCCTCAAATATTCCCTTAAAATGTATTGCCCATTTTCTGGGAGAAATTTCATTGGGCGCCTGATGGTTGCCTCTAAAATTCCTTACAACTTGCAATATCTCAGTATTATCTCCATGTGTTAAAACATTACTAATTTTCTGAGTAATTTTGTCTTGCCACATAGTTTGCTTTTCCCAATGAGCTGTTTGTACTCCCTTCAGTTTTGTGTGAAAATTCTCATAATGTCTTCCCTCCCCCTTCCTTCTGAATTTTGCCAAAGCCTCCTCTGTTTGTTTCTTTGCAAATCTGCACTGCTGGTCATACCAACCATTGAATTGTTTTATCTTGCCATGCATTCCGACTTTCATTGTCACTGCAGCCATTGCTATTATATCTGTTAGTTCCTCTACTGTTTCTGCATTCTTTCCGCTTAAAAGCCTTTCCAAATTATCAACAAAAACTTCCTACCAATTTCCAAATTAATTTACTTATAAATCTCCCCTCTTCATGTGCCTGTGCCTCAAAGATTGTCTGTATATTCAGTTTCAGGACAACCAGAGAGTGATACGATGCCCCACCCAAAAATTTGTAATTCTGCCTATTAAACCCTTACTTATGAAAATAAAATCTATTACACTACCACCATTTTCATTTATAAAAGTGAGTTCCCCCTCTCAATTCCTACCGTACTTGCCATTCATTATTTCTAGAGAGAAAGCATCACAGAAAGCAAAAGGTTGTCTTCCCTCCCAATTAATAAAGCTATCCTTGCTCTTTCACTGACCCCCTGCGGAATTCCCTGTTAGAGAAAAATTCTCCCCTCTTAACATTGCATTTAAATCTCCTAAAAGAATAAATTCAGTGCTCAGAAAATGTTCCTGTAACTACACTAATGCTTCAGTTAAGTCACTGAAAAAATTGCTATTTGCATACTTGTATGTTGCTGGCTGGTTATAATCACAGAGCTGAATTGATATAATGAAAGAAATAAGGAGGAAAAATAGGCGCTATCCATCAATTAAAAACAAACATATCCCAGGAATGCTTTTTGTAGATGATCTGGTACCAATAGCAATTACAAGTTTAGATTTAGAGAAAGCAGTAGAAGCAACAGAGGAATACGGCAAAGACTGGGATCTAAAGATAAACAAACATAAATTTAAAATGTTAGTATTTAAAAATGGAAACAAGCTTAGCAGGGTTGAGTAGTGGTGCTTAGCGGAAGTGAAATAGAAGTTGTAAAGAAATTTGATTATTTATGGATAAGGCTAAATAACAATGGAAAATGGAGCAAAGGAAAAATGTGTTAGGCAAGAGAAACTAGCTATAGGCAGTATAAAATCCTGCTTGAAGAAAATACTAAGTATGAGCTTGACCTGACTAGAACGACAATACATGGCTACGGTTGAGTCAAAAATGATGAATGGGGAGAAATTTGGGGACCAGAGAAAGGAGGGGAGCACAATGACCGGATACATAGAATATTCTGCAGCTAAAGAGATAGGAACCTTCTAGTACATTACAGGACTTTTAAGGAAGACTAGGATGGGGAAAGATATATTGTTTGTGATAACATGAAATGGGAGGGTCTAACTTGGACAACAGCTGGAACAATGCTGTTAATGGGTTTGAAAGTTGACAAAGAGTTAAGCCCACTATTGGCAAGTTGGACAAGTATTTTAATTTTATAATAGATTGTTGAGAAACAAAAGTGCTAAAACTTAAACTAAATGCATTGTATTCAAAACTTTTTGGAATCAACAGAAAAGAATTTTTTAATCAATTGGGCAGATGTGTAGGAAAGATAAAGGAAAAACGGTGGGAGAAATTCAAGAAAGAAAGGAAAGAAATAAATAACAGAAATGGGAATATAGGCAATTGATAGAGGTAAATTAACTGTGACTCTGTCAGGAATACACTGATGAATGAAAGATGTGTATGCATAAATAATCAGGATGTTAGGTGTAAATGTTTCTAATCTAAAGCAACTCCTAAAGAATAGACCAGTTAATGTAAATAGGTTGTAATTCTGAGAAGAAATTAAATGTATTTAAACTTATTTATTGAGAGCTAATGTTCCTAATGTTTCTAATCTAAAGCAACTCCTATAGAATAGAAATTAATGTAAATAGGTTGTAATTGTTATGAGAAATTAAATGTATTTAAACTGATTTATTCAGAGCTAAATTACTATGAGGGTCATCCAATAAATAAGTTTCCCTATTTTTTTCTCTGCAAATCACATGTTTTAAAATTAAGTTGGAAGTATACAAACTTTCACTGGGGTATGGTGGTTGCGCTTGGTCTTCAACAGTAAGTGCTTGCTCCACATTCATCAGTATGGCACCAGCTGCTATGGAAACTTGAAAGCATAACCATTTGTGAACTCTGTTCTGTTATTTGCTTTTTCACAGCGGAAAATTAAATGGCTATCAATATTCATCGTCATTTAGTGTGTGTTTATTGTGAAGGATGCATAAGCATCCAAAATGGTTTGCCACTGGCATTCATGGTTCCTGGAACGACAGCAAAATGTGCAAGATGAAGAGTGCAGTGGCTGGCCCATAACCACTACAGGCAATTCAGCCACTGTTGCTGTTCAGAATGTGGTAGACGAAGATCGTATCATAAGAGATAATCATAAACACACACAAAATGGTGATGAATATTGATAGCCGTTTCATCATGAAAAATCGAATAATAGAACAGGGTTCACAAGCGAATACGCTTTCAAGTGGTAGCTACATGGCAGCTGGTGCTGTACTGGCAAATGCAGAGCAAGCACATGCTGTTGAAGGTCAAATGCAGCCACCATACCCCAATGAAAGTTCCAACAGTACCAATTTAATTTTAAAATATGTGATTTGCAGAGAAAAAATACGGAAATTATTTATTAGATTGCCCTCATATTAATAAGTTTTATTGGTAATAAAATAAGTAGAGCTAAAGATACAGACATCTCTAAGTAACTGTCAGTGTTACACTAAGAGAAAAAGAGGTAATAATCTTCAACAAATTCGCTTTTGTGCACTTCAACAAAGTCTCAAAAATCAGTTAACACTAATCAATAGATTTCCCTTGAATAATATGTGAAATTCAAGAACAAAGCATGCATTGTGAAACTGAATGCAACAAATGTGAGCAGTTCATTCAACTTAGAGAAAACAGGGAGTGAAAGGAAAAAAAAATTGTATTTATGGATACTCTAAATATTAATCTCAAAAAAAAATAATAAATTCTGAATTAAATATCATCCCCCATAAATGCTGTTATTGTTCTCAGTATACTATTCTATATTGGGCATGAAAGACTGCTTAAGTGTTCTCGGAGGACTCTATCGAGCTTGGGGTTCCTTTTATGTCTTGTAAATCCATGGCATAGACCACCAGCTTTACTTCCCCTCCAAAGGAAGTCACGTTAAAGGATTTTTATGCCCAAATAAAAGCTGTTGCTCTCTGCCAGTTTGAATCTGTGACCTCTAGTATTGACCATGGAGAACAACTAAACAAGTAGCAATTTTGAAAACACAGCCAAAAAAAACTTCAGAAAAATCAACAGTGGTGCTCATTTCTGGATTAAAATTAAGATATAAATCCTATTCCAATATGGGCCAGTCATTTCAAAATAACCAGTAAATGGAAAAAAATTATGTTATATTTTTAAAATTACTGATGTTTTGTGTCTGTTGAACCACATAATCCAACAATTCCAGCAACATTTTACACACACAAGCACAAAGTAGTTTTTGTTTTAATAAATATTAAAATAGATGTCATTTCAGGCAAAATATCATTTTTAAATATAAATACAATATCAAAAGCTATGTCTTTTGGAATGACAATACTTATCAATAAATATCCTAAAGATCAATAAAACATGGTAGCATAGTCATTATATTATCTTTAACCATACATTTGTTATTTTAATAAAATTGAATTTAAATAGGTGCCATGATTTTAAAAAGAAGGAAATAATAAAGAATTTTACTTACAGCGTGGAATATTTTCCATTTAAAAATTGATGGTATGGTTTCAAAAAGAGAAGATAAAATATAAAATAGGCCAAGAAATTCAAGATTAACACTAGAGAGAGTTTGGATGAGTGTATGTACACTGCTTACTATGGGCAACTCATCACTTTAGAGAATCTCCACCTTGAGGATGAACAAAAACAGTTTCCTTATCTACATCTGTGTAATGTAAATTCTTTCTAACTCGATAACAAAAACGTGTATAAGAAATGAAATAGAGACAGACTTAACAATTATTTTTAATTTGGAAACTTACTTCTTATGTATTATAATATATTCTTTTGTCAATTCTGAAATATCTTCAACACTACCTGTCTCTCCTGGTACTACTACTAGATTGTGTGTTTACATATATACTACAGTTAGGTTGCATTTCTACATTAGTAGTTATTTTGTAGTTCCGTGAAACCCCAAATTTTTTGCAACTTAAGACTGCATTTTTTGCAATTTCTGATTTGATTTAAATATTGTGTTAGAATGGTTTAATGATCAAGTACCAGTGGAGCTGCCTTTCTCAGCTCCTTTGTTGTTCCTTTTTATGTGGGTTCTGTAAGGGATTAAAACAGTGTCTACTTCTGTAAATATTATCTCCATTGTTGAGAAACCTATAATGCATAAATAATAAAATTATGAATATTGTTATGTACGCTGTACAACTGCCAAAATTACTACCTGGCTTCCAACTTCTCCTTTGTAGCCATGAATGGCATCAACAGAAATTATCAGAAAACTAACTTCCAGCATATGCTTTTGTGCCAATGTGTCACATTCCAAGGCTTCTAGTTACTGTTGTCGTTCTTCACATGTTAGATTACAGCCTCTGCAAACATGAATGCTACTACACACACATGTGGCGATAACAGGCTAGCAAGGTACCGTCACACTGCTCCCTCCTCAGGGCTGGTCATCCCAATCAGCACTATCGTAGTGGGCTACATAATCCAAGAGTACCACCAGCTTCGGATGCGGTAAATTACATCATTTATCCCCTTCACCTCTACACCCTTACTATGGTTTTTGAAGCTTGGGTCAGCTTTACTTGATCAAGATAGTGGGACTCCCAATCATCAGACTGCATGGTGGATGCAGACCTCTGCCAAAGAACAAACTGGCTTGTGTCAACTCAATAGTGTCATGGGCTGAAGAGTGATATGCCAGCAAGAGAAGTTGCACTCTGACATACCAATCTCTCTGGTAACTATCCACAACCTTCTGAAATGTTCTTCTAGACTCTTGATATACTGCTCAACCATGCCACCTGACTGTGAATGGAGAGATGTTGGGTGCATCTTGTATATTCCCAAGTAATTCCAGTGTTTCCCTCAAATGTTAGTGCGCTGATCACCATATAGCTCTAACAGTACCCCATTGCAGCACTACAGCTCTTCTATGAGGTAGTTTGCAATAGTCTTAGCCGCCTGTTTAGGGATGGTGTACACCTCCAGGTCCTTGGTGAAGTAATCCATGAGACCAACAGATACTTGTTGCTCCTGTGTGACACAGGGAATGTTCCAGCTACATCAATGGCTATGTATTCAAAGGGTGCTCCCACATTATACTGCTGCATATAACCCTGAAGATAGAAAATGTTGATGTTCTCAAAAATGGCACCTAAATAAATCTTAGAAAAAATTCATTAAATTTATAGTTTAGGTCTTGAGTATTCTGAGAATAGCTTGTGAAGACTTCTTCATTCGGAAGGAATTTTGTATAGTTTAATCACTTTGACAGATAGAAAAAGGTGTATTACACAAATATGTTTTTAAAACAGACTTCATTTCCAATAACTTTTTTCTTGTGGCATCAGCCATTTCTGAGATATCTCTTATTGTCGGTTTGATTTTTTTAATTTCTTTGTTCTTCCAATATTCAGTTGTTTTGTGCAGCACCATGAAAAGACTATTATGGAATTTGAAAGCAACCAGAAAAATAAGCTTTTTTCTTTTTCCCTTTTAAAACTTTCTGTTTCAGCAGTGGCTATAATTAAGCCATAGATAAAATCTTAATGATGTGATAAACATATCATGTTTGAATTCACAGGTGCTTCAGCTGCTGGGGGAGCATTCACTCCAGAAATCCTCCAGGACATGGCTAAGTTTAATGAACATCCTGTGGTCTTTGCTCTAAGCAATCCAACGTCCAAAGCTGAGTGCACAGCAGAACAAGCATATACAAATACAAATGTAAGTTCTTTGTAGCAGAGTAGTGTGTTCAAATGGTGAGCATGCAGATTAAAAAATACCTTTTAAGAGATAATGTGGTGTGGCAATAAAGAAACCAGAGCTACATACTTTTTACTTATTTTCCACCATTTCAAGGATGAAGGGGGGGGGTTATGAGGCATTAGCCTGTGGACTCCCCTCTACTGTCACATGAAATTTCACATGCATGTGGTTAATATCACCATGACTAGTATTTAAAGTAAATTGTGTTTCTGAGCGCCATTGGAATAATGTAGAATGGTAAAGTATGAGCATAAGAATATTTTAACTTCAAATTCCTCACAGAACTACGAAAATTTGTCCCAGAAACTTTCAAATTGCTGGAAAAACTTCATGGTGATCATGTCTATCTTGTATGCAAGTTTTCAAGTGGTTTAAGGAGGGTAGGGAAGAAGTCAGGAACAATGGAGAATGAGGCTGTCCTTCCACTACAAAAACTGAGGAGAATATGGAGAATGTGACTAAAATTATTAGAGGGGACCGCTGATTTTATTGAGATATCAACATCAATAAGGAAAGTGCTAGCCAGATTTTGCACAATGACCTAGATGCTAAAATGGTGCCAAAGATCCCCACACCCATGCAAAAGGAAGTTCAAGTGATTTGTAGTGTTGACATTTTCGAAAACATTGAAAACAATCCCTATTTATTTAGAAACACAGTTACATGTAACAAAACATATTTTTCCATATGATTGTGAGACCAAGCAACAATCCAGGCATTGGAAGTGCCCTCAGTTACCCAGGAAGAAGAAAGTATACACAAGCAAATTAAAATGCAATTTTCTTTTTTATGTCTGAAGGTTATCTACAAGGGCTGATCAACAAAGATTGAGACTGATGTTTTTCACAGATGTTTATTACTCCAATTCAGTGTTTACATGATCTTTTTCAAAGTAATCCCCTCCTACTTCACTGAAGGATTAACAGGAATAACAATAGTGTTATAGCATTAATCCAATTTATTGCCACACCTCATTTTATGCCAATGACTTTACAAGTGTGGAAACCTATAAGCTTTTCCATAGTTGTTAATTTCTTCAGCATTAGCTACAGAAATTGCACTTGAATAACAGTTTGTCTCTGGCTAAACAGCGTGAAGTCATTTATAAAGAAAAAGTCTCGAATGTAATTTTGAATTTTGCACAGCTCTTAAAGAGTAGGCAGTGATTTATTCTAGAAGTGTTGAAATTATTGTAACTTGTACTATGAACTGTGCAACCTGAAAATTTTCTAAAAATAATTAAAATGTTACAAACAATAGTGTAGGAACCAAGTGTACATTGGCAAATATTGTTTTGTTTATACCTTGTATGTCCATTAAACCTTGAATCTGATTCATAAAGTTTCCTTGAAGTTCTTTACTAAGAATAGCCTCGTTCAACTTCATGGTTTGTGGTCAGCATGTGTTACTGCAAATGCAAATATCCTGGGGTGGAATTCTCTCCAGATTATTTACCTCTTTTTATTGTTTCAGTTTCACCTCTCACCTCCAGAATTTCCCCTACAGTTCAATTATTCAGTCCATATACAAATGACATTTTATCACAGTAATGCAACATGATCATGTAATTGTCTTTGGCTATGAATTTTGTTCAATACAACCTTTTCAATTGATAATAATGTGAGTCAGGAAAGCCTGCCTTCAGAATGAGTGTCTCATACATAACTCTTTTCGTGTTTTAAATAGGAAAATTTACTTTTTACTGTAGAGGTGCACATTGGAATTGCAGTTATATTTTGAAAAAGAATATAAAGATTCTGTAGACAGTTGAGTGTATTCTTATCACTAACATTCAGGCCTTAATACAGCTATATGCACAGGTATAATAAAACACATTTATATAAATGGAAAGAATCTAAAATTACTTGGATATTGCTTTGTGTGCACTAATGATATTTATAAAGGACATATTATATATCAGACATTTTAGTTGCCCTTATTCTGCCACAAAATTTAATATATGAAAACACATACACCCAGTCAGAAAAAAAGTAAACATGAGTCCTCCAGAACTCAGTGATACAGAGCATAATAAAAATACTTTAATTATAGAAGAATTTCCAAAGGGCATTAAAACAAGTAGTAATTAAGGGACTTCAACAAATACCATGACCAACTGAAAACTTGGAGAAGAAAAATGCTGAAGTAATGACACATTTTAAAGCATCCTAGAGAAAGTACATTGTGATAGACAGTTCAAATTAGTTAATAAAATGATTCAAACATTAAAACCAACAATAGAAGCCTATAAACTCAAAAGGCTAGTCCTTCAGAATTTCATTCATCAAGTTCAAAGGGAATTAAATTTGAGCATCAATAATGGTTTTATTCAACTAAATTCCATGAAAAGGTTTTCCACATCAATATCAAGATTCCGTGAGAGCAAACAATAAGTTATAGGCCATTTAAATGCAATAGTGGGCACATTTGTTTGTACAATAATCTCCCTCCCTCTAGAAATATTCTTCAGAATGTAGTTGTGGACTGAAACCTAATACTAAAACTTCAAGTAATCTATTCTGAAAACACATATTTAGATAAAACAATGACCCCAATGAACTGATGTAAAAATGCAACAAAATATAACTTCAAGGGAAAGTTAATACATGTGTAAAATAATCCTTAAAAGCTCACTACATTCTACCAACAGACACAGCTGTTTAGGAGAGTATTTATTTTTACTGCTGTTCTGTTCAGTGTTCTTATTTATGTATATATTTTGTTTTCATAATATTGCTATAGATTATTACCTAAATTAGGGGAGTTTTTATGGAAGGTAAGGTTGAAATGGAAATGGTCATTTGAAAATCATGGGAACTATATTAATTTTAGAGGATAAAGGATATTTAGTAATACCTTGAAATCTTGTATATTTAATATTTATGGCCTGATCCAACTATTGGTGACCCAACACAAGAAGGCAAGGTAGAGGAATGCATAACGTAAGCACTTACGTAAACACTTTTGCTGTCCGCATGATGTTTATGTTCGACATCTGGGTATGACAAGGACGCTAGGTTCATCTAAAATACACAGCGTTGTCACATTACTCACACTTAGCTAGAAGTTCAGGTGTCGTGCAAGATCCGAGTGTGAGAAGTCTTCATCTTCGCTGCTCTCGCTGTCACTCTCTGCATCTTTGTCACTAGACTCCAGGCCTCCAACTGATAAAATAAAATTGCCTATTGTATCTTCCACCAGTCCATCCTTTTGCCTGAACTCATCCTTAAGTTTCTTAATGTGCTTAACATAGCCCTCCCAATCAGCTGTTGTAACAGCGTTCACTGCACTTTCACACACCTGCTGTAGATTTCTTAAAGATAGGTCACTGGTTACATTATGCTCTCTTACATACCGCTTTATTGCTGCCCATGCCAATTCTATAACGTTCAACTCGCACATATAAGGAGGTAACCTAAGAACTGTATGCCCATGCATTTCTATTACCCTGTAAATATGGTATATTTTTTCTTTTGGCTTATATATTTGAATTAAATCAAACAAATCAGCCTTTGGCATTGCAGCAGAACACAAAATATTGTTGTTCTCCAACCATTGTACCATTTCTTGCTTTACAGCATACTTCGACGGAAGCTTATTTTCTTGTACACTGTAGTATGGAGCGTTAACAAGCACAATGACACTGTTGCAGGGTACATTAGGTAAAAGTCTCTCCTCCAACCATTTCTGGAAATTTTGTCCATTCATTTGGCCATGATAATCACCACTAGCAAGTCCAGCTTTGAACATCAAAGAAGCTCTGGGTATGAAACCTTCGTTGCTTCCTGCATTTACAAGAATCGGGCAGTTTGAAGAGCTGGTGTTTGTCGTTATCCCATAGATATCATCACTCTGCCAGCATTTTCCAAATGTCAAATTATTATCCACCCAGGACTTATCAATGTAAATGCTACTTCTCCCAGCATTTCTGTATCCATTTATAGCTCTTAGGTATTTAGCTCTCCAGTTAACTATGTCTGAACGTTCAATAAGTAATTTTCTTTTGCTTCCACATTGTTTACATTTGAAACCCATATTGCACAACAGCTTCCATAAAGTTTCTCTACCCTAAGGAAAATTTATTTTTTCCCTAATTGCTGCAAGTAGCTTGGGAACAGTAGGCACTTGTTTTCTAACCAAATAAAAGTCTCGAATCACATTTTAATTACTGTTCTATCAAAGTCATCACAATAAAATTTGCATTCCTCGGCCTTTGGTCTGTTTTTCCCCGGAGTATGAAGTGATTTTTCGCCTGCTTTAACACCTTCTCTTCTTATTCTTGATACAGTGTGTTCCGATATCCCACAATAATTTGTCCCTCATAAATTTCTTTGTGAAATTAAAGATTTTAAATTTCCTGATTTTGCTTCTTCGTCACACACTTCAATCACTGTTCTAATTACCTCTTTTGCTTCAGTGTGAATACTTTGTCCTTTCTTTCGAACTGCAGCCATATTTAAATATTTAAATGTTAAACCAAGAATAAAAGTAACAAAATATTATATAACTGTAGTACTATATGCTGTAGCGCGTGTTAGCAGTGAGAGCCAAATAATGCATAATACAGCACTGCAGTTACTGAAATGAGCATTAGATCTGGCAACAGTAAGTTGGTTCACATACACACATAGTAAATGTAAACAGATCCACTAGTACATGACCAGATAACAGTTCAAGCCCCCCCCCCCGCTTGCTCACCCCTCAGGCCCTGCTTGCCTGCTTGTGTTGGGTGGACAGTAATTAGAGTTAAGGTCAGTCCATAATCATGTATACACTTAGCACATAAATAAATCTTGTTGATTTACAAAGATCAGCAATAAAGCAGAAATTTGCTCCAAGCAAGCACATGCCATCAGTGGTTAGTAAGACTAGACTAGTCCTCTCAGTATCATCAAATTATATATGAGCTGTATTAAACTTCTTGTTTAAACTTTCAAAACATGACAGTATGACAGTATGAATCTCTGTTTTCTTGAATAAGTCCAATACTAATGATACACTGAGCAGACAAAGCATTCTACTTTCCTACTTACTGTCAGCAAGCAGTAGTCAGCTCACCTAGGACTTGTTTGAATGCAAAAGTTCTGCCTGCCATGTTAAGAATAGCAGACGGACAGATGTGTTCTATTAAAACAACTTTTGTGTACCCATTCTTCTTGGAATGAATATATTATCATGTTTTACTATTGTGCACACTGTGAGTTAGTTGTTTAAAGTATGCCCATGAGGTGTCACCCAGGTTAATGCAATATTGTATGCTTTACACTGTTTAGTGTAAATGGGAAAGGACTGGGTTGAAGTAATCACTCCTCAGACTCATGGCTGGAGGGAACCATTTCATGCAACATTGACCAGTAGTCAGCGTACTTCATAATTAAATCATATATATCACCTATTCGACTAGCAGGCAATCTATCTTCATAAATGTTTTCACAGTGCTGCGTTGCATATGCAGTGTTTGTGCAGCAGGGGCGCTACAATCTTAAAACATGCATGTCAATTAAAAAAGTTAGTTAACACATTGCTAGTGCTTCATTATCTCATTCAGCGAGATGATGATGAAGATAATGATAATGGTCTGTAAAAAGTTTTTAAGTGGAGAAATAAGAGTATGTTAAAGTCATCTCACTTGTCTTCTATTAATGTATTAGGCTTCATTGTGTTTAGTTCATTCATTTTATGTGAATTAATGTAAATGATCTTTTCATCTTAATTTCTAATTACAAGACAATATTACAATACACTTTCCATTATTTTCCTCTTCATACCATCTTTATTTACCTTTTCTGTTTACCCAAAGCTACTAAGTGAAGCTACTGGCAAATTAAGGATTCCTTAACAAAAGAAGTTTACCTCCACATTTTCATACTTCCTTTGTTCCCAAATTTTCATAAAGTGTATTTACCAACAATTAGTGCAGTAATGATGAGAAGAATCAAGTGCCGCTGATATCAATGTTTAGATACACCACATGCCTACCACAGAGACACCCGAGGGTGACTTACGAACTAGCAGGGACATACTCGGTAGCTCATAACCAGCACAAACCAAATATTATAAACCTGATGACAGATGGTCCAAATAATATGAGGAAAACTCTTTTCCCAATTGAAGCAGGATTGTCAACATGTCTATGCTAAATCCTGAAGATTCCTTCTTGGTTAAAGGTGTTATGGTAATGCAATTCATACTCTCTTACAGGTTTATCAACTATACCGCTTTCAATGGTGCTTTAATGCATAAAGGTTATAAAACAAAACTCGTGCTCAAATTGAAAAATGGAAGAGAAAACCCAGATTTTCACATTTCATTAACAATAATCATATTCTCACCCACATTTGCATTGGTAAGGCCAACACTACGTACCGGGTGAATACGGCACCTTGTGTGCGAGTGCGAGAGTCTGGACTGCGATAGATACGGAACCTTGTTCATTCACATTTATCTTTTGATTTCATACCAATTATTTTAAAGATTCATCCCACCCATCTGGTTACGCTGCTGTAATTTTATGATGCCAGAAATTATCCAAGCTGTTTCACTGTTACAGAGATGGGATGGAAAATAACACTGCTGAGCAAAAGTTTCGCATCAGAATTAACAATGCAACTAACTGAATTTCATTTTATTCCATTCAAAAATTGCATTTGTTTAGCTTGTGCTGATTATACTAAGTATATTCTGGAACCAGCACTGAATTTTGGTTAGTTACATTTAAAATGTTTCTAATACACATGGCACTAGAACCAGCACTAAAGTTTGGTTAGTTATACATATTTCTAATAGACATACAATGGTGCTTGATATTATGTACAGCATTACAGCATGACCATTTTAGTGCAATTAATTATACTGCGCAATCATATGGGGTTTTCCATATTTGATTTTTCATAACTTTACCACATACTACGGTCCCCTTCACCACACATGTTCGTATTTTACACAAAAGTAAATACCCATGTTCAGTTAGGAGCATGCAAAGGGCGTTCTTGCATAGAGGGTATGAGAATAACATTTGTCATACCATGCTCCTTTGCTGTTCAGAGCTAATGGCAGCCATACATCCAACTCACAGAGCCTACTTTAACAATCATTGTAAACTAATGGGCAAATATTATAAATGTGATTTCAATGCATCTGTAGAAATAGAGCTGGTATTGTGTTTCAGTAAGTAGTATAGCAGAAGTAAGAATTATTCCAGTGTTGAATACTCCACTTACAAATGTAACCTTAATTAGCAATAATTACTTACACCTGACTAGGATAGCTGAAGTCATTAAAACGCGACATTAGTAAACAACAAAGGAGTCAGAAAGTGGATCAAATCCCTTTGAGTACTAATTATTTTTCTTTTTAACGGAACTGCGTTATTTATGTAACTTATGCAAAATATAACATTTTACATTTTAATGGAGCCTCTTTCTGATAAGAAAAAAAAAAAAAACTTTATAGTAGCAAATTACAAAGTAGTATTAGTATAATAATAATAATAATAATAATAATAATAATAATAATAACAATATGAGTAATGTTACTACTAATAATAAAATGACAATATAATAATGTTACTAATAATAGTAATAATGATATGGTGATGATGGTGGTGGTTGTGGCGGTAGCGATGGTGGTGGTGGTGATAAATATTATAATGATGAATGTGACAATATTTTCAAATGCCTTTTATGGAATATATTATAACTATTATATCGTTTTGGTTATTTCATCAATTTGTTTGTCATTAAGAAATAAAACTAAAAAAAAAAAAAAAAAACTTATACCTCACACTGAACACTGCGATACTCACATTTGCTATAGATAATCTTCTTTTTTCCTCCCCTATAAATCTAAAGAAATATCTACAAACAAGAGCAAAATATATAAACAATTTCTCAGGATGCTACAAACTTTCTGCATTGCAATTAAATTTGTTGCCCAGCTAGGCAAAGACTGGTTCATACTATCAAACGAATGGAGCACACTGTTACGAACCGAAGAATAGTTATAAAATGTAAATGGAGTTTTATTTATAGACGCTCTTTAACTGCTGTGGTTCTCAGCGTCCCATTCTAAATTGGGCATGAAAGACGACTTAATTTTGCTCAGAGGCCTCTCTGTCAGACTTGAGGTTCTTTTACTTGCCATAAATCTATGATACGGGACCAACGGTTTTACTTCCCTTTCAAAGGAAGCCATGCTAAGGATTTTTACGCACGAAAAAATCCATTGTCCTCTGCTGGGTTTGAACCCACAATCTTGGGTATATGAAATTAGCGTGGTAACCATTACACCAATGAGAGCGACTGTGAAGAATAGGCAAGGAGGTTGCGTCACTCAACTTGTGTGGCTATACATTTAATTCAACAGCGCTGTCTGTCGTGGGTTTGAATCTTGTGTCACATATGCTTATTTTCTGACATTTAACAATAACAATTTATTTAATACTTCGAAATTGTTATTATCAGGAATGGAGAATCAGGTTAAAGGCACTATTCTAGACATTAACACACTCCATTGTGCTCTGTTTAATATACCATTTAATATTTTATTCGCTGGAGTCTGGTATTTTTAGGAATGCTTTTTTAACCATTAATGTCACCTTTTATGCTATTAATTTATTGTCTAGGTTATGTGCTTAGAATACTATGAGTCCTATTCTCACATAGTATTGTATTGGTGTTGCATAACTGCATAGTTACCTATATAAGGAATGTATTCATGCTGAGCTCATTCAAAATTTCTAAAATAATTATTTTTGTGTCTCGTGCCTGAAACATTTTAATTTCCTTCTTGTTGAGCGAGACTTTCTAACATGAAGATATAATGTTTCCTTAGATCCACTGTGGGTTAATGTAAACATTAACAATGCATGATCGAAGTATTTCTTTAACATGGTAATCAAATTTGAGATTTATACAGATGCCGTTGAATGTGGATAATGATAGAAAATATTATTAATTTTTGGAGGAATGATTGACAGTTGAAGGCGTATTTTCCTGTTTTATTTACAGCACTTGCAATTAATATTTTATAAAACATTCAGTTGTAAAATTTCATCGGTATTGAAGTGTTTGTATGTAAGAGGACGGCAATATTGCAATGTTACGCGAAGTTAAGAGCCTTGTAATTTGCAACTATAAAGTTTATTTTTTCTTATCAGAAAGAGGCTCCATTAAACTGTAAAATGTTATATTTTGTATAAGTTACATAAATAATGCAGTTCCATTATAAAGAAAAAAAAAATTAGTACTCAAAGGGATTCGATCCACTTTCTGACTCCTTTGTTGTTTACTAGTGACACATTTCAACGACTTCAGCTATCCTAATCAGATGTAATCATTGCTAATTAAGGTTACATTTGTAAGTAGAGTACTCAACACTGGAGTCATTCTTATTTCTGCTACACTACTTAACCGAAACACTATACCAGCTCTATTTCCATTCTCATTGAAATTGCATTTATAATATTTGCCCATTAGTTTAGAATGATTGTTGAGGTGGGCTCTGTGAGTTGGGCGTATGGCGGCTATTAGCTCTGAACAGCAAAAGTACAAGGTAGCATAGTATGACAAATGTTATTCTCATACCCTCTGTGCAAGAACACCCTTCGCGCGCTCCTAGCAGAACATGGGTATTTACTTTTGTGAAAAGTATTTTGGCATCAGTTGCCACATGGTTTGAAGTGCCCGTCATTTCCTGGTGATTTGCAGCACTTTGTGCTGCCAACTAGCGACAAGTCTTGCTGTAAAGGAAAAACTACCTTTGGAAAGAATCGTTAGAGGATTCAGTGACAGATGAAATGCGAGTTAGTTCCATTACATACCACATCGACCTGCGATACAAATGGAGCCGACTGTTCCAAATACATACTGTCCAACCATTTTTTTTTCATCTTTGGCATTTTATTAATGGATTAATCCTACTAACCTTAAAAAGATTTTCCTTTAGCTAATGTATTCTTTTGCGCATTCTGTCTGTAATTACTTAATTTTGTTCCTAAGTAATAAAGTTCATGTACTACTTGGATTTACCTTCCTTGCCAATATAATGTCTCATCATTCCTTATTTTGCCCTAAGTACCAGTATAGGCCTTTTATTTTCAGTTGTATTATGTTGAATAAAAGTTAAAATAAAGTGAATAAAATAATATTGTTGCAATATTTTAAAGACTTGCAATGCATGCTGTTATATTAGACTTTCTTATAATAATTTTCTACCCACAGCATTTTCATAAGGTAACTTTGTGCACCTTTTACAGAAATTATTTTGATAGTTGTATTTTCTTACTTGCCATGTGTAGGCATTAAGTTTGAAAGTTGAGTCACTCAGAGTTATATCATCTTTGGACCAACGGTTTGAGTCCCAGCCATGGTATTGAATTTTTCAACATGGATCCAACTTTCCAACAGTAGCTCCTGTTATTGCAATAGTTAACATAGTTCTGTAATTTCTAGTTCCTCTAGAGAAGGCTCTGTTCTTGCTTATCTGCAGAGGTTTTGCCCTTGCTATGTTGGACTTCTTTAGGGGGACAACTGCAGAACTGTGTTGGGTGCAGTGCTGTTATCCTATATACAGTGAAACCCCGTGATTACACTCCCAATATAAGCACTATCCCATTCCTTACACCATATTTGTTACTTCCATGAACTTTCTATATTAATGCTGCATGTTTTTACCCCCTTTAGTGCTTTCAAATTCTGCTTTTATCACTTTTTTCTGGTTAATGATGAATATAAATATTGTATATAATTTCTGAAATGATTAATATATTAAAATGTAAAAAAATGGTTTGATTATATTCAGTGTTCAAGCACTTTACTTGAAAACCCTCTACTATTGGACCAATTACAGTAAATTATCTTGAAAGGAATTCATACTTTCAAAAGTCTCCCTGTCATTGTATTTTTAAACTTTTAATCTCTTTGAATTATGTACAGTGTATGTCAAGTTGTCGAACAGTAGTATAAAATGCCCACACATAAATGTAATAATTAGCAGTGTAAGTAGATGGCAATCAACAATCAAAGATTGTTCTACATTTTTTACTGTACTGCACCCAAATATTCAGAAATTACATTTATAATACTGTTATGCTTATTAAATTGTGTAAATATTGTTTTTTCATAATTAATAAATCCTGTGTCTAACATTATTCTGATTATTACAAGTATAGGCCTCAGTACCTTGAACAGCGCAATTATGGGGTTTTATAGAAATATACATATATAAAGTATATTATGTACAAACAGGCAGGCGGGCAGACAAGATATCAACACAAAGCTTTATTTGCAAAGTACAATACCTTACTCTATTTTTCAACCATTCTGTCAAGATATTTACAGTGACGTGGTACCAGGTTTTCAATGCCAATGTTATACTTCTCTACCTCTTTAATTCAGAATCACCAGACAGTATCAATAATAAACTATTAACATACAGATTCAATTAGCAAAGAAGTACATTCCAAGAGGTCAAGTTAAAATTTACACACCCTTCTGGTCAAAAGAGTTGGAATAACTAAAAGCTGAACGAGAGAAAGCCAAGAAGAATGCTGATCACTAAAAATGTAGAGAACATTACAGTGGAAAAATAAGGCAGCTGTTTTCAAAAGAATCATAATAAATGCAAAGCGAAATTCATTCAATAAATTTATAGAAAATTTGGATTATAGAAAAGATGCTCATAGGATTTATAAATGTATATCTACAACACAAAAGGAAAGTATATCCAAACACCCTATTATGTAGAGAAATACCAATATTACTGATGATTTAAAAATAGCCTCAATTTTGAATACCAACTTCACTGCAAGTAAAATCCCAAAAGAAAATAAAAACCAACAAAGAATAATGCAAAGAGAGATAAAAACCAATAAACAGATTAAAAATGGCAACCTAACATCTGATAATAACATTTGTTGTTGGAACTTCAGTATTACAGAATTAAATGCAGCTATTAATAACGTTAAATACAATAAAGCTCATGGCCCAGGTAATATACATCCTGAGTTTATAAAGCAATTAGGTATGAAAGCCAGAACTACATTAGCCAACTTCTACAGCCATATATGCAACACTTCAGTCCAAAATTGAAAAAAGCCATCATAATACCTGTATTAAAACCTGAAAATGCTGCAGAAGGTATAAACAACTACAGACCAATATCACTGACCAGTCAGTTATCCAAAATTATAAAAAGAATGATTGCAGAAGGATTAAACTGGTTTATGGAAAAACATAACCTATTATATAAATCACATGTAGGATTCAGAAGAGACCATTCAACCAGTGAACAAATTATTTTATTAAGTCAGAATATAAAGGAATCGTTCAACAAACAAGAAGATACAGTAGCAGTGTTCTTAGATTCCAAGTCACCATATGATAGCATTTGGAGATGCAAACTAATTCAAAAACTCCAACAGCTAACTAGGTATCAAAGATAATATGTTACAATGGATTTCTGAATTTGTAACCCAAAGGTGTACTGCAACAAAATAGGACATAGCAATCTTCATATACAAACAAACTCATCTTGGATTACCTCAAGGAGCCATGTTAAGCAAAATCTTGTTTTAACATATGTGAATGACCTACCAATTCTATTAGAACAAGAAGGCTGCAAAATAGGCCTATGCACTGTTGACCTAGTTTTTTTTAAATCAGAAAAATCAAATCAAATTAAAACTGCAGAAAACACTAAAGACGGCACTGGAAAAACTTGAGAAATGGTGTTAAAAAATTTAATGACAGTAAATACAAGAAAAAAACATATTTCCAGCATTTTTCTTTGGGAAAAAGAAATTAAACCTTATTATAATGGCAACAAACTCCAAAAAACAGAATTTTCAAAGTATTTAGGAGTATATTTTGATGAAAGACTCAAATGGGTACATCAAATGGAATCTGTTACAAGGAAAGTAAATAATAGGGTTAAAATACTGAAAAGACCCCGGGAGCTAATGGGGCAGCTCTAGAAAAAGGTTAGATGCAATGTACAACACACATATTAAACCCATCTTTAAATACTGTGGTGATGTATTAATAACAGCATCTGAGTCTTGTAAAAAACAATTAGAGAAAACTCAAAACCAGGCATTATGCTTAATAACACCCCTAATTGAAGCATTTCTCTTTGCAACATCTAATAGGCCAATAAACCTAGAACTTGAAGAACAAGCTCTTATAGCTCGTGAAAAACTCATTCAAATTCCAAATTTTAATAAACTAGACAAACATCAGGATTTTAAATATATACTAAAAACCCAAAAAGGGTTTGTGCAAGAAGTAAAAAAAGCTAAAAGAAAAACTATACATACCTATTACAAAAGAAAATATATTACATCCCATTAATCCAATAGACAGCTTTGAAATATAATATAATCTAGACCTCTGTGAAATCTTCAAGAAACAAACAAGTCTAGATATTGCAAAAATGATAGCATTAGAAACACTGCAAATCAAATATCCTGAAGAAGAATGAACACGTATATATATATATATATATATATATATATATATATATATATATATATATACAGATGGCCCATTTGTAAGTAATGAAGATAGAGCTGGAGCAGGCGGTACATGTCAATTTTTCTCCTTTTACAAAAATGTGGGAAAAAACACTATAAATTTTGATGGAGAAATTAATGCAACCTACACTGTTCTAAAATATCTAATTGTTTGGCTACAAAAATGTAAAAACATTGTTATTTTATCACATTCTAGCAGCAATCCAAGCAATAGCATTAACTCACAATCCAAAAACAGAAAAAATAAGAGAAACTCACTATCTTGTTAAACAGATACAAAATGAAGTAAGAACATAGCCTTCCAGTGGATTGCTGCACACTTTGGGTTGAGTAATAATGAGAAGGCAAACATCCCAGCAAAAACGGGAACCAAAATTCAAAATAAGGTACAACCAAAATTACCACTGGAATCAGTTAAATGTATCAATAATGATAATAAAGCTAAATTAGCCACAAATATATTAAATTCTTAAAGAGAAAAGTTCTTAAAAAACTTGAAACTAACTTATGAATTACCTTAAAAAACAATCATCGCTATGTTCAGACTTAACAGTGGACATGATTGTCTCAGCAAGCACCTGCATAAAATTGGATTGCTATCACCTCCAAATTGTTTGTTATGCAACAAGGAAGAGGAAATTAATATGGAATTATTTATCAATCTGCGAACAACTTAACCTGTATCCAGACATGACCTCAAAGTATTGGGAGGCAAGAAGGCTTTGTTGCTAAATCCTGATCATTAGTGTGTGTGTGTCTCTCTCTCTCTCTCTCTCTCTCTCTCTCTCTCTCTCTCTCTCTCTCTCTCTCTCTCTCTCTCTCTCTCTCTCTCTCTCTCTCTCTCTCTCTCTCTCTCTCTCACACACACACACACACACACCCACCCCCACACACACACACACACACACACACAAACAATTTTATAGGCAAATAATGCAAATGTATGGCGATAATGCAATGAACGAGTCTTCAGTGCGGAAATGTCGCATAATTTATGATTGATCAAGGATGAACCAGTGTGTGTGAAAAAGACCGGAGTGGAAATTCATCAATACTTATGGAGAAGTTGAAAGCAAATTTTGATAGAGGAATTAAGAAAAACTAGTGTTTCATTTTGGACACTGTACATGACGTTTTGTATGGAATAGATTTCCCAGCCATGAAGACCTCAGAGTGGCAGTGACATCTTGGCTCAGATCTTTAGGGGTGAAGGAGTACGTCTGCTTTGAAAAACCGTTACCACATGACAATAAATACCTTGATAGCAATGACTATTATGTTGAAAAATAGAGTAAGTACTGTGACTTTGTAAATAAAGTTTTGTGCTGATAACTTTCATTTTTATTTAGTTATGCCAAATCGTCTATCACTCTCTGGATGGCCCTCATATATACATATAATCTCTCCATATCAAATTATATATATATATATCCCCAGGCAAAGAGCTGAAGTCCTGCTCCTCTTGTGCTGATTGGCTGGTGGTCCTCTCTGTGCACGGGTCAGTGTTTGTGTTACATTTGGGTATGTTTGCCATATCCCTGTTTAAGCTGTTCTTTATTTATATTTATATATTGAGCCCCCTTTAGCATCTAAGATCATATCTGGGGCTTTGCACTTGAAACAACTCATCTGTAGGTTCTTTTATGTTTGGTTTAAATCATTTTATTTTCCTCAAAAACACACATATTCACTCTCACATACATACTTTCAGACTCTGTGGGGGATAGGGAATAATTCTGGCTAAAAACTATTCTTTTGTTTGAATATTAATATGCTTTCTCTTATAATACTATAGTGGAAATGGTCACTGGCTGCTAGCAGAGATACTTTGTCGAAATCTAAGTGGTAACCAGTAACTAATCTTTTTGGAGTTTTGATTTCTCTGGTTGATTTAACTGAGACTTCTTGTGTGGTCTTTCCATTTGGTAAACACTGATATGCCTGTTTAGCCAAAATGTGATGCTCCATAGTTACAGTCTATTTAATAAACTCTTGGATTCAGCAAGGGCCATGTTTCTCCTTATGAACTCGTAGGGTGGCAGCACTGCACCCAGCACAGTTTTGGGGTTGTGGCTCAAAATAAGCCCAGCATAATATTGGCAAAACAATAAGTAGAAAAACAATGTGACCTTTCCCAGAAAACATAGAAATTAGTCACTGGCCATTGAAGTCTGCATATTGTAGCATAATGCAGTATTACTTGAATTATATTAAATAGAAGAGTTGATATTTTTACTGAAGAAACAATGCTTGCTTTGATTTTCATATTGTAGCCTGCAAATACTCTCTTCTGTGTTCCAACTCAATCTGTTAAATTTCACCTCTGAAACAGTTTTTTCTCACATCACTCCTTCAATAAAAAGTATGCCAACTTCATGATACACAGTAAACTCTGAATATGTTTAATTACCTTCTATTATTCAAGTATAGAAACATGCTTTGAGAATTTAGAGCAGAGAATGTCAGTTTGATCTGTATCTTGGGCTTTTGGGTGACAGTTGTATACAAGTTACTGTAATGAATTAGCTGAAATCAATATGTAAAACACAACACTGATTTTTTTAAAGCTCTTTTCTTTGTACTGTATTGTGAACGTAATATTTTAACTTTTGCCAATCTCAGTTGGGTGCATGAAAGATGGCAGTTATTATCGTGAAACTTATTTGATGAGTTTATGCATAATCCTCAATTTTGCATCAGTTCTTAGAAAGTGATGGGATAAACTACTGATATATATATATATATATTTTGTGCTTATATTGACCACTTCAGAAACAATCTTTCTTTCTTAACAGGGTAGATGCATTTTTGCTAGTGGATCTCCATTCCAACCAGTCACTCTGAATGGTAGGACTTACTATCCTGGCCAAGGAAACAATGCCTACATTTTTCCAGGAGTAGCCCTTGGAGTAATTTGTACAGGAATTCACCACATTAAAGAAGAATTGTTCCTTATTGCTGCTCAGGTATGAATATACTTAAATGTTGCAGATAAAAGTGTTACTTTATGCAGAAAAGACATGAATTTAAAACTTTGCATTTACATTGACAGACATTAGCAGATCATGTCACTGAAGACGATATCAAGAAAGGCAGTCTCTATCCACCATTAAAGATGATCAGAGAATGTTCCATAAAAATAGCAACTCGGATCGCTCAGTATGCTTATGAGAAAGGTAAGGGATTTCATGGTAACTAAGCATTCATTACTGATGTTTGCTTTCAGTATACAAAAACCTATTTTGCTCTCATAGTGCTGAGTGCCTTAATGGTTACTTACATAAAGTTTCAATTAATTGAAATATTTGTAATGTGAATATACCATAAACTTTCACAAAGCTGTGTTGAACATAAATTTAACTTTGCAAATCATTAATGCCACAACAGACTCCTTAAGAAAAATAAAGTAACATTATTAGTTAAATTTCCATAACATTTTAAATTATATAATATTTTATTTAGAATTAAAAACCATATTATGTGTGAGACTCCAAATATAGTAGTTATTCAATGTATGTTGTACATTACCTTCAAACAGGGTTTCAAACAGATCACACTGATTGGACTATTCCCTGAGAGGTAAAAGTGAAACCTATCTACAAGAAAGGCAATAAGGAAGAGGTTTACATTTCAGGGATTAATAAACTTCCTGGATAGATTCAAAACAGTAAATGATATTCAAAATTGTTTTAGCAAAAATAGATCAGTTCAATGTGTACCAACACATTTTATTAAACAAGTTTATGAGGCATTGGGTAATAAATGATTGACTAATTTTATTCCTAGATCTAATGAAAGTGTTCACCATAATGAATTATTTGTTGCTACTTGAAAAATTATCTGTTTATAGTGTGAGAGGATTAGCATTAAGTTGGGTTGTCATATCTGGAAAAAGGAAATACTTTTTAGAAATTGAGCATTTTTATAGTAAGACCAATGAAATTATAAAAGATTTCTGTGGTTTTAAAAATATGGCATACCTCCAGGATCTGTTCTTGGGGCACTACTATTTATATTGTACATTGAGACCTACCAGGCAATGTAAATAGTTGATGAATGTGAATGTAACACTTTTTGCAGGTGACACAAGCATTTTTGTGATGGTGCAAATGAAAATAATACTTATCATATATGCAACATAGTGCGGGCTGCCATCCACCTTCCCAAGGAACTGCTATCTGATCTACTTGGCTCACTTAGCAATAACAGGAATGTATAGAATAGCCACACAGACAAAGACCTTTGCATAACTTCCCTGCAGTTCAAGTAAAACAATCCCTAAAGTCCATAACAACGCATTCAAGAACAGACCATTTCTGGAACCTTAAAAATCAAGATTTCCCATGATTATAGCCACCTGGGCTATAAAACTATATAAGGGGATAATGAAGTGGTCGGTCAATCTAGTGAGTGACAAACATTAAAGCAGTGAAGTAAACCCACAAGTAAGTGTGCAGTGGACAGTGCATAGTGCAGGTGATCGTAAGTTGTGACTCAGTTATTTTGTGTACCAAGTGTTTGACATTGTTACAAGTGCAACATGTTTTATTATATTGGGTGCCTTAGCAGCAATAAAGTGAGTTTAGATGAAAATGCTGCTTCATTTGAGGTATTAGGATCAGGAGTAGGATACAAACACTCAACTTAGCAATGAGTTCAGAATTGTTGAATGAGATGCAGACCCTGAAATCTGGAATGGACAAGATAGGTAGTGAAATAACATGAGTGAGCTCTGCAATGCAGAAAATGGAGACGAATAACTAGCAGGAATGGAGAAAGATGTGGAGGAGCTAGTCAGAAAGATGAAAGACCATGGCCAGTGCCTTAAATCGCTGGAGGAATTTGGGGAATGGCTTAACATACTGGAAGGAAGGATCAATGGCAGCAACAAGAAAGAAAATGCCATGGTAGAAGGAATACGTAGTGGAAGACTTAGAGACTTGAAGTTTGAGATGCAACACAATATCTGTGTGCATCAAACCACTAAAGTACGCCGGAATGTAGATATTTGAAGTTTTGAAGTTTTCCAGCTGTTGTCAACCACAAACATTGGTCTGCGGAAGAAAAAGCAGTACAGCTAATAGCCAGCCTCCA
Organism: Hymenopus coronatus; assembly: GCA_030762935.1. NCBI lineage: Eukaryota > Metazoa > Arthropoda > Insecta > Mantodea > Hymenopodidae > Hymenopus > Hymenopus coronatus. The sequence continues at coordinate 192,723,321 of CM060900.1, read as the reverse complement.
GAGATGGACGGGAAAAGTTTTGGTTGTGATCCCATTGTCAGCATTTTCCAGGGACATCTGGGACCCATTTCAGGAACCAGTGATTGCACACAGCTAATCGCAATCAGCTCAAGTCGAGGCAGCAACAAGAGATGCTGCACCAGCTTTCCTTGGCCATTAAACAGTTAGTGAACAAAGCTCTGGTGGCCCTTCCACCCAGTTACATCTCTCGAGAAGCCACTTACTCTTTTGTTGATGGGTTGCATGACACTGAGATACATCAGTGTCTGATTCTTGGCAATTACAAGACCATCCATAAGGCACTAACAGCCATGCTGAGGATGGATGCAGTCAAGATAACTGCCTCTACTTCAGGACTAGGAGCATTCACTACAATGGGAATGGAGGATCAATCTTGGGACATTAATGTAGATTGTCAGGTTATATATGTTGGTGATAGGCTAATCGGGATAACTAGTGAGGGACTGCCCACACCAGCCATGGGAAGCTGGTAAATGTAGGGGAAGTGTGATATCTCCCTGTTCCCCTTGGAGTTGTCATTAAAAGTGTTGTTCAGTATGTAAAATATGGTAGCTGTGGAACTTGCCAATTTTTGAAGGAGTTTGGCTCAGTACCAAAGTATGTCTTATAGTATTTCTTTCTCAAATGAGGCTTTATAAATCTTTTTTCAGTTGTATAGTTGAATTTGACACCTTTTCTGGACACAAATTCATCAAAGTCAGGCTTAATGGTAGACACAAATAGACACAGTATTGATAGAAGTGTGTCTTCATTTAAACTGGAGCATTATCACTCTTAGCATAGTTCAATTTTTTATACTTATATTGATGGTTTATCTTTTCCATGCTGATTAGCATGTGCAGAAATAAAGTATCATCTGATGTTACAATTTTTACATAGAAATCTATTTACAATATAATAAACATTCAGGCTTTTTACCATTTTGAAAGCAGAAATAGTCAATTTCCCATTTTACACAAAATCTTCTCTAACATTCTCATATGCCATACTCAATGAAACGTCTATTGTTTTTTGTCATGTATACAGCTAAGCAGGCACAGTGGAGTATGTAAGGAATGGGTGGCAATCTTTGCATACCAATATGAGCAAGCTCCCTAGGGCTGGTCCACGCTAAGCTGAAGAGCAGACAGGAAACGAATAAGCACTGACATGATAATGGGCAGGTCAGGGCCATCATCACTATTCCCTCGAGTGACTTTGCATGCCTTGAACAGACAAATGGATACATAGTAAGTTGCTCTGGATTCTAGTGATCATGGGAACCATCGTGACCTAATCAGACCTGCTGTTATGAAGGGTTTGCCATCAGGGAAACCGATTTGGCTTTATCAATTATTAACAGCATCAGGAAACACCTTGCCCATATAGAGTCCTAGAGTTGACCCTTGGACAGAGCATTCATCTGTGGATGTTCATTTTGTGGGTGGCTGAGGATGTGGTACTGGGGCTGGTTACCCTCAGGAGTCACAATGCAGCAGTCGATGTCAGCAGGAGAGTCTTGCAACTTTGCCAAGACAAGGTGATGCTTCGAAGACCTGAGAACAATCAGGGTTGTGCAGAATGATCCTGATAGAGGATGCAGTCATGCCCTCAAGGAGCAAGATGATTGTGAAGGTATGTGTGTGGAAGTCCAGCAATCAAGAAACATACTTTTGGAAACAAGCACTCCATTGAATGAATTATGCAATGCCAGGGTTGTTGCCTTGTCAAGAAGTGTGTGTGAGACTGCTGAACCCATTGGATGCCGATCAGGATTATGGGCTGGAAAGGACAGCTTTCTTTTGATGCTCACTGTGTTAGCGGCTATGGCTGCATGCTCTAAACTTCCCATTGAAACTGACTCCTGTCAGAGTTTGTCCTCTCCTTTTTATACCTGTCAATATTGTGGCAGGAAAAATCCAGGAGTAGTGTTTATTGTGGCATGTACAAACCACCTAGGTGTCACAAACTCACATACAGGTGCAACAGTCAGAGCTTCAATGTAAAGTACTTGCTGACTGCTCTTGTGTCCTATGTACATGTCAACATACAGCTATGACTTTTGAAGAAATCCAATCACACATGTGCAGTGATGATGGCCAGCAAGGCATAGTCACAATACTCTTTCATTCAAAAGCTGTCAAACAGGCTTGCCTTTGATTCTCAGAAGTAGTTTTGCAATGCAAAACTGTTCTGTCTCCATCTCTTTTCTTCATGGGAGGTCAAAATGTGGTTCTCAATTTCTAAAATCGGAGTTGCTACTGGTCTTCAAGGAAAATAAATCACAGTTTCCCTATTCTGGGATGTAAAAACTTAAATACAGTAGTGCGTTTCCTTTTTGAAACAACTAGACTTGTATTAATAGTTTCATTTCTTGTACTTGCACAAAAGAGGTTTTAAACGTTCAGAGCAATCATATGTTTGTTACTTTTAATATACTGTAGGTCTTGCTGCATCTTAAATCATGTGATGAACCACACCTTCTCCCTTGTTTGGAAAATTTCATAATTTTGACTTAGCAGTCACTTGTACTAATGACCAGTTTTCAGTGATCACTTTAGGCAGATTTTGCTGTACTTTACTCAGTGGTGGCTCATGAGTTATTATTTGGGGCTTCACAGAAATTCACTATCTACTAACAAAATATTATCTCTGTTTCAACATAATCTCATAATTTATTCAGATAAATAATGTGAATACAAACAGCTTCAAGTATTTTAAAGGCTTTCAAAATACAATTACTGTTTTTAACATAATAAAATTAATAACATCAATATCAACTTCTAGGCATTTGTATATATCAAAAGTGTGATTAGGCATACATTATAATATAACCTTTTGTACTATTAAAATTACTCAGTTATATATTGGAACTCTTAATTTAAAAGATCTGATACAGGAAAGGACAATCTTATGTGCATTTTCTATATACAATGTTCATTCTTCTTTCCTCTTTTGAGCCAAACAAATCAATCACAATAAAATTGAGGATGTTGGCAATCATCTTTTTCTCAATCAAAAGCATTGCTAAGGCACGCAGCCTTCCCTTGATCATGGTACTCCTTAAAAAGGTTTTATTTCTCTTTAAAGTGGAAAAACATCATTCAGCTTTAGCAGTTGTCATGGGAATTGTATTAGTAAATAGGAATAACTTGTAAATCTGAGTAAAATTATTCTGCAAGTTATTTTGTATAACAAAGTGCAACAGACGGCAGTGCCAACCATGTTTGTAATATCTGAGCTTCTGTAAATAACACCTAACTCTGTCTTCAAATTATTCTTGTCTAACATATTGTAAGCATTGGTTGTATCCTCAAGAAGTTAAGCAGGGAAGTGTTTATCATATTCCTGGAATTTCTCAGCTTCAAAGAGCGAGACCGCAGAATATTGTGTGGTAAACAAAAATCTTGTTTTGGCTTGATTTACAATTATATCACATACTTCCTTAGCTGCCATAGGTCTACTTATGTAAGTATTTTCCACCTTCCTTTTCTTTGATGGTGCCTCTGCACTTTCAACATTCTTATTAAACATCCCCATTCTTTCTCTTTCTTTCTAAATTGAAATTTGAAAACTTTGTATATTTTTTTTGAATATAGACAGTATCAGTATTTCACTTTTGGAGTTAATTAAATAGCATGTCCACATATGGCATAATATTGTGGAAAACTGTGAGCCAAAACACAACATGGGGGTTCCTCCAACATGCAACTAATTGATGTTGCTGATATTTTGTAGTGAACTGTTTGACAACTGCTTCTATTTTATCCATGCATTCGATCAATTGTTCTCTGTTCTCAAACACTGTGTTCGCAGTTCTACTTTTGAACATCTGGTAGCCAAGGCATGATGTATTCTCTTTCCAACCACTTTATTAGGTATTGAAATTCTGTGAGGCAAGTTAATAAAAATAAAAAAATAAAAACTTACATAAGCTGTTTCTGACTAGTGTATTGAGCTGACGAACGTAACATTGCATAAATTGAACATTTTTGTAAATATGCTCAGTAATTAATTGCTTGGACATCAGAATGCCGGCCATGCACAACATTAGCCATCGTAGCTCTGGGAAATTACTTTACCAGAATTGTTGACCACTTTACCAGTGCACTTTGAAGGCACTGAACAATAGTAACAGTCGTGTCCAGAAGGATTACAAAATTCCCAGAAGTGTGCTGCTGGTTGCCCATTGCTTAGGATGTATCAAAACACAGTAGCTAATCAAAATGCAGATGAGATGTCAGTCATTTCATCTGCTATTACTGCAATGAAGTCTGTATTTTAAATTTTTTTTTTAATGTATTCCTGATATACTGTAAGCATGCAGTCCAATAAATAATTCTGTTTTTCCTTAGAGGTTCCCCTAAAATCACAGTGGCACTGGTAATATGATCCTTCAAAGAAGCATCCAATTCTGCTGAAAAGTGAATAAGGTTTTAAAAGATGCTGGTTTACTTGACACATTTCATTGCAGCCCCTAAGTGCAGTGCCACAGATATTAATGCAATCGACAAGAAAGCATATATCAATATTTTTTATACTTGTTCTGTGTGTCTCTTAGTGTTCTAACAATGAGCATTTTCAAGCTATTGGCGAATATCCACTTTTCCTAAAGTATTTAACTATAGGATAAGGTGAGACTGTGCAGATTCGTGCTTTTTAATCTTTTAAATTAAATGTGCCAAATTACAGACACCATAGCTGTCTAGCTAGATTCACCACCTTGTTATGCTATAGGCAATTAGTCACCTCACAACACTAATCTATGCATTTTTGTCATATATATATATATACACACACCTCACATTTGAATTCTCTTATAAAATCTCTATTCTTTGATTTCCTTACCTGTGTAATACTAAGCTGAGATCTGGTCCTATTCCCATATTTTATCTCTGCCTTCTCCTCTAATGATGTATTAGAAAATTTTAGTTCCTTTAACTCACTAACTTTCAATTTAACTGCTTATATTCAGCTCACTTCTTATCCACTTATCCAGCAATGCTTTGGAGTAATTAGCATGTGCTCCACAGGCAGCTTGAACCAACCTTCCCCCTCCACCTGATTCTTATATTGGAGAGTGAAGACTGTCCAGCAACACATTTATAGCACATGCTCCATCTCCATCTCTTAGTTCAAGCAGTCAAGCAGAAGTTACAATCCAGTGGTATTCACAGACTGTTTACTATTTTTATAGTTTTATACATTTTATACCATTGTTTTTGCGGTAACTAGTGGTACAATTTTGGAATCACATGTAGCTATTATTAGTACCATAATCAGCATTGTAAATCATTCTTATTAGATTAAGCTGGGAGTTTCACATGCTCATGTGTTCCAATGGAGTAACCGCCACTGATCACTTACAGCAAAGACACGAAAGACATGTTTTACGAGATGTTTCTCACATCCTCAGCTGTGTGTTAAACTTATTAGTTAATCCTTGCTGATCTTCCTTAATGTGATGATTAGGCTCTCTGTTTATAAAGAATTATAAATTTGAGTATGGCCTAAAAATGTGTATATAATGTCAAAATTCATTAAAGTTGGTTGCAAATGTGTTAACATTTTTTCAGTTGTTAAATCTGTTGCTTTTTATACAGTTTTCAACAGTGTACATAAATGCCCTGCGTGCATTTTTAACAGTGAAATGTAGTGAGTGTTAAAAGTCAACAGGTAACTAGGTCTACTTTATCATAGTTAGGCTTCTCTGGTTAATTCCTGCTGTGAATTAAATAATAGGTTAACATCTAAATTCAAATTATGGAGTTTTACCTTGGAACATTTATTTGTCACTGTAGAGGTAACTGATTGTTCAGGTTTACACTCAAATTTTGTGCTTTATAATTAAAGAATGGTAATTGAATATATAGTATTTGTGAATATAACTGTATTTCCAGATTTATGACACAGTGTTCCTTTCACTTAATCCATATTGGAACCAAATTCAAAATTCATATTTTTCCATTTTAATGTCTGATTCACCTAATTTAAGTGAACTATAGAGTATATTATATTTTTACAGGTTGTTCTGAAATAGTAGTTCAGTAGTTATTTTTTTTTTTCTGTAGCTTAATATCCTTTAACCTGGTTGGTCATGTCGGACGATGAATGAAATTGGTGAAATGATGCTCAAATGATCTCGGGGTCCACGGAGCTTAAAGTTACTAGACATTCGTCTTCTCAGGATAAGGGATCAGTAGTTTTATGGCGACCTGTAAATGTTGGTTTGGAATTGTTGCAAAGATGTCATCAACATAGCAGTACCAAGCCTTGAAGATTCATGGAAATGTCTTTTTATGTATGTTTTGAATGAGATTATCAATAAAACGGCAAAAAAAAAAAAAATTGCTGAGGGTGGATTGCCCATACAGGGACTTGATTTCTGCATGCAGTATTTCACATAGAAAAGAAAAAAGAATTTGTTCAGGTATAAATTGTTAGCAAGATGTATTCTTCTATTTCTATTGGTTCTATCTCTATTATATGAAGCAATTTTTGCTGCTTCTGCCTTGGAATGAGATTTCTGATTTCTTTATTCTGACTACAAAGATTTTTTTTTTAAATTATACTGTCAAATTTTGGAAGTGAAGTGAATTTATTTAATAACCACTTAGCCAATTTTTATTAATGGGAATCAATTCTGCCAGTGATTGGTTACCTGGCTGTACCAATTTTGTTGTTTTAGGTTGAATGTAAATTCTGAGCAGTGTTGTGTTATCTAATTTTATTTTATACAATTCTTTTTAGTAACTTAATTTTGTATGCAGCTTTGTTTTCAGACTCACCTTATCTGTTTAGGTATGTATGTTCTGATTTGCTTTGTAGTGATTTTAAACGTGGTTACAGAGGTGGGTTTCTTTTCATTCCTAATCTGGTCTACTAGTTTAAAATATACTTTTGACCATGGTTTTATCTTAATTTAAGCTCTGTGTAGTGATTTGAATCTCTGCTATGCAGTCTTTGACTTTATTTGAGCAGTCCAATCACAGTTTGAAGCCTTGGTTAAGGAGATTTAAGTCTGGTATAATGGAAGGAACTTTTGGTTTGAGATGTTGAGTACATTGTCTGTTTAGTGTTATAATGTGTTAGGTTAAGTTTTGGTTTCTTAGGTGATTCTTTGTTTCTTTGCACACATTTTCTAGATTTTTTATTTTGGTTGTTTTGTTCCTCATTTTTGCACTCAAAACTACAAAATACTTAGTTTTCCATGTTCTCTAGTTATGTTTTCAAAATTTATAATTGGCCCTAGGAATTTAATCTTGTGCATCTTGTTAGTGTGTATTCCTTTTCATTTCTAAATCATTTTTATCTGGTGCTTTTTGTTGTTTACTGCTCCCTTTCTGGACCTAAAACTTCTGAAATAACACAAAAATAAATCTTGGAATTTACAGGAAGTCAACCTACTTTAAAATTACATTAAAATTGCAGCTATAACTCATTATTACATAACATGCAATAGTAAATAGCCTTACACACAAACTACTTTATGTACCCTTGGATCAAGCTGAATTTAACAAAGAAATGAACACTGTAATTCATGTTGTAGAAGAAAATGTTTGCAACAAAAGTATACAAAAACATAAAATAAAGCAAAAGAAAACCATAAAAAAAATAATCACCCTCACCCAGAAAAATACAGTTATAACAGCTAAAGATGAGGGTTTTCTGTACAGAACAAAATATACATTAAAATAAGAACTAAAGCTTTCCTGGCGACGTGTTAATTCAAAATAGATTTTGAATTAAAATATACATTGACCAGACAGTGAGCAGAGGTGGACAGTCAGGTAAACAATTAAGGGCAGAAGTTTACTTAGACACTGGCATACAGCTGTGTTACATCTGTGCACATGCAGCCTGACAACAAACCGTGCAAAGCTGTCATCTTTATTAATAACACATTTAAGAGGTTTCTTACAACTCTAAAGCATTTAATCAATTCATAAAGAACTTTGGAGAACAAAATAACATCTGGGCTCACATAAACAGATACTCTGTGTAACCCGTCCTATCTCACATTACCGGTGGCGAACACTTGCACTAGCTGTTAGGTCATACACTGGACAGTCGTTGTGGAAAATCTGTCGGCATTAGACAAATTTTTGAGTACAGTGGTGTGTAACTAATTTATTGTTTATTATGGTAATATTTATTAGTTTTCTTGTAATGGACTAAAGAAGATATAAGTATCTAATGATGGAACCTCTGCTAAAGAGGAAACCAACCAAGAAAGTCTATAAATCGGAAAGCAGAGCATTAATTTACAGTGGATAGAAATTCTGTAGGGAGGAAAAGAAAGGAGGTTTTATTCTGCTTTTAGAAAAAGCCATAGAACGAGCAGCAAGAGCCATCAGAGTAAGCAAGAAAAACTAGGACAATTAGCAGTGAGAAGGCCAGAAATATCAAAGTATCAACTCCCGGTAAAAACTGAGTTAGAATGGGCTATAATAAACTTATAAATTTGAAAATAAAAATGAGATTCCACCATTGTATAAATCTAGAGTGTATGAAATCAAATATATGGATTGTTAAAAGTTCTACATAGGACAAACCAAAATAAATCTAAAAACAGGAACTGAAGAACTCTTCAGAAAACCTTCATTGAAAACAAGAAAACAAATCGGTAGCATTTCACTTTTGGAATTAAAACGATAATCTATACCCAAATCTAAAACCATTACATCGTGGTGCACATGTCTGGAATCCTATGTCATTACACAAATGGTCTCACCTGGAGGGAAGGGTTAGTAAATGAAGTAGCATCATCATCAATCACTGTAATATATTTATTTAAAAAAAAAATGTCTATAGTTTATCAAAATTAGCTTCACAAAGTGAAGTTGCATATAAATGAGCTGCAATCAAAATAATGCACATATATAATGCAATATTTGTTGAATTTTTGACATAAAATAATAGAATGCTCAAGGTAAATGTATTTCTTGAAGTTTTTACAAACATTTTTGTTTTTTCTGATTTTGCTTTTGCAATTCACACAGCACCCTCATGAGCTTGCAGGGGATTCCATTTAAGGATTTTAACACCACAAATCTCTCCAATTCTCTCAGTTACTTATTTTCTGAAATATTTTGATAATATCCCTTGCTCAACATTTTCTTGCAGAGGTGGAAAAGAAAACTGTTTCAAAAATTATCAGCTTCACTTTCAGCCATTACTTTCTCAATTATGTGCCTAATTCTCTCCTATTCCGCCTCATAAAAATATTCTGTGATGCTGTTATAATGCTTATAAGATACTAAAATAAGGCACCACACAAGAAAAGGACTATTCTGTTAAATAAAACCAATAACGCATACATGCATGCACAGGAATAACTAAGCAGAGCTAGAAATAAACTGCCACTAGTGTATGTTGCTGATCTGTGACACTAGAACTGTTTGTCGTAAGTTAACTGGAAGTGTTACCATACCACATGACTCCCATTTTGTTCACTTAAAGGTACTGAGAGGATAGCTTTATAAAAGAAATTTTCAAATACAATATTAATGTGAAAATATTCTTCCTGGTCTCAGACAACTTGCATGAAATTACTGATTAAAAAGTATGACATACCATAAAGACCATCCAATAAATTTTGAAATCCTATGAGTTGATACCTTAGTGAACAAATACATTGTTACACTTGCAGAGAGAAGGCTACAATCAACCATGATTCAGAATGGTAGTCAAACTCCCAAGGTAGAAAATGGAAGTAATAGCTCTCAAAACTAGTCCCTTATATATAAGTGATATAATGTTAAAACCAACTCCAAAATTATACAGGTATGATTTGATTATCACTGTTACTAAATTCCTCTAAACATCAATTAATTATTTATTGTGTCTAAAACCTTATATTTAAGGTATGGCATCAACATATCCAGAACCAGAAGACAAACGAGTAATCGTGGAAGCAGCCATGTATAATCATAATTATGACTGCCCATTGCCAGCTGTGTATCCTTGGCCAGAACTGCCAACTCTGAAGAATGTCAAAATTGAGAAGACTAGCAAAGCCTCGAGTATTGAAATTTAGGTTATGACTCAATTTTTAATATTTTAATGGGTGCCATATGTAATGAATACTGAGACTTTATGTATCATCACAGTTTCCAAACTTATAATCCTTGCAGTAGGTAATGCAATACTATCCAATCTCTTCATTGCCATGAGGTTATTTTAACTGTTCATTAACATGTGAGGAGGCCTTATTTTCAAGGTTTCTCCATGGCTTAGACTAGACAAAAAATGTTTTCATTCAGTACATACACAGATTTTTTGATCCAAACCTTTTAATTTTGCAAAGAATTTTCTTGACTAACATCTTCCCATTGTAAGTCTTTCTTCAACAAAGGTAATTGATTTTGATAGGTACCAAAGTATTTCATAGTTAATAGCCTAAAAAATTAAATTATTTCACTTTCATCCTTTTGTTACTCTCTACAGGAGGGGAAACCCAGTGAGTTAATGTTTTATCATTTTAATGTGGTTACAGTTGCTCTAAGGATTTTCATGCATAGTAAAGAAAAACAAATGCATATGATGATCTAAAGATGACATCTAGCTGTTCATAATACTATGTGAACATTCTCAGTATTTACATATGAAACTACCGTGAACAGTAAAGAAGTTATGTGTATAGAATTTGTGGAGAAGTATTTTTCTTAAATAAGTGATACTTCCACATTTATATACATAATATTACGTGCATCAGTATTGGTAGAAGATAATTTTATTGGTGCTGTCATGCCATTTTTTCTAGTTACTTTTTTCAGTATTTATAAATCCAGTATTATGTGATCTTTAATAATATTTATTTTTTATTTATTAATTTAATAGCTTAGTAAGAGCACTAATCGTTCTTAGGAATATTGTATGTTTTGTGTTCCAAGTAATGAAAGCCATTGTATAAACATGCAAGATAACTGATTCTTGAAGGTATAACTTCAGTTGTTACTTTACATAAAACTGTAAGCAACCTAATTATGAAATGTTATATTTATGAACTATGTTTAATTTTGAGTGAATCCATTGAATTAGCAAAGAAAATGTAAATGTTATTTGTGTGCCAATAAGTTAGTGAGTGACTGTCCCCATAACACAGTGGTAGTATGCCACTGTCACAGGGGACCCCAGTTCAATTCTCGGTGGGTCCATGGGAATATTTTTTCAACCGGATATCTTCCTGCTGCTTCCCATGTCTGGCAGTATGTCCCTTCACCTACATCCCACAGAAGTCACTGGCAAACTATCACGGTATCACCCTACCTAGTCGCTGCTGTTGAGTTGTGGTCTCTCCCATGATTCTGACCCTGTTCCAACCAACCTTTGGGTTGATCACTCTATCAACTTAGCAAGTATGTGATATAATCATAGCTTTATAACTTTAATTAAAATAACGTCATATTTATTTTAAGGTTATTGATGGTTTTTGTAAAATTGCAATGGTATGTTGTCTTGTTTGGTAATTAATGAACAAAATCACAATTAGCTTATACCACACAATACAATTTTGGCAGAAGGTAGAAAAATTTATATTCCAAAACATTCGCATGAAAGGATGTAAAAGTAAATTGACTTCTACACTTGCTAATTATAATCCTACATTGAAACTAATATATGCTATAATATTATTGAAACAAAATGTTATTCTGTAAGTAGCATTAAGACTTAAATATTTTGGTTATAATTATTTCTTAGTGCTCACCCTTTCTCTTTCTGTCTCATTTAAGTGTTTATTGCTCTTACACCGCCACAAAAATATGCTGTTCAGAAAACCAATTAGCCATACTTTGGAATGCCAAGAAATAGTTGATTACATAATTTGTCTCTTCCCAAAATCATAACCAACATTTTCTTCTTCGTAGTTGCCATGCAATTTCTTCATTTTGTTTTTCTTTTTTCTTTATTTCTTTAATATAAGCTGCATACTAGCTTAAAAGAATAACTCATTCAATCATTCTACTACAAAAAGTTTATGAACTGAAACTACAAATTACAGATGGTTTGACAGAATGAAATTTACCTTTATGAAATTTGTAGAAAACTTACATAGGCCACTGAGGTTTTAATTGTTGACTACAAACCATTTTGTGAATCCCAAGTTGTCTTATTTGAATGGTGTTGGATTATGTAATCATGCAGTAAGCCATGACTGGGAGTAACTTAACATGTTATTATAGCTCCTTTCAACTGTAGCAATAAGAAAGAATAAACACTGAAGTTTGTTTTAATTGTAATCAGTCTATTAGTTGTTGACTAAGTGACACAAGAGTTTTATCCTAGAAGTATGTAGCACAAAGGAAAGAAAAATAAAATTGTTATTATTAATTTATTTATGCATTTATTATTGATTCTGTCAAACCCACACCATTCTTATGTATTCTCATTATAATTAATTCTTTGTTTATTGTTTATTTATCTATTGTTTACTTATCAGAGGGGGAATGTCATGACAAATATTTCAGCTATGCTCTTACCTTCATGTTAACCTAACAAAATAGACAATTTTACACTTGCAAACTTTTCCTTACTGATTGTCTTCACATTATCAAAATTAATACCAGAAATTTAGACAGTTACTTTTATTTTCTGAGACTTTTACCTTTAGATGTTACCATTCATCTCTGTGTGGCTGCTAGATTTTTCTATACTTCCTTTAATTAATTAAAACTGTCATCTTTGTAATTCTTATGAACTGAAATCAATTACGTATTGTATGCATTATTCCTACACTGAAGCTTAACACATAATAAAACAAATATTTTCTGTTTCCACTAATCATCCCTTTAACCCTCTTAACACAATGTGGCTTCTTAATTATTTCATTATTATCAATTATTGAAGTGTGTAACTCCTTCACTTTTCTGTTACAACCCTTTTTTATTTAAGTTATTTCTTCAACTCTTTACTTCTCTATAAATTTTGACACTTTCTCAACTTGGCTGACTTTTATGAATCTTAGATATTAGCTTTTTTTTATATCCTCTTCTTGTGTCTTGAATGCTTAAATACTATTTCTCTCTGCCTAGGTTAGGCAAAGTGTATTGTCCACTAAAACAATCACACAACTTGCGAATTGGGGTGGCTTTTATTTACAAGTTAACATCATCTTAGAGCTGATTTTCAGGACATCTTAGAATATAAGGGTTGTTACTCTTAACTACTTCAATACAACTCATCTCACAAATTCTCGATTGAGGGAAAAATAAACTCTTCACAGCTTTTCATAGTTACCCTTGGAAACCTCATATTTTCCCATAAATCGAATGTGGGTATTTAATACATTTAGGGACTTTTCTATATAACTTTATTTCTAATTACTTCATTCATCACAATGTTGATGGGGTAGAAGTTTTATGTGGTGCATCATCACATCACAATTTTGTACTATGTGTGTGTACCACTTCTAACTTTTACTTATGCAACCACTGAGATGATTGCCTTAAATTTTATACTGATTTAACTTGTATATTTTACATTTATCCTTCTGCTCTTCCTGTTTACTGATCTACCATTATATTTGCTTTTGAAGTTACAATACTGTGTAGGAAGCCCATTTATGTTTTATTCTAACACTTTTACATTTCTAAATGAAACTGAATTAATGTGTTTAGGTTTCCAAATGATATTCAGTTGTTTTTACTGCACATGGCTGGGTGTTTAACACTTATGCCAGTGTTAACCTTAGTTTAAGTTGTGAACTGCAGGTGCCTACATTTGCATAAATTCAATTGCACACTTTTCTCTGAAATTAACCAAATAAATAGTGTTGTGTTGTCTTTTCAACTGTACTCGCTGAGAACTGTTCGTTGTAGTTTTACTGATCCACGGGAAGTTGTCATCTCATTTCCAAATTTGAATATTGGCAAACAATACAGTAAACAAAAATGCCTGATGTCACTCCATTTCCAATTGCATATATTTATGAATGATAAAAAAAACAAACATAAAAAAAACACCAAATGAGGGAGCGGGATGTAAAGAGGTTGTGAGGGTGCCACAGAGGTAGATGCACTGCTAGAGGAATTGAGAAAAATTATACTTCCATTTTGTTTTTATCATTTACCTAAGTTATTTTCTGTATTTCTTGGGTTCCTTTCACCCTTAAGGTGATGTATCCATGAAATTTGACCAAAATATTGTGAAAAACAAAACAAAATATTTTGTTTCAATAAAATGATATAAATTGTAAACTCTTAACACCATATGTAGATTTTACCTCCGGTGCACTTAAACTGCCAATTAATTGAAGCTATAGATAGGTAGGCCCATGCTTATTAATTGGCACTCCCAGCTTTAAACCTTATTTTCTCAAACTTTCTCCCAACATTTTCAATACTCAAAATGTTCCACAGGATGCAATTTTTAACTAATTTGTTTCAAAATATATACTGCCTCTCAAAAGCACATTAAATAAAATGGTCATATTACCTTTTCAAAATAATGCTTCAATTTTGATAAATAAAATATTTCACTTTGAAAACTCAAAAGTTTTTGAGAGCACAAAAAGTAATAATCTTTCTCCATTAACTAGGGCTAATACAAATATGTATATTTTATATCAGATCTAGTGTAAGCTTATTTGGTATAAAATTGGATTTTTGAATGTGAATAATTGCATGTATGTTGCTCAGTTTTATTAAAATTGAGTTTAGACAGTAAATGCAAAATTATTATTTAAATAACCATGCAAGCTAAATTTTGATATGTGGCAAAAATATCACTATTATTTTGTAAATAACCGGTATAAATTTCGATAAGATATTTTGCACATTGTGGATTTTCCAAAGTTCACAGATACATTACCTTAAATTATCTGTTCTCTTTCAACCCTTCTTGTTTTCTAGTCGCTAGTCTTTTTAGCACTTTTTCAACTCATTCTGATCTCTGTGCACCATAGCTGGTCCTTGTACTGTATCTTTTTTACTTCTCTCTTTTTTTATAATTGGGATGGCCTGTCTTTTTCCACCCTTCAACTAATTTGTCTTACTCAGATGGTGTGGTTCTGTCCATTAGGGCTGGAAAGTCATTTTTAACTGCATCCTCCCAGAACTCTATCATTACATCTTGTCTCCTATTGGGATTTTATTTTCTCCAAAGTTCCTTAACTGGGGTGGCTAACCCTTACTTCACTTTTAATTTGCACATCCTTCCAGCAGTGCTTCTAAGACAGAGCCTCGGGTTGTTTGGCATTGGTATGGGTTGATTCTCCTTTGCCCCCTAATTCCTTCCATTATTCCTTCATGGTGCTGTTTCTTCCTTAGGGGGTTGTTACTGATTCCACTAAGTGTTTACTAAATGAATAAATAGGCATGAGATTAGCTTGCCTTACACGTATTCTGCTTTTTAATTTAATTTTATTTTTGTTTTCTTTTCATTTTCCAGTTGTTTATTTTGTATCTCGTCCCATTTAGCACTTTGTATTATTTCCATATCATTATGCATATGCTTACTTTTTCCTATTCTCTTCTTCTTTGACTTTTACTTTCTTGTGGCATGCTCTCACATAGAGATATGTTTATTTAGGGTTCTTTAGGGGCAGATCCTTTAGCCTTTTGCCTTTTGCTCTCCTTTACTGTAAAATTGTGCTAGATGAGACAAATGTACAGTTTGAGTCTGCAGCGATGTCTGGTTTTTATTACATAATTTAATGGACTTAACCTTTTAATCATCAAATAAGGACCCACATAGTTCATAAGAGGTTTTGCGGTCTTCCTACCCTTCTTGTGAGATTGTACAGTTTCACTTACTGTTCCAGTTTGTACATTACAATTTTTAGAAGATTTGTGTCCAGAATGACACATGGTAAGTGCAACAACATGAACTATTTAAAATGATCATATTAGTTCAATAAGTATATGTAATCTTATAGCATGTATGATATGAGCTCGAAGCAATCGAATTATTCTTCTACATTGCTTTAATTGAGTATTCTGCTGTGATATGAATTGAATCTCAAAAAAAAGCTTATGAAAATGCTTTTTGCTGAAGCAGTAATCACATTTTGAGGGACAAATAGAAGCATCACAGTAGACAACTTATTTACCTCAGTGAAACTGATAGTGACACTTTTGAAGGATAAACTCATTAGGTGGCACTATTCTCTCCACCAAACTAAAAATAAAAAACCTCTTTAGCTACTGTCTACGAAGAACACAAATATAGGTATGTCTATGTTTTCCTTTGATAAAGAAATAATTCTAGTTTCATATAAAATAAAACTAAATAGAATGGTTGGCTTGTTCTCAACTGATCATGACCAGCCTGACATCAATAAGAAACCATATATAATAGAGGATTATGATATTCCAAAATTTGTAATAGACACCAGAATCAAATATGCATAGACTTGACAGACTTCCCATTTTATACAGGATTTCTCATATTCGAGAAGAAAAAATTGTGTCCCATATTATCGTCACATTGTAGCGTACCACCCTGATGTATTAGAAAAGTCCAGATTTCATAAGAAGTAGGAAGTCTTAGTTAAGCTTAACAATTTAGGCAAAGTGTCAAAATATGACAATGCAAATTTTTTGAGGTCATAACTCCTCGGAAGTCCTGACAAGTCCATGGATATTTTACAGCTGTCGGTTGACCTGGTTTCACTCTATGCTCTCGATTCCATCGCTCTGCAACTGCATGACTGATTATTACGAGGTCATGATGTACTCCACGAGGAGTAAGAGTATAGTTCTACAATGATAAGTCTTACTTGAATAGTGTAATAGTGTGTCAAGCCGATATGTGTCCAGGTAAGCCATGAATTAAGGCCCTGTTTTTTAGTAGCTCAGCTTAGTCTAACATTTCCAAATTGCCAATATTAAAGCTACCTGTATGCATCATGCCTCTTGTTCTGAAGCCCCTAATTATCGCCATCCCTCTTGCAAGCCACAATCCACCTTGAGTTACCAACCCTCTAGAATTACCGGCTGGGGTGATAGGGTAGGCAACCCTCAAATTATGTTTATCCTTGAGTTTGGTACATCAAAAATCCTGTATTTCATTCAATGTTTAAAAATGTTATGCTGAAATTCACGCATGTTGATTTGCTACTTAGGTATTGGTAACTATTGGTCACATGGCCATGTGCTTTATATAGTAGCTGTGTATATGGTCGAACAATGCTTGAAAGAGCCTATGGTGCGTGAGATGATTTTAATTTTTATTTGTTACTTTTTAAACAATATGAAGGATTCCTCTCCTAGAATAAGTTGACTAAAATTAAGAAAAATATTTGGGATTATAATGCTTGAAAAAATAATAGTGCCCAAGCATGATTTAACAGCTGTAATTTAGTCTTCTGTTACATGCTATGGTGAATCCATTAAGTCCTTACAATCTATCATAAAAGTGCAATGCAGTGTACCTCTAAGCAGAAGAATTTTGTGAAAAAACAGTAGTGAAGAGCAGATAGTTGCACCAAGCTAATTAACAGTGTGTACCCACAATGAAAAACAACCTCATGTATAAATAGCTTTGATTGTAAAGTTATTAGGGTATAACTCATTCAGCAATGTTTGGCAATGATTCTAGAAGCATTGCATATTGCAGAACGAAAGTTAAAGCTTCAGTTAAAAGCTTAGATATTTTAAGTAGAGAAAGTGTCGCTACTGAAAACTATAAGAATTTTCATTTATGAAGAATTTTGTGAATTTGAGATAGTTTAAGGCCACTGAATAGTCCAAAAGTTTAAATTAAATGGCTAACATTTTTCAGTGATAGCATGAAATTGTATATCCCCAACATAAGTATGTAAAATGCATATTTACTAAGTGTTCTTGAGTTACTGGCTATGTATTTTTAATTCTGAACAAAAAAATGCAACACCGAAAGGAATAAAAGTTGTTTGAATTTTAAAAAGTGTGAAATTAAAATCCTACTGATTATATTATAGCTTGTCAGGATTTTTGTGACCTTATTAAGAATAATGCACCTTTTTTATATGCCAATGCAACTTTTCTTTGCATTTATTTAGTATGTCAAAATATAAAGATGACTAATTGCATAGTCGAGGTGGTTTACTCTAGGTAAATAAACATAATTTAGTAGTATTGTTAAAACGCATACATTTCAGGGTAAAATCACCCTGGATCTTCCTTTGAAATGTTAGTACTCACCTTCATCATGTAAATATAGGTATTTAATGCAAGCAGTGTGTACAGTATTACCTCTGATCTTCAGAAGTAGGGGTAGGCAGTCTAGAAAGTCTAGATTTGCGGCATCTATTCTTGTAGCTGGCAAACCAGAAGATGACTCCTATGTGCATTTTATGGCATGAGAAATATTGGATGGGTGAATGCCTGGGTTATCAACACCCACAATAATCAGAACCAGGGTGCCAAAATATTGCTAAGAAAAGACCTTATGCTCCTGAATGAACTTACCAAATCATGTGTGGCAAACAGACTTGAAATAATTGCCAGTTTACAAACACCATTGAGTAGTGATGTAAGATTTCCCAACTAAGTAGAAACCATTACAAAGATGAGAAGAAGGGACTTATTACGTTCCATCTTCATAGAGGAATTAACTAACAAAAGGTATAATATTTTTTTGTGTGATCAGTAATTTTAAGGAAAAAAATCCTTTCAAATTTGACCATTTACTTCTCAAGAATGTAGGTATGAAAACAATAGTTTGTTACTTTTAAGATGCATAGAGTAACCTATTTCTAACCTAGTATCAATAGTAACTAAGTGACTTCATACAGGGTTTTGAAGTACCAATCAAACATTTTCAGAACACAGATTTATAGATGTGTGGTGGTTGAAGACATAGGCAATGCTACTAAGAAAAGTAGGTTAGATCCATATTGATCTTCCTCTCTATCCATAAAGTGTGATACCACCCAATGGACAGTACAGAATCCTCTTGCAACACTTGAAAGCAAAGAGAAATATGTGATCCATCATGGGAACTTGTAGTGGTGTCTTTACTTAGGCATGAAATTTAAAGAGATTCATTGTGTAGTGTCATATGATCAGTTGAACTGGTTAAAGCCCTTAATAGATCTCAACACAGATGACAGAATTAGAAAAACCTCAAAATTCAGCCAAATATCTCTGGAAGAAGTTCATTAAAGCTGTTTACAGCAAATTCATAGAGAACATCCAAAATACAACAATTTCAGGATTATCACAAAATGGGAACAACCCAGAAGACTTGCAGCTCAACAGATCTATTTGAGGACCATCATCTTAGCTCAAGATATAAGAATAGAGTTGGCCAGAAAGGAAGTGTTGATGAATGAAGTTCAGTATATTGGCCACAGCATTTTAATTATATCTAAATGTATCATTTCCATATTGTTATTTATATCATAAAGCCTAATTACTATACTAAATGGATACCTATTCAATTTTTAAACCAGGCAGATATCTATTATTTCAATACAACCCCCCCTATTTCCAAGTAGACAATTCATATGGGATACAACTAGCCAATAAAAGGTGAATGGCATGTTCAAGGATAGGGTGGCAAGACTATATGAGACTATGTGAGATTGAGGTCCAAGCTATACTCCTACATATATGATGGTCAAACGGTCATGAAGGCTAAAGCCACCAGCAAGTCTAGAATGCAAACCTTGGTTTTCAAGAAATACTTTGCCTGTCTAAAAGAATCTGCAGGTAATTATTATACACAAGCAGACCATAATTTGGAGCCATAAGCACTAAATTTCAACAATAGTAACAAACAAGTTAGTATTGGATGGAAAAGATAACAAGAGGAACTTCCTGGATAAATCTTATTCCACACTTGCTTGGCAGAATTATTTAAACTATAAATATCTAGATGTGTTTCCATATATACTATTTTATAATTATGTTAACTTTACATTATTAAAAAAAAGACCATGTTGATACCAGTATTCTTATATAAAGATTGTTTATGGCAATACAATGGTTGCATAATAGATATATCTGACCTATTTCCATATATACTCTTTTAATTATGTATAGTGCACATAAGGGGGGATTGGTGGTTTAATGAGGAATGTGTAGTAGGTAACAAAAAGAATGGTGAAGCAATTATTAATAAAATGGAGAGAGGTAGGGGGGA
The DNA here is from genome assembly GCA_030762935.1 of Hymenopus coronatus. NCBI lineage: Eukaryota > Metazoa > Arthropoda > Insecta > Mantodea > Hymenopodidae > Hymenopus > Hymenopus coronatus. The sequence goes on along the minus strand of CM060900.1, from coordinate 192,703,251 downwards.
GGAGGCAAAGCAAGAGTTTCTAAAAAGTAAGAATCTTTATAGCTTATTGTTTAAACACAAGAAACTTCAGTAAAGAAAAAAGAATGAAGTTAATCTGATTAAGGTTTTAAGTGACAATAACATCAGTAAAGTGTGGAAAGCATTAAAATTTACATATAACAAGTATGTAACAAAACTGAATAATAAACTAATGGAATGGTTAAATTACTTTAAAATGTTATTTGATAAAAACTGTTATATCAAGGTAAAACAATTAGTGAATTTTGGAATGAGTTACATAGAAATATTGGATAGTGAAGTGAGAGATGAGGTAGTTAAACAAGCGAAATTGATGAAAAAGAATAAGGCAACAGGAATACATGGGATCCCTTCAGAATTTATTAAGGAATGGTGTGATGTAAATAGGGTAAAGCTGCTCACAAGTTTGTTTAACATAATTATAGTCAAGGGATACGTCCCAGAACATTGGAGGAAAGCAGTAATACACCCATATATAAAGGCAAAGGGAGTGTAGACAAGCCCAATAATTACAGAGGTATAGCTCTGCTATCAAATGTGGGAAACATTTTTAGAGGTATTTTAACAAATAGGTTACAAAATTAGGTAGAATAATATAATATTCTCTCTGAATTTCAAATGGGTTTTCGTAGAGGGAGAAGAACTGCTGGCAATTTATTCATAATTAAAAAATGATTGGACAAATACCTAAAAGAAAAAAGGGGTAAATTGTATATGGCATTTGTAGACTTAGAGAAAGTGCAAGACCGCATTGACTTAAAACTGTTTTGGCATAAATTGTTGATCAAGGGAGTAAGTCAACATAATGTAAATATTCTTAAAGCCCTATATAAAATATTTTCTGTGAGAGTAGGAGCAGGAATGATGACAAAAGAAATAAATCAAAAGAAGGGATTACAACAAGGGTGTAAGCTAAGTCCTGTACTATTCAATATGTTCATAGATGATATACTAATTGAGATAGAAAAAAGCAACAATTGTTTGCCAGTAATAAACAATGTCACAATCCCTGGGTTACTTTTTGCAGACAATTTAGTTGTAGGATCTATCTCAACAATTGATCTGAAGCAGCCCTTGCAACAAATAGATAAGTATTGCAATGAATGGAATTGATGGTAAACCAGGAAAAGACTCAAATTATTGTATTTAAGAAAGGGACAAAATTGAGTAAGTATGCAAAGTGGAAGAAAGAAGATAAAGAATATAAGGTGGTTAGAGACTGTATATACTTAAGGGTCAAAATTGATGGGGGAGGAAAATGGAAGAAACAGACGAGGTTAGCTTTGACAAAAGGAAAAGGAGCACTGGCAGCAATTAGAGGGTGTATATATAAAATACTAGATATAAGTGTCAACTGGCTAGAAAGAATGTATAACATGGTAGTTGAAGCAAAAATGCTATATAGAATTGAAATATGGGGACTAGATAGTGGTTGGGAAGTTGTAGATACAATGCACAGGATGTTCTGCAGGGAAGTGTTAGCTATTCCAATTGCAACAGTAAATGCATTTGCTCAAATTGAAATGAAACGAGTGGGAAGGACAGGTGTGATTTTGGAGAGAGCTCTTAAGTATTGGTATAGAATATTAAATTTAGATGAAAGCAACTTGTTAAGGCAATTCTTAGAATATGAAGAAAAGAACTTGAGGAAAAATGGGTGGAGTTATTTAATACAAACTAATTTAGAAAATAGTGGATTGGGGGAAATTTGGAGAAAGAGGGAAAACAATGCAAATGGTTTTTGGAAAGGAGCTAGGAGGAGATTTGAAGATATAGAAATACAAAAACTGTTCAGTAATATATGGGAAAAAGATCATTAGAAGCATATATACAAATAAAAAACATATGTGAAAGAGAAATGTATATGGATAAATTAAATAAAGAACAAAGGGAGAGTATTGCTTGGGTATGTGGGTGTGTGGAGACTAAAGGTTATGAGAAAAGGACTCCCAACAGAATCAATGCCCAATATGTGGTGAAAAGGAAAATATGGAACATATAGTTTTTGACTATTGGGACAACAGAGCTTTGGAGGAAACAGTGTATAAATGGTAAATGGACAGAAAAATAGCCTTAATCAGACTTTTTAGTAAGGATAACAAAAAGGTAGGTGAGTATTTGGCTAAAGTAAAAAAGAAATGGATGTAGTCTGCAAAATGAGAAGTAGATGAAACATAAGTTTATATGTTTTAAGAAATGTTGAGCATGACTGTTGCACACTTATTACATATCATTATTGTTATTGTTATTATTATTATTATTATTATTACTATTATCATCTCTATGATTAAAATAAATTTACTAGATTATAAGGAAGAACTTGGCTAGGAATATGGTAAGATAACCTGGGCTGATGTATAGCCATATTCCTTGTATGTGTGCTTATTGCAAATAAATAATTAACTAAAATGTATAGTGTTCCATTAGTAAAACTAATATAAATTACAATGTCCATTTATAAATTTTGTTTATGGTAATGCAAATGATAAGGGATGGATATAAATAAAACACATTAATTCACATTTTAATGAATATTAATTGAATGATGCTGATATATGGTGGACTTTGTGACAGTGATGTGTTTTAACAATTGAAAGTTAGTTGAGTCGATTTTGTAACACTACATCACTTACTTTTTATTTCGGAAAACATGTTTCAGAAGCCATGTGCTTCCACTGTCAATTCCTTTGATCGACTGCCAGCATAGGACAGAATTAAAAGTTTGAGAAAACATATATATTTGGAAAAACAAGAACCACGTTTTCAATTTTGAAATCCTGCCAGGCGATCTACTGATTCAGAGGTTCATCAAACCACCACCAGGGACAGAGACAACCACCACAGCAAGCAATGCCGGCAGTCGACCAAAGGAATTGACAATGGAAGCACATGGCTTCTGAAACATGTTTTCCAAAATAAAAAGTAATTGATGTAGTGTTACAAAATCGACTCATCTAACTTTCAATTATTAATTGAATGGTTTATTCTTTTACACCAAATGATTCCTACTAATCCATTTTAAATGAGAAAATCCAAAAAGTTTTACAAGAATCCTGTTTCCTTAATATCTCAATAATACCTTCTGCACTAAATACATATTAGGATATCTTGTAGCTAAGAATTCATGTCCATAAAATCCTCCCTGAATCTCAGTTCCTTCTCTGTTATTTATTATAGGTGTAATAGGTAAGATAGTCTTCTCACGAGCAACTGAAATCCAGTTTGGCCTGAATGCTTTTTCAAGTTGTCCTTTAAGCTTAGAAATCCTAACAAACTCAGCAGCATGAAAGACCTCCTGCACTCCTCTTCTCTCTTCTATAATGATTGTAGTGGTACCCAGTGAGAAGAACACTGTTGTTCTTGACATCTTTAAGCTTCATGTAGATGGTGGGATTGCAAGTATGATTTAGAGAGGGTTTTCAGCAGGAGATGCAGCTATTTATATGATCCTTGAATTAAGAATTCTCAGTGTTCAATGCTGTTATGAAATGTTGAACAGCAGTAGCCTTAACAGTATTGAGAGTACCATAGTGGCTAATGTATTAGCACATTAATTTTTTAAAGAAATTATTTTAAAATTGTCAGACAACTGTCCTAGGCAGTGTTTCTGACTCTTTTAATTTTCCATGGCTTTGGATATATTAACACCACCTTTGTCCTTCTATGGTTGGGCATAACTATTTTGGAAGAGAAGTTAGTTGCAATAAAAATATTCTTGTCTTGGTTATTTTGTTTTGCATACCAAGTCAATCTGCATAAAATCATTCAGACCTTTGCTGATGATTTTGCAATGTAAGGAATTTCTTGCAATACTCTGCTTAATCATGCAATAACACTTGAATTTTTTTTGACTGTCTTATAATTTCATAATCTATGTAGGGTGCTTCTTATACTATATCAGTATGTGACAGAGCAGAAGGCATATAATCTTCATATACATGTACCCTTTGCGTGCCTACAATTTACCTTGATTGGTGAAACGTCATCTATGAAGGGTTTTTTTTTCGTTTCTTCATAATATGGGTAAATATCCAAGTCACCTTCAGTATATAATGAGATTTAAGAGCATAAGGTGATAGGTTAGCTTCATGTGACTCGTCTCTTATTTGAATATATTTATCCTTAATTTGGAATGCTTAATTCCCTAGCATTTAAACACCATCTTCAAAGCGCATTCCATATATAGCATTTGCTTGATCTTTACCTTGTGTCAGCTTGATGCAGAAAAGTAGAAAGACCATTTATCCTTTTCTTCCTCCTGATTAGATTTCTTTCTGAACTTTCGATATATCATTGAGCAGTTCAGTTACTGGCTGGAGAACTTCAGACATTAGACAATGAGTCCCAAGCATGAGCTCATAACTTTTCACGGATAGCTTTGATATGCCAAGCAGTGGATTCTAGTGGGTTTATACTTTCTCTATCCATCTTGAACTATGTGTAAAGGAAAATGTTTATAGCTGTTTATAGGATGGTTAGAGAGACATTTATTTGCTATCAGTAGTTCTAAGAATAATGTCTGACTGTTTAATCATTGAGATACATCAGGGGTTTATGGAAATTAGTCCTATCTTGCATGTGGAGCATGTATCAGTGTGTGGCGTCTTGAATGAGAGATTAAAACACTTATAAAAATAAACTTGTATTTGGATAATGAGCATGTAGATAGTTTTTCCTTTTCTCCTTTTTCACAAAACACTTTCCACATTTTTTTAATATTTAATTCGGGTGGTAGGTAGTTCCTTGAAGATTTTCCTCTACTGTAGTGGCTTTCTCTGCACTTTTACCTCTTAATATCATTTTTTACAGCGATAATAAGCTCCTCGTCCTTTGCACCAGTTCTATCCCTTCCTCAATTTTCTTTAGGTGAATTCCAAAAGAATAAAACATTCTTGCATGGAGGGACAGTCTATCCTTAGACATACCTGCTATGCCCTGAATACTTGCTGCACAGACGGGTAATACATCTCCATTTTTCTTTCTGATGCTATATTTATACTCACAGATTGTTTTCTTTTAGAATTTTCCTCCTTTACTTTCCTTCATTTTGGAGATTTAATTGTCATGTATTTAAGGCAGTAATGGCGGAAATTTGAATGGAGTTCAAGAACTAATCATGGTCACGCTTCCAGAAGCGTTACCTTTTCATAGTTAAGCCCATTTACAAAACCATGTTTTGTCTCAAAATACCTGCCAGATACCTGAATGCAAGATTTTTTAGCACCCTTAATGGACCTTTTTTTTTCAAAATCTCCAAAATATATAACATTTTTGGACCAATTTTTGCAGCATCGACTTCACGCTTGTGCCCAATTCGATGGAATTATTCTTTCAGATTAGTAAATACTGTGAAAAGGAAAAGAACTTAACTGTGTGATGTGTTTTGTGCAATGCTAGGATACCCTGCAGAGACTGAGTCAGACATTTCATTACCTGTTGATGGCTATTTGTCATTTTCGGCAGATTTCAAATTTGTGTTCCTTCTTAACACTTACACAAAATACAGTCCTCCACAGATATACTGTATAACATGCTCCAGAACCAGGAAAATGATATTCCCTACTATCAGCGAAACATTCACGAAACTTGTCGCATTGCGTCACAATTTTGAAAGGTTTTTCAAGAAGCACTCTCTCAAGTAGGAGAACTTTTGCACTAGTAAGCGAAGTGTTTGACAATATTACCAACCACTTGAAAATGAGATTTCAAAATTACTCTTAACTGAGATTTTTAATTTACTGGCACAAACTATGGGTAGTGTACTAAAGAGTTCCCTGAAAGCTGCTTTCGAAGTCTCTTAGCTATTTACGGAAAAGTTTTCGACGCCATTCGGTTGAGAAATGAGCTGATTATACTGTACAGTAGTGAAGAATTTGAAAATAAACCCATGAGTGAACTTGCAAAACTATTCAGCATTAATTCAACTCTAAAAATAGTTTTCGCCAGATTAATGTCTTAGTATCATTTCTGCATACAACTTCAGTGAGTGCTTCTTCGGTAGATAGGTAATTTTCAGCGCTGAAGAGAATCAAAAGTTAGTCTCGAAATTCTACTGGAGAAGAGAGGTTATCACATCTTGGGATTATTTCATGTGAAGTGCGCTTGTTAGAAGACTCTAGATAAAAGTAGCGGTTATTTGAGGAGGTGGTTACCAAATTTCCATCTCCGGATCGAAGAATATAGTTTTTATTGCGCTGATTTTTCTGCAATTTGTGCCATAGGTAAGTCAAAGCTAATGTTTTTATTTTAAACAATGTTTTGTCTATTTATAATTTATTACGTTTTCTTAACAATAATGCATTTAATTCCAAACAAATTCTAATTATTTTACGAAGGGAACATCGCATTTTAATTTACGTTTACTTAAAAATCATAACGTCAAGTGCTTCGGCTATTTGGGCAGCCACCGCACACCACTGATTTATATATAAGCAAATTCACTTTCTTGTGCATTCGAAAAGAAATCATGGTTTACTAGAACGTTTTCGAAACATGAACAGAAATGAATAACAAACTCATTTATTTGCAGGCGTGATTTGAAATTCCAAACTTCACCACCACTTTCCACCATGTGAACAATTGTGCTGCTTGAGCACGTTAACAACGAGCACCACCGAGTCCTAAACAACGTGCTGGTGATTGCGGTGTCAACACCTGTATTTCGCATCGTCTGCAAAATGTAGGGTTGCTCAGTTATCAATCTGCAGGATGAGAAATCTCACGCGATATATACAGCTGCCCCAGAATTTAACCGCACAAATTGGAAGGATTGCAGAGGCATCATGGATAAACACTTTGAGATAGGGAACCCCTTTTTGTCTAATATCAAAGTTAGGCATGTTTTCTGGGTCGCACATCAGTGGCCGTAATTCAAAAGAATGTGGACGTGCGTGACCTATTTTCATTCAGAATGCCCCATGCCACGGTATTGGTTCACTATCAATACATATTTAAAACTATTGGATTTGCAATTTTGGCAAAATTTTCTGTTCTTACTGGGTATGCAAGTCACTGATAACCGTTTGGTTGATTTAAGATCATATTCAGTTAGCTTGAGTGGTCAACCATAACATACTGGTGAGGAAATTGGTATATTGCTGGTCATCGGACCTCACGACAGTAAGTTCACACCGCGTTCTGAAGTTTCATTTGTTTAGTATGTCTCTTCTTATTTTTCTACTTAAACAGGTACACAATTTCATCAGCACTAATGGCTTAGTTACATTTTTGAAGTCAAGACGATACATCCTTCAGAACACACTACTTTCAAAACAATCAACTCTGTATAACGTTCAATATTCAATGCAGTAATTGTGGGTCAAAGCACCTGCGTAGATTAATTTAATAAAACAGATATGTTCGTTGAAAATATTTATGCAATATGTGCTTTGAAGCGTACAAACTAAACTATGGTTTTACCCCTGGAACACGCACACACACACATACACAAACTGCTATTGCTAGTATTCGAACAGCGGTACTTTGGTTTTATATATGTAGGTGTTATATCGTTTCAACCGCATCAGTTAAACTGGTTCTATGGCCGCGCCGTGGCCGAGTGGTTAGACCACTCGCCTCTCACCTAGACGACCGCATGTGAGATTTGTGGTGGACAAAGTGGCGCTGGGGCGGGTTTTCTCCGGGTACTCCAGTTTCCCCCGCCATCGCATTCCACCGGTGCTCCATCATCCTTCATGTATCATCAGTGTCACAGCCTGCGATGCCATAAGTTGTTAAAGTGGGCGTTAAACACTACAAAAAAATAATAATAAACTGGTTCTACGCCTGGTGGATGTAATCTCTGCAGGGATGTTGCCGGTCTTCGCAACGAAGTTACTTTGGTAACTTGCTGTATTTTGTACTTCGGGTATTTTATTATTTCTCAAAGTCTCTTTGCCTTTCATGCAGAGATGTACATGTTTTACTATGGAAATGGTTTTTCGTTTTGTAATTCATTTGAAGTTCTTTTAACACGATGATATTTTTCATAAATTGTGAATTATGCCTAGGATTGTAATGTGTAGGTACATGTTAAGTGTGATACACCGTATTTTAGAAACTCCTTCGAGAGGCACGGAGAAGTGTACCCCTACAGGTGTTTAATGGAATTGTTACTAAAACGTTCTGCGTTGCACCTCGATGCTTAACGTACATTACATTTATTTTGTTTGTCAGTGTGAATCAGTAATACTGAAGCCCGCCTGGGTAGTATGGTGGTAGCGTGTCTGCCTCAGATTCAACAGATCGTGAGTTCGAATCTCGCTTAAGGTAGAGTTACCCGGATAAAGTTTTTTTCGGGGTCTTCCCTTATCCTGAGAAGACGAGTGTGAAGTAACTTTAAGTTCCATGAACCCCGAGATCATTTGAGCATCATTTCATCAATTTCATTCATCGTTCGATATGACCAACCAGGTTAAACGACGTAGAGCTAAAAAAAAAAAAAAAGAGTAACGCTGCAAAATATGAACGGCTCGTTATAGAATTCAAACAAAGGAGACAATATAAAACCAAAGATGCTTACGGAGATTTGAATGTCCAATTCTCTCAACACATTAGCCCGGTGCCCACACGCTAACCATGGCGGTAACCAATGCCACTCCATTTACACTCTCCGAAATTCGGGTGTTCACGTCACGGCCAATGGCGGTTTGTTCAGTGGCGTGCTAAACCTTAATACATGTTATGCTGTAGAAAACAATTTAGAACACAGTCAGTAGCTTCTCTGTCTCAAACTATTTATCTTGGACTGCTCTATAATCCTGCCAATTTGTGCGGTTGCCTGCATAAAGTTTTCAAAGCTGACATTATTTAATTACGATAGTTTATTTAAATCAGAATTTGAAAATACGTATAAGAACAAAATAATGCCTCGTTCTTAAGAGTTTCTGCACATTTAATAATAATAATAATAATAATAATAATAATAATAATAACGCTATTTCGCGTTAAAGCCCGAGCAGCATGGTTCATGCCCGCATTCGAAAGGTCCGGGTTCGCTTTCCGTGGCCGGTCTGCCTGACCCATTGACTTTTTGGGGATTTTTTCCCGGTCGCCAGATGAATGCTGAGTAGGTTTCTTTCGTGTCCCGAATTTCCTATTCCACCATGTCGTTTCCATTGTCATTTCGTTCATCCTTTATCATGTGGGATTATTGCACGGTTGGAAGTGTCGGCGATGGGCTCGGTACAACGTGGCAGCAAAAACATATGTTCTGTGTAAATGTCTCCGTCCCCCGATACCGCCCCTGGCCAGGGTGTTGGACTTACGTGGGGCGAGAGGCCCGGGTCTGCCTGTGCTTCAATTTGGAAACTGTAGGGACCTTGTCATTGCTGCTCCAAAGCTCCTGTCACCTCACTCCTCCCTCCTTGGGGCGTAGGTGCAATGACCTCGGATTCCGTGCCCAGACCCCTTCGACAGTGTCCTGTCCTGTGGCATAATACCGAAAAGTAGAAGCCGTTCACTTCTGAATTTGGGTGCACATTTGTTTCACAATGGTGTGCCTTTCTTAAATTTGTGTCCAATAACTGCAGCGCACCCGTATTTTTAATGGCATTCAGTGACTCCTTGAAATATAACATTATCCTGTAATACACATACAGAGAACTGTAAAAAGGCATATAATATAATTATAATAGCATAAATATAACTCCTAAAGTAGGTAAATACAGGCTTTGATGTCCGCTGAAAATAAACAATTTGGAAAATATATAAAGCAGGTGTGCGTGTGCCGAATAGCATAAATATAACTCCTAAAGTAGGTGAATACAGATTTTGATACCCGAGTCAGCATGCCTAGAAGTGATGTATGGAAAATGCCCTGATTTATTACGTAAACTATTTTTATTTTCTTACATTTGTCCTTAGCAGTTTTAATTTCAATAGCATATGTTTCTTACATTGATATAACACACAAACTCTGACCTGCCACGTGTTTATGACAAGTCTATAAAGCAAGAAAAGTATATCTGTTTAAATGTTATGTTATCTAATATCTTTCAAAGTGAGTTCCCGTATAAATTTATATCCCGAAATTTCCGCTGCCATCACACATGTTTCGGGTATTTCCCTGATCAGTGCAGCTGATTTATTAAACGGTAGATGCAAATTCTTCATATGCATATGTAAATGAAGGCAAAGCATAACAACAAAGTCTTGTTAGGTATGCTATTTAAATCAAGTAGGCATTTTTAGTTCTTGACATATTTGTTAGTTTATATTTGCGTTTTTATTTACTGGAGAATAAATTATCTACCGCCTATGAACATTTGAAACTACTAAACTTTTTCAATGACTCTACGGCAAAGAAAAGCAACATTTGACTGCCTCCGTGGTCGAGTGGTCAGCGGATGTCCCGGTTTCGATTCCCGGCTGGGGCGGGGAACTTTTTTTTTTACCAGAATTATTCCACATCCCCCACAGTGTCTGAAAGTATGTATGTGAGAGTGAACGTGTGAGTGCTTGAGGAAAATAAAATTATTTAGACCAAACGTAAAATATCCTACAGATAACGAGTTGTTTCAAGTGCAAAGCCCTCCATATGACCTTAGATGTTAAAGGGGTCTATGTAAATGAACCCATAAAAAAAAAAAAATCATATGGAGAACTGAATGTCGGTGCATCATCTTACATGAGATTAAAGAAAAAAGAATATACAAAACTATTCCTTCCTCGAAATCATTTATAGGAAAATACTTCATTCATAATGTGGAAAATACGTATAAGAATGTTTTTTTTTTTTAAATTAATACTAATATATCTGTGGGTAGAGGAAAAATTGACTACTGCAAAAAGTGTTTTAAGAAATATTGTTATAATTAATATTGTAACGTTGTTCTTACTTTCTCTGACACCACTGATAGGTGTAAGGGGAAGTTTGTATTCATTTCACCGGAAATTCTCGCTTTGAGGCCTCCTGAATAAAACAGTTATTAAAAGGTTCGTGCTTATATGTATGTGTGTGTGTGAGAGAGAGAGAGAGAGAGAGAGAGAGAGAGAGAGAGAGAGATAGCAGCATAAATGAAAGACCATATTTTGTAGGATGAACAAAAAGTTTAACACCTAAATGAGATAATATTTAAGCGCCAGACAGAGATCTATGTGCACTTTTCCCAACACAAATTCCCTTTTAACTTGAATTTCTTCTTAGGATTGGCTTTAATTGAACCTCTGACGAATATATTTTAAATAGTGACATAATAAATAAAAGAGATCATTCTTAAATTCCTTGTGAATTAACTGAAGTTGCCGTCATTTGCAGAGTTTGATATAATTGGGATACCATAATTCGAATGCAGCGCAACATTTACTTTTTAATTTGTTTGGTATTTCTTCAAATTGTTAGACTGTAGCTTTTATCATTGTTTAGTAATCACATAATACTTTTGTCATTTAAATAACTACTTCAATGCATAATAGTGTGCGCTGGAGGTACTCAGATGGAAATACAAAGCTTAAAACACTAAGCCACAGAATGAACAATAAGCCACAAAATATATTAGGTAGAAAAATAACGCAAATCAACTAGGGCTTTTCACTAATTAGACTAACAGGATTTTCAAACTTAAATTGAATCATCTTAAGCAGCTTTTTCATTTTTAATGTCCAATATATGTTCTTAATTTCTTTTTATATTATTACATATGTTTGTTTCATACTCAGGATTTTTCCGGTCTACACAAAATAATCACAAAATGCTTATTTAGAGAAGGATGTTTTCTTCCGGTCGTCTCCTTAGCGCGGTGGTAGCGCAGCTGCCTACCAAGCGGGAGACCTGGGTTCGATCCCCAGTACCGGCGTGGGGATTTTTCCCCCGCTGGGAGACCTGGACCGGGGTGCACTCAGCCTCGTGAGGTCCCTGGGGGGCCAATTGAGGAGCTACTTGATGAAGAAGTAGCGGCTCCAGGTCGTGAGGACCGCATTAACCGGCCGGGAGGGGCTCGAGGCGCTGACCACGTCTCACCCTCCAATACTGCACCCCATCCATGACGTCTGTAGTGGACCGAGATGGGGGACGCAGCGGCCGGGCGGTAGGCCAAGGCTCCCCGTGAGCTGTCGTGCCATGGAGTTATGTTTTCTTCCATTGTTTTCCCTTCTTCTATCTGTCTAGTTGGTTTGAAATATCACGTTGGGTACATACCTCTATTATTTTAAGTGATATTGTTGCATGTTCTGTAAAAGCCTTAAAGAGAGAAATGGACAGAAATTCACAGCCTTTTGTCCATGCTCTCTTTCACAACGTACACGTTCCACATAGGCGTTTAAAGTAATCTGGCATTACATCATAGTTAGCAGCATGAGGTGCAGTACATTAAAAGGCAAGGTGTTTACCAGGCAATGAAACACGAACATTTCGCCACAGTAAATGATATGGGCGAAACTAACTGCTTACCGTGGGGTTAATCTCAGAAAGAATGGTCAATAGGCTACGGTAAAAATTCGGTAATCCTAAGGAAATTTCGGTAATACGTTGATTCAACTGATGAAGCAAGAGGTCCAAGCCAACTCAAACGGAATTACAGACGCCGAACAATTTTGACGAGCTGATCTTCGAACAGTTATATGTGAAGAAAGAAAGTCATTAATTTGTAACACTTTTTTTTTTTTTCTTTACCGTGGAGAGGAAAAATGCCTTACGCATTCAACCCCCAGCCGAAGTGCAATGGCTGGGAGGATATGTGGGACTCTCCGCTTCCTCATGCGGCATACCCACTAAAAAACCCCTCCACGTTATAACAGTAGACTGTTGTGTATAGCGTGGCTTAGCGCGGTCCCGCTGATGCACCCGCGTTAGTAAACGAGAGATAGGAATGCTGCCGCACAGTGGCGGGAGCGAGGTAAAGGTTGCTGCTAGGCTACAGCCATAAAACCTGACTGCAGCCTAGGGAAGAGTTTGTAACATTTTTTTTTATTAGTGGTGGGGGAAAAGGATACTGACGCCCTAATCCCAGGCAAGCCTGGCAGTGTGAGACTCCCCGCCCTGGACTCGAACCAGGGCGGCACTACCCACGAAAAACCCCCACCGGAGGTAGGAGGCCCCTGCCTCGCTTGTGCAGTACCGCATTAAGCACCTGCGCATTTGTAACATGGCAGAAATACAGAGCTACTACACATTGCACGAACGTCTCAGGAAACCCGAGCCATTGCAGCGCCTCAAACAAGCATGCGACACCCTGTCAAACGCGCGATAAAGATCTGGATATTTGGCAGCAGAGGTCACAATCCATTAATAAGCACCCGCGCCAGAAGCTTATAATCATAGTTCAGGAAACTAATGGGCATATAGTTAGCGTCATCGGACGCATCACCCCGCTTGGGTGTAAGCGTTATAGCGCCCTTCTTTTGTGAATCACATAAACGCTTACGTTCCAAATAGCATTTAAAACATTGACAAGGTCATAACCAGAGCTAGGAAGTTTGTACCGTTCGCCGTTCCGTATATACGTTCCGACTGACCGTCTCGCCGAATCAAAACAAGTAATTTATAAGAACGCATAGGTGGAGAGGTAATCAGACCTATTGTTAAGTAAACAGTGCTGTTTTTAGAGAACAAAAATGACTTATGAGATAGTCGTAATAGCACACCTATTTAGATTATTAATTATGTATGACACACAAATTGTTAAATATATAAGGAGGACTCTGATTTCCTTCTTTATATATGCACATTATGAAAACACCCAAGCCATTATACCACGAATTGTAATATTTACTGATCGAATATAAAACAATATCCAAATAAAAACAAAGTAATTGCTTAAATATTTGCAGACTCTTACTGGGTAGAAACGAAAGCAGTAATTAAACTAAATCTTTACTCATTTGCAGCCGTATTACTGAAAACTATATGTGATTTTGAGGCCTTTCAGATGAAAAACTCATTATACGTTCCGACACATAAGATTCGTAACGCAAAAGGGTTCGTTCTACTTCGTATGATGTGATCGGGGCAATTGGAAATATTTTATCACTTCCGTATCAGTATCACAAGCAAATAGCATTTGTTAGGATCTAAAAATGCACCACATTGAACACTGCATTCTTTTCAATTATGCTTTTCGGTTTCATCTTTATTTCAGGTAGGATGCTCGTGGATTGGTAGATCCGTCTTGACAGTTCTTCTACATGCCGTACAGATTCAGTTCAGCTCTATACCTCTGGACTGTAACAGTTTGATAATTTTGGGTAACTATTTTGAACTAATTTGCAACCAAAGGTATGTTTCTGTGAAGCTGTTCTGTTACTAAACGTTTGACAGTTTATATGTTAGAACTGCCATCGATTTCTAAATAAGTACACGAATAAGTACACTGATAGAAAACTTACTATGGTTGTAAAACAAATTGATTGCGCCCACACTTGAGCAGAACAAAGATGTTATTCGAACGCCTTTCTTGCTACCCACATGATTCTGTGTTATGTAGTGATACCTGTTCTGCAGTAATCGGTTGCACTCTACGTTAACCTTTGCCCGTGCAAGTAACACCGTATGGTATTGCTAAACCTGGCCGTTCTTACTCTACATAAGAAAATTAGTACGAACTTGCTAGCTCTTATCATTACTGATGAAGATGATATTCAAATCAGCCGTACTAAGTTTTTTGGGGAATTCCGTTAATGCCCGAAGTTTTGTAATGTTTCCGATGTAAGAGGGTGGCATAAACTTCCGTCTTACGAACTGGATGTACCAGCTCTTCAGTTACCATTCCAGAAGCATGTAATTCAGCAGGATTGGGAAAAGCGGAAACAGTAAAAGGGGACCAAGATAAGCAAAAAGTAGTTGAATGTAGTGTAATCGAAAACACCGTAAAATATCCTATCTTTGTGAACGCAAGGTCCCATCAGAGTCACGAAAGCTAAAACATCCTGGTTGGGGGCGTTTAAAATCGTGAATCGGATGAAAAGAATTTGCATTTTAATTTGGAATGCTTTCCTGTGATCTGCCACAATTCCTAACACCTTCCATACGACGACTATAAATGGTGGTAATTTTGGCCTTGTAGCAACTCGATTTACTACGTAAAAACGGCAATGGTTAATACTTTTCCTGAATATCGAAAGACAACGATAAATAAAAATTTAAAACACATTTCTCATCCTCATATGCAGGCCAGGAATAATGCTTACAAAATGCTTTAAATTTAGGCTTCACAATCAAATCCCACCAGTCCGCTATATCAGCATATTTACGTTTCTGGGACTGCTATGCAGCCCAGGACTGAGAAAAACCTTGCATAAATGCCGTCTCATACGGAAATACGCAACTTGTAATTGAAGATGCAAAACCTCAGCTGCGTGGTTACTAAACGGAACATCCACCATGTCTACACTCTGCGTACATGACGTCAGACTAAGGTGTATAGGTACTCAAGTATAGCTAAAGAATTGCTAGAAATGTATTTATATTGTATAGAACGACATAATGTGGTCCAGACATCAACCATTCTTAGTTGAGACGTCAACGGCACGCTGGGCTGGCAAACACCTGTGCAATCACCGGCATTTAACTCACAGTTAAAATCATCACAATAAATTAATCGCTTTGGAAGGTTACGTAATTGATAGGGCACTTCTGTCGGTGGAAAAAAGCATTCCTGCTTAGTACTGCCTACCGGAGCATAGATATTAATAAAAGATGCCATTGAAAACCACCACTAATAGTCCGCCCTGATGGAAGCTTCTCAATCTATTCAAGAGCAATGCATTTGCTTCAGTACCTATATTTTCGTATTATAAAACCTTCAGAAACGTATAGCATTTTAAACAAGAGAAATTGTTTAAAGAAGTATATAAACGCAAATGATTTGCCTTCCAAATTCGAAAGTAATTCGATATTTTAGCCTAACACAAATATATGTAAGTATTACACTGAAAATCCTATTTTTCAATTATCTTAATCCAATCTAAATCAGTCTATTTGAATACAGTACATCTCTTTCTGGGTTCAAACCCGGCAAAGGGCAATGGATACTTGGACCTTTGGATGTTCAGTTTTATATTCCTTGTGTCGTGGTGGGTTGCTTCTTGTGGATAAATTATTGTTTCTTTTGGTGTTGTCCTTCTCGTAAAATTTGGATGGAGTACAAACTTTGTGTTTGCTAAATAGACAGATTTATGAAGATCTAAATGTTTCAATTTGCAGTGGGTAAAAAAGAAAAATAGACCAGTTAGAAATTATCATGATACACATATATAGTTAAATTTATGATTCAGTAGAAAAACTTTAAGCTTCAATTTACTATGAGGTGATATCAAATGAAGCGACGAGTTCCAACATAAACGACGTTGAGAAAACATACACAGTGAAAGGGTCAAAAGCCACCAGATTATTTAACAAATCTTTTATAGGTGAAAGAAATAGAAAAACTTTGAGGTAATTACTTTATTAGCATTGAGTGCAGATGAGTGCAAGGAAAGGAAAGAGTGGCCACTCGCGTAGGAGAACAATTCATCCCTTCCTCTACTAAAACGTATGCCAAGTTCGGTAAGAAACTTGGAGGCCTGTAATCGCTGCACATGTGCAAGCGCCTTCATTTTGATTGTTGATAGCTGATTGTTGCACTTGTGCAGTCGATTTGCTTTACCTAGCAGGGGTCGTAATTTTAACACATGAACGATGGCAGCTGCCGCAGTACCTCAAAACCTTGGAATGCCACGTCTGTGTAGGAGCACATACCACATGCTCACAAAAATATAAAAAGAGAAATAGTTAATAATATTATAAGCTTATAGGAAGCAATGTAAAATAGCTGTGAACATTTAAGAGTACAAATATGCATAAATGCAACTTGTTGTAACTTAGATAATTAAGGCAAGGCGAACTGGCTTAATTCCAGGTAACAGTTCACCAACCACCATCTGCTAATGAACACAAGGTTTAGGCTAAAGAATGTAGAAAGGAGTGAGACAGGAATAGCGACTTGTCTTCCAAGTAGCATAGGGAATTGCAGAAACAGATAAAGCAAGCATAAAGTTAAAGTGAAAAGAAATCACTGGGTTTTTCCAAACGCGTCATGTGCGCGCTATGACTTCAGAACTTGGCACAATTTATTCTTTTAACTTGTGAGGTGATGCTAACTATGAACCAATAAGAGATTATGTTATATTTTATGGCCCGAAAGTTGGCGTCACCCAAGATCAGTATTTAAGTCAAGGCAGATCTCTTATGTGGTTACTCTTTCTATAACTATCTCTCTTGAGCTTGTGTTCACGGCACATTGTGTGGCGCGCACCTCCACGTGCTCAAGAGGTGGGGGAGTGATGTGCAGATGAATAGATTAGACTCTTAATTAATAATTTAACTGGTGGGATGGTATTTGTTTATAATTCATGTTGTAAGGAAACAAGCTAGCCGCCCGTTAAATCCGTGATGCAATAAATTCACGTCGTAAGGGTACATGCAGTGTTTTTAATTTATTAGCCTTACCTACAAACCCGTGAGATAATTTAATTAGAAGATTAGGAGTGGAATCTTCTTTAACGCTGGAGCTGAGGACACTGCTGGAACGAGACACCGACTTCCAGCTACAAATGACACCCAACGTGTTTTAAGAAGGCGACTAAACAGGAGTTCATCAAGGAGGCAGCCACCCACGCACATTGCTTCAAGGAGTCAACGCAAATACAACTTCAAGATCTTCCAGACCTTCCAGTCGACACTGAGAAAAGTACTCAAACTGTTTAGATTTTATTTTGTTCCTATTATACTTGTATACTGCTAAGAAGCAACAAGATTGTAAATATAGCGGAGAATGTTGACGCCGATGCTGACATCCACGCTGAGGGAGGAGTCACTACTCCATCTCTGGACCAGCAGGTGGACGCACAAATTGTACATTTTTAGAGTCACAACCGACAGCAGAGAACACAAGGAAAAGAATAAATGTACCTAAAATAGATCAGGGACAAGGCTCGGCGAATTTAATGCTGATCCTGCAGTCCATACTTAGACAAGAGTTAACACCTTATAACCAAAATTTGAGACAGGAGTTAGCTCAGAACAACCAGAACTTGCAAGAACAGATAGCACTCAGTAGCCAAAGCTTGAGATAGGAATTAACTAATACCTACCAACAATGGCAGGAACATATTGTAAATAGTAACCAAACATTGAGACAAGAATTAAGCAAACAGTTAGACTCAATTAGCTCAGGTCAGGGACAGATTCAAACAGAGATTTTAACTTTGAAACAGGAATAACATTCCGATTTCCATATAACTCTATAATTAAAGATCTTAAAACCGATATGCTGTTTTCTCGTTTTCATCTACCCATTATAAATTACACAAACACATATACAACACACACACACACAAAACACTCACACACATACACGCACACACATACATATATATATATATATATATATATATATATATATATATATATAAATCAGATTTTCCTGTAGTATTTTCCTATAAACGATTTCAAGTTCAGAAATAGATCTTATATTGTTTCTTTCTCGTTTTTCATGGAAGATGCTGTAACAGCATTCAACTATCCATATGAAACGGCGATTTTGCCATATGAGCTCATTGGAAAATTTTGGTAGTTCAAGTTTTCTTAGACGGCAGGCAATATACACCTCAGTGCTTGAAAACTTACAATATAAAAGTATAAATAAAGGAATATTAGAGGAGCTTAACATGATAGGTACAATTTTATTTGATACAAATCACATATTTTAACGAAATTAACATAACCCAAATTTTTGTAATTGTTATTTTTCCATTTACATATGCACATGGACAATTCTATCCTGCCGTTTAATAAATCAATTCCAGTGGAACATTTACCATCGTAGGATGAGCTTCCGAAAACAAATCTATTCGGGAACTCACTTTGAAAAGTACTCCATAGCATATCCATTACATGAATATATTAATCCTGTTGCAAGGAGCTGAGGTTTTACTAATTTTATAGCTCGGTGACTATTGAAACCACTTTTTAGGGCACTTATAAACATTTGGTGGATTAGAGTTTGTTTGTTGTGTTAATGTAACAGACATGTGCAATTTATATTAAAAGTGCTGAGACCATTAGCGAGAAAATAAAAAATAAGAACAATATTTTGGTAAATATCTAGGGAATTTTCTATACACCTTCGCCAAGCATCCTGACTTGGGTATGAAATTCAATATTTACCCATTTTAGGATTTTTATCTATGATGTACCGGTAGACGCACATCTGCTCTTAACGTTTTCCAAATTGTTTTCTTTAGCGGATATCAAACTGTGTATTTCATACGAAATTTAGAAATCAAAGTTCTGAATGGAATGCAGTGCTTCCTTTATCCAATAAATTATTGGTGACAGTCGCAATTGCTTCTCTCTGCATTTTCCCTTACGACTTGAATTTATTGTATCACAGATTTTAGCGGACGGCTAGTATGTTTCCTTACAAATATGTTATAAATAAATACCACCCCACCACTTCAATTATAAATCAGGAGCCTGTTCTATCCATCTGCACATCACTCCCCCACCACTTAAGCATGTGAACGTGCGCGCAACACAAGGTGACGTGAACACAAGCTCAAGAGAGAGAGTTATAGAGAGAGTAACCACATAATTTTTTTTCTCGATTGGAGTGGAAAAACCCAGTCTACAGGCGGCAGAGGGGATAACTCTGCCAAGTGTGGGAGTCACCATAAACTGGCAATACCCACTAAAAACCACTCCACCAATTTGGGTGTAGGAATGCAGCAGTACCGCTTGTTGCACCTGCGGATTCAAGGAGCGGGTGTGATGGCTGGCGAGAGGCCAAAGCCAGGAGAGAGTGAGAGCCAGGACGCAAACATGGCCGGAGCATTGATTGCGCCCTTGGAAATTTTGTGGTGAGGATTACATACATATTATATGTGTATATATCTGCAGCCCTGTAACAAAAAGAACATGGTCAATATCACATTTGCTGCCCTTTCGGGTATGGTCGTTAGTGTATTTTGTAGTGTCTGCGGCCCTGTAACATAAGGACATAGTCATTTAAAATATTACATTTGGAATATATTCTAAGCTAGTTATATTTCTACATCTGCTGCTCTATCTGGCATGGTGTTTAGTTATTAGTTGTGTTCAGCCCTGTAACAGAAAGGACGTAGTCATTTAGTAGAGAGTTCATTGGTTTCACGTGGTCTATCTTAGTGGTCACCCAACCAAGTAATGGCCACGCCCAATACTGCTTTACCTGGAATAAAACCTTATTCTAAGCACATATTTATTACATTCTATTAGCTATATACAAGAGAGGGTCCGCTAATGGTCTGCCCGGTCGCCGTAGAGTGGGGGTTCCTCACACCACCGGGTCCGCCGTGACTCAGAGAGCAAGGGCTTCAAGGGCCACCAAAATCGCGTCGTAGACACATTCATGGGTAATTTTATTGTGGAATTCTTACTAGCGATTCTAAATATTCTTGTACATTTAAATCGAATTCCCCCAGCTCGAGGGCTCTGACAAATTGAAAGAGCGGTCTCTTGTGTTTGTTATTCTCTGCTTCATAGGTGCCTAGTTCTTGTATTAGTTCATTACTGTTCCTTTCTTTACGCTTGTACATGTTGTAACTTTGGCTTTTGATGAGCTGCTCAATTGAGTGCAGTTTTAGCTTCTCATGAAGGAGATAAGCCGGCGCTACTGGAGGTTGTTGCAATTATTCTATTCTGGAGTGTTTGTAATTTATGTATGTGCGTTTTTGCAGAGTAACTCCATACAGGCGATGCTTATGTAATGATTGTTCTTAATAGCGTTTTATATAGGCTAATTCCTATGTTTAATTTTAATTGGCTATTAAGAGTTATAATAGGATATAGTCTATTTAGTTGACCATTAGCCTTGGCTCTGACCTTAGCTATATGCCTACTCCAGGTTAGGCCTTGGTCCATAACCAGACCTAAGTAGGTCACTCGATATTTTTGCTCGATCATTTCGCCTTGGTAGTTAAACGATTGTAACATGTTTCTGCCTTTACGGTGATGTATTCTTTTAGTGAAGACTATAGCCTGTGTCTTCCTCGCGTTGATTTTAATTCTCCACTTCGTGAACCATGGTTCAAGTAAATTTAAAGCATTTTGTAGGCGTAAGTGTAAAATTCGCGGCTGAGTGGATTGTGTGGTTATAGCAGTGTCATCTGCGTATATGTACTTGTTGGTTCTTACCAATTCTGACTTGTCATTTATATATATTTGGTCCCACGATACTTCCTTGTGGAATTCCTGTTTGGAGCTTGAGACTGCATCCTCTACCGAGGTGTGAAATCGTCGGTCATAGAGTTAGTCCATAATTAGGGCTATCGCAGTGTCAGGTCTTTCAGTTTCCTGAGTAGCCCTGCATGCCATACTTTATCGAAGGCACGTTCAATATGTAAATAGAGGGCACCTGTTGATTTATTTGTATTGAATCCATTGGTGATCTGCTCCGTCATTCTTAACAATTGTGTGGTTGAATGATGTGCTCTAAACCCGAACTGTTCGGATATAAATATTTTGTGTCTGTGTAAGTGTGAATTTATTCGTTTCAGTATCACTTTTTCTAATAGCTTGCTCAGGGTATTTAATAGGCTGATCGGCCTGTAGCTAATTGGTAGTGCAAGATTTTTGATGGCTTTTGGGAAAAGTAGAATTTTTGTTTCTTTCCATGCAGGTGGAAACCTGCCATGTTCAAGCGTGTAGTTGAATATTTTGGCAAGCAATGTTACTGCCCTTATGGGTAAATTATTTAGTACCACATTTGGTATCTTGCCTGGGCCTGGTGTGTTTCTTGCTAGCAGGTGTTTTATAATCCAGCTTATTTCTCCCGCATTTGTTTTCCGCAATTTGTTGTGTGTTCCTCTGTGACCTAAGATTTCATCCTCGACTTCTTGAATGAAGTCGTCTTGCCCGTTCGCAGGATTGGGAGAAAATATCTCCTCCAAAGTGACCGCAAACGCTTCGGCCTTATCCTGGGGGGTCTCTGCTACGGTGTTATTAATTTGTAATGGCGGTATATTTGTGCGTGTGCGCTTTAAGCATTTCGGAATTCGCCATACTGTTTTGTTGGGGGCTAAGATTTTCGAGCGCGTGGTTCCATTCATTTCTAATGTGGGTCCTGGCCCTATTATTTGCTAATTCGCGTGCATGATAATATTCGGTTCGATGTATTAAATTCCTGTTCTCTGCCATTTACGCCTGGCTCTATTTTGAACTTTTTGCACATCTTTTACGTCCTGGGGATGTCTAGCATTAATCGTGTATTGTCGTTTTAAGGGTACGCATGTATTAATGGTTAGATTTATGGCTAGTTCTAGTTTGTGGATTGCTTCGTCCTGTTCTTCGTTCGTGTTAATTTCGAGCTCTGGTAGGCAGAGATCTACCGTAACTTTAAACTCTTCCCAGTTCACCTTATTGTAGTTGTGTCTTAAGGGTTCTGGTTTTGGCCTGAAGGGAGCATTAACTGTCAAGAGTACCGGTAGATGGTCTGATGTCAGCTCCTGCAATATATTTACATCCAGGTCAAAGGGATTATTATTTAATAGTGCAATGTCCAGAATGTCTGGTGTTTGATTGGACATATGTGGTACAAATGTTGGCTCGTCTAGGCCTGTGATTAAATAATTTGTATTATTTATGTAGTTTAGTAATTTAGTTCCTTGTGCATTAGTACTTGCACAGTTCCAAATTTGGTGTTTACAATTGTAATCTCCTGCTGCAATTACTCTATGCTCTAGTTGTATGGTTTTTTCAATGTCATCTGCGTCAACCTTCCCCGGGGGATTGTATACTGACGCTATGACGATTTCAGTGTTGCGAATAACAATTTTGATTTCTGTTGTCTCGGCGTGAATAATTATTGGGAAATTAATCTGGTTGCGTTGTACGTTTGTGTGTATAGCTATCGCAGATCCCCCTCCCCTACGGTCGCGATCATTTCTGTATATACGGTATCCAGGAATGGAGAGACGGTCTTTAAAATGTATATGGGTTTCGGTTAATAATGCAAAGTGAATTAAGCGTGTTTGTAATAGGTCAGTTAGATCTTTAACCTTTTTGCATATGCCGTTGCAATTCCATGTGATTGTTCTCAATGTGCCCGAATTAGCCATGAACGTGTCTTTCGAGCATATCTAACAGGTTGGTAAGGTCGAGTACTGTGAAAATTCCCGCCATACCTCTAATCGCAGAGCTCTGTCTAACCAGTCTCTGTCTTGTGATTTTGTAATTCTCATTGATTGTTCATTTATGGGTACACCCATTGAGCCTATGAGTTGGGCCGTTACCACGCTGAAGATTTCTGCTTCTTCTACTGGATTTACCCGGTTGGTGAGCGACTTAGCTGCTGGGGGAGGCCCAGCAGCCTGCTTTAAGAAACCTGCTTAAGGTTGTTGTGGTTGTTTGCGTGGGGGTCGCTCTTCCCTGATTGGTTCTACCTCAGCTCGTGGCTGAAGTTCCCCAACCGCAGAGTGGTTCTCTATAGGAGCTGTGCGTTTCCGGCCTTTACTGTTCCTGGTGAACCACTCTGAACTTAATTGTGTAGCAGCCTCGGGGGGAGCTTGCGTTCTTCCTACTCTTGGGGGTCTAGGAGGCTGCTTACGCGTGGATTTCCCACATGCTGCGTAATATGCGCAGCAACTGCGCCAAGTTGCTCCATGGTCCTGAACGCCACATAAAACGCATTTCCGTTCCATAGGTTGAACTGTGCATGTGCCAGAATAGTGGGGTCCTGTGCACTTAGCGCAAATCGGGGTTGTGACCTGCATTCTAACTTCACGTGCCAAAACTGCTGGCATCGTGAGCACTGCTTGGGCTCTGCGATCGACCTTTATGCTTCAACCCTAACTCTAAGGTTTTCCAAATACCTGAGGTCAAGAATTTTCCTATTTTCTACTGAGTCCTGCAATTCTACTAAGAACATGGGCAGGGGGGTCCTATCTCTATTTCGCCTTCGCATCTGTAAGGCCCTAATGGCCCTGAAACCGCACATACCCAGGTCTTCTGGTACCTCTTCTCCGGCGAGTTCGGCGTACAGCCCCTTAATCACAAAGCGTGCAGCTCTTTCTTCGGGGTGTTATCAAATAATGCTGTACACCGTTGTCTTTCAGATATTTTACCATTAAATAATAATCACGCAGACAGAACGACTTGATGGTAAAATCACCGGAGACACGCGTTTGTTCAGCAAGAAGTTTATGAGTAGTTGTTTCATTATTTGATGGAATTTCGCGGCCTGGTTTCTGCCAATAAATTTTCGCGCCAAGTTTGACCTCTCTACCTGCATAATGCAGGGTGTTGTCGTGTGTGCTGAGGTTGAGGGGGGGGGGTGATGGGTTGGGTCCGGCAGAGGAAGAAGTCACAGGAGAGGGTGTATCGGGTTTGTCGTTGGGTGTCGGGCTAGAAGGAGTGAGGGTATCAGGTTCAGAGGCTGGAGGTGGTGTGCTAGGAAGTAAGGTGTTTGATTTGGAAGCGGGTTTTGGGGAAGAAGAAGGAGTAGTTGTTTTGGGTTTAGAAGCCGGTGGAGAAGGACGGGGAGGAGAACAGGATTTGGATTTGGTCCTGGTGGTCATGGTGGGAGATACATGTTTGGTGGTCGAAGTAGTCCTACCTGTCTTTGCCATATCTAAAAATAATAGAAAGTATTAAGAATTTTTAAAGGAATGGGGAAAAAGTTTAAAGATTAAAAAGAGGAAAATGTATAGTAGTAGAAAAAGAACAGATAGCGAGAACTAAAAAGCATGGGGAAATAGGAGGTTGGACCTCGAAGAGGCGATTAAGCTAGTCTTGCGATTGCTTGCTATAACCGTATTCCCCTACCTGTCTAAACTGCGGTAGTGCAATGCTCTGAGAGCTTTAGACTTTGGTTGATAGAACCGCGGCAATGCCGAGCCGAAGGCTTTGGTTATAAACCACGGCAATGCCGAGCCGTTCCAGCGGTGGCTACTTGTCTGTAGCGGAATTCTTCTTCAGCTGGAGCTTCCCTGCTAGGTGTTACCTCGTTGAGATCTAGAAGCGAAGTCGAGACACATAAGAGATCTGCGCTGCATTAAATACTGATTTTGGTGACGCCACTTTTCGCGCCATAAAATGTAACAGCATGTCATATTGGTTCTTATTTGACATCGCCTCACATATTATGAGAATAAATTTTGCCAAGTAGTGACGTCATATCTTGCACAAGACACGTTTCGAAAAACCCAATGGTTCCTTCTCACTTTAACTTTATGCTTGCTTTGTCTGTTTCTCCAATTTCCTGTGCTACTTGGAACACAAGCCACTATTCCTATCTCACTCTTTTCTATGTCTGTTCTTTTCTATCTTACATGCCATGCATAAAAACAATCTGCATCAACAATGACATTGTTGTAGTCGTGGTACAATTAGGAAAATGACATTGAACATTTTCTTTCCTATTTTCCCCATGGGCATGGCCTGGTGCTTCAGCCGTTCTTTACTTTTTGAAATTGCCACAGTAAAATATATGTTTTGTGATAGGTAGAGACATCATTTTGATTTTCCTATTCAACAAATTCTTGAAAATAAGCCTCTGAACATATGGGAATGTTTGGCCCGCTGTCTAAAAGTCCATTTGTTTCTACATTCACTATTTCAACGCTGATTCTAGGCGATTCATAACTCTCCATATTATGCATTCTGTGCGTAGCATTGTTACCTCGTTCCTTATTGTTGCACTTTTGTATTATAGAGATAGGCCCTGAGATTGACGATGTGGTTTTGTCCGTCGTGTTTGAGATGTTTAACTGGCCCCTGCAAACATCGGGGATTGGCTTGTCTGGTTCTAGTTGTTGTTGTTGTTGTTGTTGTTTTGCTGCGCGGTGTGTAGGCCGAGTTTGATCCCCATCTGTGGCCGTTGTTGCTGCTTTCAATCGTCTGTGTTGTTACTGGGGTGTTTCTGCCTGAACCATTTGAATGGCGTCCGTATCTACCTCGGCTTCCTTCTGTTACGCTCTGTCTCGGTATCTACCTCCATTGTTGCGACTGCCGTGGTCGTAATTGTTGCGACCTGTGAAGGGATGTGGTGTAGCTACGCTTCTCTTCCGTATGGTCTCGTTGTCTGTTATTGTATGGCTGATGCCTCACTTTATTAACTTCTAAAGGTCCCCAATAGCATATTAAGAAAGTCTGTTTAAATTCACTGAATGATAAAGAATCTCCCAGCGTCAAACGTAGCCAGTTTAGAGAACGTCCCTTTAAATATTTGCTGACAACAATTTAATTTCTTCTGGAGTGGACTTGAACCTAAAATATTGCTCCAACCCGCTAATGCATTCCTTTGCATGATCCCCCTTACTTTCCTCAAATGTTGGTGGTAACAAACTCATTTAATAAAATGGCATTTGAATTTCTATTGCTATGAGAGCAGATGAACACTGGTGATACACAATTAACATGCAACATTATGACTATTAACACTATATACATTGTTGGCAGCTTCACCTGGTAACAATGGGTTGATACCAGTGTCTGCCGATCTGTTACACTCATTGGAATTACTCTGCACAGTACTGTTTTCTAGTTCCATTCTTTGCATGGAATTTCTTAACTCGCTAATCTCCCTATCATGAACAGCACTCATTGTTTGAATTATGGTGGACATGTGTTTAAATTCCTGAGCATTTTGCGCCTGTGAGGCTTCTATAACTCTTTTCACAGCTGTTAGTTCCGATTCAACTTTTTGCTCTCATGCTAGTTGGCCTTGTGCCAAAGATTCCTGCACCTCCCTAACTTGTTCAGAAACCTGATATCGTTAGCAGCTAATATCTCTACCTGACTGTTAACAATTTCTCATAAATTAGTTATCTCACTTTTGTTACAAATCTACACCTTGAAAAACTATTACAGCATTGCATATTGAGCACTAGGTAGGTGCCATTTACGCCTGGCTCTATCCGTGTTTAATATTACACCTACATCTAAAACGCATAGGAACTTATTGTGCCTTTTTACAATTCCCTCTATGTGTATTACAAGATAATGTTATATTTCAGGGAGTCACTGAATGTCATTAAAATACGGGTGCGCTGCAGTTATTGGACACAAATTTAAGAAAGGAACACCATTTTGAAACAAATGTGCACCCAAAATCAGAAGTAAACGGCTTCTACTTTTCGGTTTTATGCCACAGGACAGGACACTGTCGAAGGGGTCTCGGCACGAAATCTGAGGTTATTGCACCTACGCCCCAAGGAGGGAGAACTGAGGTGACAGGAGCTTGGGCGCACCAATGGCAAGTTCCCTACAGTTTTCAAATTGAAGAACAGGCAGACCCGGGCCTCCCGCCCCACATAAATACATATAACACCCTGGTCAGGGGCGGTATCGAGGGACGGAGACATTTACACAGAGCATACGTTTTCGCTGCCACGTTGCACCGAGCCCATCGCCGACATTTCTAACCGTGCGAGAAACCCACATGATCAAGGATGAAGGAAATGACAATGGATACGACATGGTGTGATAGTAAATGGGGGGGGGGATGAAGGAAACTTACTCAGCATTCACCTGGCGACCCGGGGAAAACCCTCCAAAAGTCAATGGGTCAGGTAGAACGGCTACCGAAAGTGAACCCGGCCGGACCTTCCGAATGCGGGGCCAGAACCACCCTTCTCGGTCGTTAACGCGAAACAGCTTTGTTGTTGCTATTATTTTTTCACTACCACTACTATTACCATTATTATTATTACTATTAAATTATTATTATTATTATTATTATTATTATTATTATTATTATTATTATTATTATTATTATTAGTATTGTCATCATCATCTTATTATTATTACACTAATAAACACATACAATTATGCAGGAAAGCGGAATATTGAATTACATTAAGTTGGCACACTGTTTACGAAGATTCATTCAGATTTTTCCTATCACGCATGGTTTCGTAATTTTTGGGTGATCTCATATAACTATTATATACTCAGCGCGCTTAGATTTCCAGGCATTATACATCTTCCCCAGATCTGTATCTGTCCTGGATGCCACCGTCTTAACGCTTGTTTGTTTGTACTAGGTAGAAGATAGGGTTCTGTTGCCTGATAATGAAAAGGTCAGTTAAATTCTGCTGTGAGTCAAACAGTGAGACAGTATGAAGATACAAAGACGTGGGTGCAAAAATTCTTCAAGCATATTTTGTTACATATGCGGCGAATTTACACCTAAATCTCAACGAAACACACTTCTAATGTTCTAAAAACTGCATATATACATTATATTGGATGTCCATTGGGTGACAAGGATCGCAGTTGGGCCCCTCAAGTGACTTGTAAGACGTGTGATGTAAGTTTGTGAAAGTGGTTAAAGGGTAAGAAAGTGCATTTGCCTTTTGATGTACCCATGATATGGCGTGGACCAACTAATAATGGAGATGATTGTTACTTTTGCTTAACTAATGTA
Organism: Hymenopus coronatus; assembly: GCA_030762935.1. NCBI lineage: Eukaryota > Metazoa > Arthropoda > Insecta > Mantodea > Hymenopodidae > Hymenopus > Hymenopus coronatus. Next base: position 192,674,854 of record CM060900.1, on the reverse strand, counting down.
ACAGTATTTTCTTCAAAAAACAAAAGAAGCGTTAAATACCCTGACCACATCTCTTCGGCTATAAGAACATCCCACATGGAGATGATCTAGCTATCCCTGTTCCGCCTACTAAATGCCAAGAACTATCTGAATCCGACAGATCTTCAACTGATGAAGCAGTACAACCATCTCCAAGGATGCTGCTTATATTCCAGAGGAAGAAGAAACGGAAAAGACACACTTAATTACACAGATAGAACTCATCGATCTTGTACGTGACTTATATCTACCCAAGAAGTTAGCCGAACTTCTCGGATCTCGCCTTCGACAATGGAAGCTGTTAGATAAAGATACTAGAGTGACAGTGTTCAGGAACAGAAATAGCGATTTCTTGCAGTATTTCACAACTACATATAGTGGTGCTGTGTATGCAGTGATGTGAGTGGATTAATGTTGAAATTAGGTATTACACATAAGGCTGAAGAGCGGCACCTATTTATTGACACTTCTAAAATAAGTTGGAAGGCTGTGTTACTACATAATGGCAATGAGCTGCCCTCTGTACCTGTGGCATATGCTGTGGCAATGAAAGGAACTTACAGAAATATGCGCCACATTCTTCAAGCCATAAAATACGAAAATCACTGCTGGTGTAGTTGCAGCGACCTTTAAGTGATTGGTCTTTTATTGGGATTGCAAAGTGGATTTACCAAATTTTTGTGTTTCCTCTGCCTATGGGACAGTCGTGATAAGGAAAAGCACTATAAGGTTAAGGAGTGGATAGGAAGAGACAAATTCATTCCGGGGGAACAAAATGTAAAATTTAAACCATTGGTTGACCCACAGAAGGTGTTTCTTCCACCTTTACACATTTCATTAGGGCTGATGAAGAACTTCGTGAAGGCCATGCACAACAACGGTGATGGTTTCAAACATCTTACAACTGCTTTCCCGGGACTGAGTGACACCAAATTAAAAGAAGGGATATTCGTTGCACCTCAAATCAGAAAGTGATCAGCGACAAAAATTGATACAAAATTAAATGCAAAGGAGCTTTCAGCATGGAGGTCATTTAATGGTGTTGTTTTCGGCTTCCTTGGTAACCAAAAAGATGCAAACTATAAACAGCTGGTACTGAATCTTCTTCAAACATATCAGAATTTGGGGTTAAAATGTCTCTCAAAATTCACTTCCTACATTCCCATTTGGATTTTTTTCCGGAAAACTAAGGTTCATTAAGTGATGAACAAGGTGAACGTTTTCACCAAGACATCTTGCAAATGGAACAACGTTATAAAGACAGATGCATCAACCACTGCTGGTTTCTATTTAGAGGGGATATGGCAACACATAGAAGGAAACGTCTGAAGTGACCATTCCCTTCAACCACATAAATGTGAGTAGCCATTTTATTTTTATTGACATATTTTCCACTAAAACAAATAACCATATTAACAGAATTTGAGAGCCTGGTCGCGATTTTTTTTATTAGAATACACATTCTTGGAACTGCAGAGTTAATTTTAGTTTACAATTTATCATAATAGGAGTTGCAAACGATCTGAGGGTGACACAGAAAAACTTATTGCAGTTTCGAATTCAGCGCATCGAATTCATTAATATTCAGCTTCTTTCATTTCTACACAATTTTTAAAGTTCAAATTTTTAGTAGTGTTATTATCATTATCATTACTACTGTTATCATCATCGTTATCAGACATACCTGTAATACCTTTTTAAGGAATTGTGTAGCAATGTTCCTAAGCATTGTTGGCAGTATCAGGAAATATTCAGGATTAATTGATTAAACAAGCAGAAAGAAATTGCTCATTTCTTTTGTTAAGATGGAATTACTGTAAAACAGAGTATTTCGTTCTTCTCCCCTCAGCAGAACTTTCACTGCTCACCCCAAGTAAGAACATTACACCGGGAAGGAAATGATCCTTGAGATAATGTCTGGACCGGGCGTGACTATGGATAAGAAAATTCTATTCCTTTTTCCCCGAACTCCTCTCATCTATCTGAACACTTTTGTTCGCTTCCGTACAGTTGCCTACAAACACAGACAGTATTTGAACAATTTCCAATAAGTTTTCCAGTGGTAAGATAATGTTCGGGCACAGTGTATTGGGTAATATACAGACGGTAGACAGTTGTGTTGGAAAAACACAGAGGGCTCCCAATTATAAAAGCTAACTTTTATAAAATTAGTTGCGACAGAATTATAATATTGGACTACACAAAATAACTTACAATTGAGCAAAGGCACTATGAAATTGTTAGTTAGGAATTAAGTTGTGCATAAACGCATCGGCAAAAAAAAAAAAAAAAAAAAAAATAATAATAATAATAATAACAATCATAATAATAATAATAGTAATGTGTGATGTGTTCCATTCACATGGCTTTCTCTAGCTGTTTCACATATAAATTTTTCTTAGAACAATTTTTACTTTATATGCCTTACGCTAATCTAGATAAACATTAGCAGAATTGATCATTACTTGCTTCTTTGTAAGTAGGAGGGAAAAAAGGGATTATACTAGCCTAAAGAAATATTGAAATATTTTAAATCTTTTAAAGGTACAAAATAAAACAAGTTACCAGAAGAACTGTTCGATCGGGATGACCTACTACATCACTGCAGAGGTTGCACCTACGAAGCACAGTACCGTAGAACCACAATATCTGAAGTCGTTGAAACGACCTGATACGTACTCAGAAAACCAGTGTTATTTCCGTGCGAATCCCAACAATAGCAGTGTTTTTTTTTTTTTTTTTTTTTTGTCGTATTTTAGTTTCTACGTTTCAAAACACACATTACATAATTCTTTTTGACAAACCTAATTGTTTTATTAAATTAATCTACACCTTGAAAAACTATTACAGCATTGCATATTGAGCACTAGGTAGGTTTCATTTTGTCCGTTGAAAATAATGTGTCCCGAAGGATTTTTCGTCTTGACTTCAAAAATGTAAGCTAAGCCTATTAGTGCTGTACCTTTTTGAGAAAAACAACGAAATTAAAAAACTAAACAATGAAAACTTTAGAGAATGGTGCCATCTTACTATCGTGGAATTTTGATGGTCAGAGCTACATCGACTCACCCATAGCTGAGCGCCTTAGCTAGCTGCATATGGTTTGAAATCAACCGAATGGTTATCAGTAGTGTGCACACCCTCATAGAACAGGCAATTTTGCCAAAATGGCAATTCCAATTGTTTTGAATATAAAATTGATTGTGCACCAATATTGCATTCCTTGGACTACTAGCATGCAAACGAGACTTCTGAATGAAAATAGCGAATCTATATACGTCCACGTTCTTTTGAATTTACGACCACTGTAATGCCATTAGCTTTGACGTTTGGTAAAAGGGACAATAGGCTCCCTATTTCAAACTGTTTATCTAGAATCCCTCTACAATCCTCCCAATTTGTGTGATGATATTCCCGGGACACCTGTATATGCATACGACAGGGCGATTATAACCTGAAGTACAATGACCTTAATTTTCTCCGACAAATACTGCATTCGCAATCCGTTCAGCTTCTTCTTTAAATCTAAAATTGTGCAGTCTATCTAGTTAGTAGTTTTTGCTTCTACAATATTTTGTATATCTGTTTTCTTTTACTGCGATTTTTGTAATCCATTGTGTTGTACAGGAGTTCGTTAGTTTCATACTCGGAAATTAATATTTGATTGTATTAGTAATTCAGGCTAGTTATTATCCGTTCTGTTGCTCCAGAAATCTATAATGTTTTATGAAAGGTAGGTAGCTATCCATACAGTTTATCATAGAAGTTTTATCACAAAAATATTTTATAAAAATGACCATTATAGTATCTTTGACAAATAGTTTACTGTGTAATACCAACCTTACCACAAGTATATAACAGAGAACTTCGACGCAGATCTTTTACGGTGTAATGCTGGCGTTAGTCACTGGCACTCTTTAAAGCCTGCTCACTACATGTCTCAGGGCAGCTCTTGCCCATTATGGTCTGTCACCTGTGTCAAATATGTTCTCGATAAAGCGGTAAAAATATAAAAATAAAACTGCACCCCTTCAGTTGCCTAGAGAGAGTTTTCACGCGATTATTCACTTAACTGGCGGGGGTGGTTAATGTACTACAACTCAAGTTTGAACTAAAACACCCATTGACTGACTTTCCTGTCTTTCAACTTTGAGTAGCTATTTGACGTACTCAGCTTCACAATATATAACTCTATTCTTTAGGATCCAATGTGACAGTATTCATCGTTGGGAAAAAATTATCAAACATAGCTGGGTAACATCTATAGGCTCGGCTTCTTGCAAATCATAATTTAATTTTTTCCTACTCTGAATGATTTACCTGAAAGAAATGCTGTTCCTAAAATTTAACAGATGGCGCCTAATTTAAGAAATCTTTATTTCTGACTTCCGTCTTATACTCAAAAAATCGATGTAATGAAAAGTCTTCTTTTGTGACCGAAAATGATTAGCTGAATTTGCAAAACAACTTTAGATTTGTGTTTTTAATTCAAGCTTGAAGAAGCGCTTCCTTCATTGCACCTGTTGCGATTTTGGTTACATGCGTAAAACTTGTAAATGTTTCCCGAAAGAAAATATAACAGTTAATGAAATTTTCATCACATATTTCTGCAAATCAGCATTTTTAATTTTATTAATTTTATTTTCTTGGCCTTCAGGAAGTTTTTAATCCTACCTTCGTTAAAACACAGAAACAGGTTTCATGCTGGGTTAGATTTAAGGCTAGGATCTAAGTATCCACCGCTGAGGCCAATCTCCAGAAACTGGCAGATCCAAGTCAGCACTAAGGATCACTTTTAAATTTTCTGGGATCAATGTATCAGTGCGGGATAGGACTTTCACCACTACCTGAAGTAGAGAAAGCATGTATCGCCTTGATGTAGTTGTCATCTAAAACTTAAGCTCGCCTGTGCATATTCAAATATTGAACACCTGCGTTAATCATTATCATGATTAATGTAAGTATGAACTATGCATTTATTCAGTTTAAGTCAGAGATGATATAAAGTGTGCTCCAACAATAAACTGATATAGTTAATAAAATAAACTGGTGATTTTTTCAAACTGCAATCCTAATGTCAATAAAACTTATCACTATAAGGCAGGATAAGTGTATTCCATGACATTTCATGCATAGTTTCTATATCCAACATAATTGACGTGGGCTTTAATTAAAATCACTATACCTACAGAAGAAGCAGTAAGTAGAGATGTCATACAAAATGCTTGCTATTGTCTAATCCTTTTATTTATATGTTGATGAAGTCGTGAAGCAGTGGCGGTTTTAAAGACACATTTGAAAGTAAAAGGCAGGTATTCGTACATTCACAGTGTCCTTTGCCGAAGATCAGGTGATAACCTCCAATTCAGAAACATGTCTGTAAAAGGATGTTTCAAGTTAAGGCAATGGCCGCGCCGTGGCCGAGTGGTCAGACCACTCGCCTCTCACTAGATGCCCCGGGTTGCATCCCAAGCGACCGCATGTGAGATTTGTGGTGGACAAAGCGGCGCAGGGGCGGGTTTCCTCCGGATTCTCCGGTTTCCCCCACCATCTCATTTCACGGGGCTCCATCTTCATGTAATATTAATGTCATCGCCTGCAATGCCAGAGCAGTAAAAGCGGGCGTTAAACACTACCAAAAAAAAGTTAAGGCAATACTTGTACAAAGAAAACAAAGTATTGTCTTTCACATAAAAATATACCAAGAGCAAATATGTTCCTCAAAACACAATTCTAGAAGAAATCAACAGTTTTAAACACACCGGGTTCAATATATCTTATGACAAACGAGTGGATAAGGATTTCAAATACTTCACTCAAACATGTGGTAGTGTTTAAGTTTCGTTTCGTAATCAGCTTAACCTCCTCGTATTTGTAGGGCTGACATCCGTCAGAAACCAACGCCACGAAACCATAGAATGGAGAACCTGTTACGGGAGGTCGGCCCGTAGCCAGGCATGGACATGAGGAAGAGAATGATATGAAATATAAGCGAAATTGACGATTTGAAAGGTAATGATGGAGCAATTAGAGGAGTGAGTGGCGGGAGAACCCAGAGGAAACGGAGAAAACCCGTCTAGACGCCGCTTCGTCCACCACGAAGCATGCAGGCGCTTGGGATGGAACCCGGGCCGCCTAGATGGGAGGCAAGCGGTCAAACCAATCACCCACGGCGCCGCCTAGTGTTAAAGTACATTTTTAAAAATTCTGACGTGTTCCATTTACGTGCCTTTCTCTATCAAAACAAACTAAAAAGATTATTCTGTTATACAAAAATGCTAATCAAGGTAAACATTATCAGAAATTGTATTATTACTCAGTTCCTTATAATCAGAAGGCAAATAACGGAATACCTTAGTCTAAAGCGACAGTAAAATATTTTAAAAGCCATCGCTAAACGATTGTCATTGAAATTCGGTTCGCTTTCCATAGCCAGGAATAAAACAAAGAAATATGACAACGATGAGGACTTCTCGTTTGATAAATGTTAAATGTTTTAAAATTGAATCGAATGTCACAAATATATTCCATGTAAAGGGTAATTTGTGGTGGGGTACTTCCCTTAAAGTCTTCGTGTCACATCCTTGGAAGATACTAAACTTAAATACTAAATCGGATGTTTAATGACTTTTCGTTTTTGAATTATGCTGTCCAGACACACATACGCACATTCACACACATATGGCCTTTTTTCTAAACCTATTTTTCATTCGGGGATCTTCAAAACATGTCTTTACGGTGAGTTCTAGGTATCGATTTTTTGGATGGATTTTAATATCTTCTCTACCTACTATGTACATTTTACATATGTGTTAGAGAAAATAATTCTCAAAAAGTAACTACATTTGGCTTACAATGTGATGAATGGTTCTTCTCTTATGTACAAGATAGACTTGCTGAGCCGTCATCAAGAAACACAAAAGAGTCAGGAAGCTGCTAAGTTAAATTTTGAGAATATTTGTAGGTTACCTTTATTGCTGTGGAAGTAAGCAAAATGAATAATAGCAATGGAAGTAATGGAGACCTACAGACATAGTTAAGCATGTTGAAGAATAACAGAATGCGATATACTATGTAGTAGCATAAGCGCAGCAGAGATATAAGGAACATATTCAACATCTATGAGTCTGGAATAACCCACGTAGTTTAATTCCTGGGGATGATCATGATGATGAATTAATGGAAATTGCAATATATACCGTTTTTTAAAACCTAGATATATGAACTGATTAACGTGTAAAACATGTTAAAATTGTTTTCTTAAAGGACCGACCAAAGAGGAATAGTTTACATAGATGCCAGCTTGTAAAAGAGGGTTAAATTGCGGAGGAGGAGTTGAATGCGGTTGAGTTTGGCAAGAGAGCTATCGCTTGAACTCAACAACATGGCAGTGCTGAAGAAAAGGAAATGCAAACCGTGTACGATTACCCCACCTGCAATGGGTTGAGTGAGCGCCCCCACTCCTGAAGCGTAACGGAGACTGACCACCTGACAGCGATCATCAGCTGTTGTTGCCACAGTTGCTGGTGTGTGTCGCGTCAGTTCACACGAGTTCAGTGCTTCATTCTGGTAAGAAAACGAATTTATTTCACAAACAAAATTAACAATTTGTTCATCCGTTTGCTAGATAACAAAAGTTCTTTTCTGTTTTTCTACTATGGAATTTATGGCACAAATGTTTTATGATATTGAAAATTAATATAGCTCACACAGCTAAACAATTAGATTAGCTGTCACCGCGGATTACTTAGCATAGGAGTGATTGAAATAGATTCGCTGTGAAATTTGTAAACTTCATAGTACATAAGATATCCTTTTGCAATCTATACCATCTATTATACGCAATAATAAGTGATATGTTTGCTATGTATCAAAACTCTAGTTTGTATGGCCATTTAAATAATAGTTTTTATTGTTTAAATTCATTTTTGTAATAACATTGAGACATGTGGTGCATTTTTAAAAGCATTCACCCAAGAAAATCCAGTTTTACAGCAAATGGGTTCAGAGGTACATCTGTTTTATTATTTTATACTATCCCTATTAATGAAGAAAAACTTATAATTTTCGTACTCTCCAAAACTTTAGATCTTTGTAAGCGTAAAAATATATTTTTAATTTATTTTTTTAAAACAGGAGCATTAATTCAAAAACGTAATGTGATCATTCTCTTTAATTTGCCTTTAAGAGTAGGCAATACAATTTTTTTAAACAAATTAGTGAAAAATTGCATGGTTTGGAACATTCTGAGTATGGAAAGGTGTTGGAAATAGTTTGCGAGAAAATAAAGTTTAAAGTTAGTGCCTATTAATAAGCATGTACCTACTATTTAGTTGTTAGTTTTTAGTGAGTCAAAGGAGAAAGACGGTCGGTATGTTCTCTTAAAGCTTAGGATTCACAGTATTTTATTATGAATATATTACATACATATTAAGTTTTGCCAGCGTTGGATCAAATTTCATAGAATGCAAGAGATCTTATTGAAATATACACCAGCAATAATTAAACATAATAATATTTTGATCTGTATCAACATTCTAGCTTTTATGGTTATTTACGTAATAATCTTTTAGTGTGTAGACACTATATATTATTGTTATAATAAAAATGAACAAAGTGATGCCTTTTTAAAAATATGAACATGACAAATTCGAGTTTAACAGTGAATGACTTTAATATAGTTCTGTCACGTTATATTTATTATATTAACGCTGATTATTGGAAAAATATTGTAATTCGTATTCTTCAAAGCTCTTGATTTTTCAACATTACATAATTTATTTCTCAAAATTGGACCATTGTTTCGAAAACGTATATCACAATTTCCTTAAATGCACTTTCGAGAGGCCGTATAACATTTTTTAAACAAATTAGCAAATAATTGCATAATATGGAGTATTTTGAGTGTGGAACAGTGTTGGAAAAAAGTTTTCGAGGAAATAAGGTTTAAATTTGGGAATGTCCATTAATAAGCATGCGCATGTCCATTAATAGCTTCAGTTAATTGGTAGTTGCAGTGCTCCAAGTGGGAAAAACGACTTATTTTCTTAAAGTTTAGAATTCATATGATTGTATTATGAATAAAGTAATTTTATTACTTTTTCAACATTTTTGGTCAAATTTCACCGTTAGCCACCTTAAAATGAAGATTTTAAATGTGATATAACCTGTTCATTGGTCGTCTCCCCGTATGAGTGGGAGTGGCAAATGATCATGTTGTACTGAGATATAGGACATGCATTTTTTACGCTCAAAGACTCTGTTTATTGATTTGTTCGTGAATTAACAATACATGTTTTACATTTTTGATTATCAGTCAGTTACCAAGCCGTTGTAATTCAAGGCCACTGCAGAAAAAGGTTTACCAAAAACCATAAAATAAATATAATGGAATTGTTCTTCGATGTCGAAATTATGTGCTAGAGTGCAAATATCATCCCTTGCTAGACGAAAATTATGCCTCTGCATTTTTTTAATGTGTGCAGCAGTTTATACTCATTTTCGCTTCTCAAACAACTACTTGGTTCTATTGGTCCTTTTGAGACATTGCAGTTTGACCCTTCGTTCCAGAGTCTTTCATGAATGTTACAGATGTACGATGCATCGAAGATCTGTTGGCAACAGCTTCAATAGTCATATTCAGCTCTTTTGAAATTCCGCTAAATCTACTTGATTTTGTATTTTGTCAGCATGTAAAAATCATTTAAATTATCTACTTTAATACAATGTGGTCAGTACCACAATGATAAAATGAGTAGTTATAACGAATTGGTACATCAAAACAAGAAACAAGTAAAATGAAGAACATGTTTTTAAAAATACGGAATATAATGGATATACGTCTTCGCATAGACAACCCAGCTCTCCCGGAACAGTGCAGGCCATCTTTACCATTTGTAGAGGTCAGATGACCACAGGCTACAACAAAACTGGAGAAAACTAGTGTAATGCAAGCAGTGTCAGTAACCTACCCATTACGCGCTTATCGTAAGCACAAAGTTTCCAACTATTGTCTTGAAATACGCTTGGTTTTCATTTATTCCATTCAGCAGCGGAAAAAATAATTTATCATGTGGAAAGTAACAAGATTAAACTGACACAAATGTAACACTAAGTAGTGCGCGTGATGAAATTTATAATTGACAGAAAGTTTGCTGCCAGACGAATTTCAGATCATAATGCCGCAGCTGCGATAATGGGAGCCATTGACCATCTGTCCCTTATCATCCTCTACCCAAGAATTACACTTTGTATTACTGAAATAAGACTGCATATGGGATCGGAATTCCAACTTGGAAAAATTTTATTAAAAGCTAGCTGCCTACCCCGGCCTCGCACGGGTGGTGTACCTGATGAAAAGAACCGAGACAAAATTTTCATTTAAAATGTGACCATGTAATGAAATAAAATCACTATTAAATAATTTGACAATACTTTATTGTAATGTGTTATAATGTACAATTTTCCTTCCGGAGAGAAAATAAATAGCGCCGATGGTTTGCCCACCCTCGAGCACGCAACGTACAACTAACTGCCCATGCGAAAAACACGACAATTCAAGGTATATTTCACACATTCCTAACAATTGACATTGGAATTTATTTTCATTGTGAATGCAAGGCGCACGGGAAACTGAACAGGCTTAAATTAAAAAAGAAAGTCGGTTGGCATTAGTGGTATTCTTGCAAGAAGCACATCCTCGTCTTTGAACTTTCCTATCATTATAGTAGCTTAAATAACGTTTTTTATACTTTTTTTAACAGCGAGTCTTGTTTCGTTGTACAATTTTGACTGATTGAAATTACATAGCATAACTTTTACCGAGTCAACCTTGAGCTGTAAATTGTGTGGCGGAATCCTGGCAAATCCAATGATTTAGGAATTCAGTCCTTTGACGTTGTGAAGCGACAAACATTTGGTGGAAACGAAATGAGGTCAATAGAAATATCAACAGGAATTTTCCCACTCCCAATGTCTAATAATGCCTTTGCATCTACAAATGTGCAAGGATCTGCTCAATGTAGCATATATTGTTGCTATGGCGAAAAGTACGAATTCAGCGCCCCATAAGGTAGTGTGGAAAGGATGAGATATGCAGCTAACAGCGTGCGTAAGCAAGAATGCCCGTTGGTATAATGGCAATAATGGTAGCGCTTTCATAGTATGGCGGGTAAACGCTGAAATAGGTAACGAATTGTTTTAAGGAGAAAGTCACAAAGTAACATTCATGCTTCTTTCGAATCTCTGTCCTTTCTTTACGCAATTTCAGTGTGATAGCGACGGGTATCTTCATGTTCTGATGAAATCACCTTTAGCTAGTTCATGTACCACATAACTTCAAATAACCAACATATGCAATAGGAAGTTAAATTAAATTGGTTACTATCCGGGTCCCATCATTTCTCCGTCATTTTCAGATTCCAAGAAGGATTGTTGGTTATGTGCATTGTTTATAACTTGTTCATTTTAAAGAATTATAACAAAAATACTTATTTCTTTATTTAAACGATCTGATCAAGGAAACGATATTTAGTGCATAAGAAATATATTTGATTTTCACCCTTATGTTGCGCCATTGATTCCATAACCGGGTGGGTTCCCTTAGCAGTAGAAAGAAAAGCAGTACTACGGCCATCTGGCGGCAAATAAATAAGTACCTACTCTAGGTGTTCGTCACTAGGAAAGCTACTTTGCTTCTTTATTTTAAACGATAGGAGTAAGGAAAGGACAGTTAATACTTAAAAACATATCTGAATTTCTATGCTGCATTGCGTCATTATATCGATAAATTGGTGCGTTACCTTAACATTAAAAGTTGAGGAAAAATACTGTTATGGGGATTTAGCGGCAAATAAATAAGTACTTACTCTAGGTGTTCGTTGCCAGGAAAGCTTCTTTGCTTTTTTATTTTAAAGATAGGAATAAGGAAAGAACGATTAATACATAAAAATGCATTTGAAATCTACTGCTGCGTTGCGTCATAGTCTCGATAAACTGGTGCTTTACTTTAACATTGAATGGGGAGGGAAAATATAGCAGAACTATGGCATTTAGCAACAAATAACCGTGGTACCTCTGCCATCTGGCGACTACTAACCAAAATGCGTTTCCTCGGCACTGTTTTTCTTCATATTACGAGACTTTAAAAATCTTCCCGTACTATTTTTAAACATTTCCTTTTCCACAAACCTTGTGGTCACAATAATGAACGCAACAGAAAAAGAATTGTTCAATTTGGTGCAGTCACTCGGAAGTGATACGCGTACATACATTTCGGTGATGTATATATATTCGCCCCTCCAATCACTCGTACACAAGCAGAGTTGCGATAATTGTAGGTGAGAGTATGAATTCAATAAAATATTGCAGCAGGTAATCTATAAATATTCGACTCTTGACGCAGGAAGCGTATTTTATTATTAATACCATCATCATTATTATTGGTGCTGGTGCTGGTGCTGATGGTGTTGGTGGTTGTAGAGGAGGACTGTAATTTATTACGGAATAATGCATTAGTGCTCATATTAAAAATATAAATATATCTACTACAAGGAATGTAAAATTAACCAAACAACATGTCAATGTGACAATCAAAGCTATATACTGGTGCAGCTGGAAACTTCTAAAATACTCCTGGTGCTGTAATTTAGCTGAAAATGTGAAGATTCAAGAGGTTGAGTCTTAACATGACTTTTATATATGCCAATCTGGTAAATACATGCATTCATGCATACATCCATACATACATGCATACGTAAATACATACGTAAATACATACGTAAATACATACATACGTAAATACATACATACGTAAATACATACATACGTAAATACATACATACGTAAATACATACATACGTAAATACATACATACGTACATACATACATACGTACATACATACATACGTAAATACATACGTACATACATACATACATACATACATACATACATACATACATACATACATACATACATACATACATACATACATACATACATACATACATACATACATACATACATACATACATACATACATACATACATACATACATACATACATACATACATACATACATACATACATACATACATACATACATACATACATACATACATACATACATACATACATACATACATACATACATACATACATACATACATGCCACGTGAGTATGAATAAACAAATACAGTTGGGCGATTTATCCCTTCACGCTTTATACCCACTAGAACGTTCCCTCAGAACAGGGTGACTTCTACGGCGGTGTATTAATAAAGTTCAGTACGTGCGCGAATTATCTTGGGAGTTAAAACTTCGGTGTGTAGTACTGAGAAAATACTAATGTAGTTTTGTATCACCTGATGAGAGAGTTGGTCAATGAACCGACCATAAAGTTTGGGGAGTGCCAGGTCGTAACTCAGAATTTCATTTTTTGCAAGGTACAGTGCTTGTGCATTCTCTTTACTCCTTTGATAATGTGCCTAGTGTGACTGTCTAATATGATTAGAGAACATAGCAAGTCACTCCCGAACGAGCTGTGATTGTACAAACCTAGCTATCGATGAATTAGATGGGGAGATGGAGTCAGACTGAAAAATTCAATGCCATAGTCCGTTTGACTCTTTTTCTCCAACTTCTGTCCTACTCACGGCTGGTGTGAAACAAACAACTAATTTACATTAAACTACCTAATATTTGGTTAACTATAAAGCCCGGAACTTAAGTACTTATTGAGTTTGTAAGTTGACATTTAGGCACCACATCTCAAAAATAGTTAGAGAACTCCTTGTGGTTTACCGAAAAAAAACCGCGGGTCAGTTGGGGAATTTAGTGCTGAGTAGGCATGTTACCATGGTAGCTCAGTGATCAGAGCAACTGGACCGAAACCAGGAGATCCGAGGTTCATATCCCGGCTATGACATTGAGTTTTTCAATTTGACCCTACCTCTCCAACGTCTATCGTACACGTGGCTGGTGTGAAAGAAATAATTAATTCATACGAGGGTGGTTTCAAAAGTTCTGAACACGGCGTATGCGTGACCTTTAGCGTGGTCTGATGAAGTTGAAACTTGCGTTGGTTGTGAGTCAGACTTTCATCTTGACAGCTGTATATGTTTGTGGTGTCGAGAGTAACTCAGTTAGGTGCAAGTGGAAACCGAGTCAGGTCAGATTACACGTAGTGACCAGCGATCTTACATGAAAATTGAATTTTTACGTGGAAAGGACGCAACTGAAATTCACAACGCTTTGAGAGAGGTGCAGTCGACCGCAGCACAGTATCTCGATGGCCTGCCTCTTTCCGTGAACGTCGGGTAAGCAGTGAGTACAACCCAAGAAGTAGAAGGTCATCAACTTCAACTTACTACACATCTGAGGTTATTGCTAATGACATTTTGCGAGAGGATCGATCAAATACAAGTGAGAAAATGGCACATGAGGCCAGAATGTCTGTCGCTTCTGTTTACAGAATCATTACTGACAGTTTAAAGATGAGAAAAGTTGCCGCCATATGCGTTCTTCAGCATCTGAATGACGAGCAGAAAGTCGCAGAAGAATTGCGTCAACGTTACCAAACAGAAAGAGAGGAGTTCCTGAAAAGGGTTGTTGCACTAGACGAAACCTGGATACGAGATTTTGGGCCAGAATTGAAGTCACGGTCGTCTCAATGGAAACATCCAGATTCTCCACCCCAGCCCAAAAATGCCGTCACCAGCAATCGAAGATGAAACTGATGATGAGCTTTGCGTATGACACTAATGGAGCTATAGCAACAAATAGAGTCCCCCAGGGAACGTATGTTATAGGTGCTTGCTACAGGCTGTTTCTGCAAAATGTGTTGCGCCCGAAAATTCGTTAGAGAAGGCCTGACAAGTTTGCAGCTGGTACCCTCATTTTGCAAGACAATGCAGCAGGTCATATTGTCGTATCAGTGAGAGAGATTCTGGAGAGATATGATAGGGAAGTACTGCTCCATCCTACATACAGTCCTGATTTGAGTCCACCAGACATTGGTTTGTTTCCCAAATAGAAGAAACCACTCTAAGGAAATCGTTTTGCTACAATTGAAGATGCTTCCACTGAAGTGGCCCGTGTGATCGGACAGCTCAGCAGTGAAGTTGTTTTTATCCGGAATTCAGGATTTATCAAAATGTTGGGAAGCTGTGATAAGAATGAATGGTGATTATATTGAATGTCTGTAAAAGGATTTTATGAAATACATTATTTTGTTCAGTATAACAAAGACTATGCAGAACTTTTGAAATCACCCTCGTACATTTCACGTTTTATGTTAAACACTGGAAAATGTCAGCGGTTTTCTGTTGTTCTTTTTTTTTTTTTTTTGAAGATAGTTTACCTAGGTCCTAATTAAACATTTATATACAGTGAAGAGGAGCAATATCTTCCATTAAAGGAAATGTCATACACTTATAAACTATTAGAACTTATGTCTATACATGCATTATCACACTATTTGCTACAAAATGTTTCTAGTTTACATTTTTACGACCTTCTTTGTGTGATCTCCTATTTGCGAGATGAAGCATAACAGTATTATAACCTTTTCTGAGTACCACAGAATGAACATTAGTTTGTTAAATTGTAACCTCTCATTAAGTTAATAAAGTCTAACTTCTGTATTATATAAAACGTTTTATACTTTAGTATGCAGCAGATTATTATGCATGTTCTGCTAAGAAACCTCATTATTAATATTTAATTCACTGTGTTTTTGAATATCAATTAATATCTTTAGTAATATACTTTCTGCTTGTCTTCATCTTTTTCAAGTTAAGCATGGTTCAAATAGAGGGGGAGTTGAATTTTTAAGTCCTCCAGTTACTTGATGTCAGCTTAATGCCTAGGCGGAATACCGGATACGGTCTTTCAGAAAGCTTAATTTAATACAAATTCCAACATGCAGTCATAACATAAGGTGCAAAATACGTTTTAAATACTTAGAGGCTGCACAGTTTACGTTTAGGAGCAGTAATCGACAGTAGAATGTTTCAAATTAAATAATTTATGTAGGTAGCAGTGGCGAATGCTCCTATACACCGCGAACACCGTCGGTGTACTAAACTTGTAAGGATTCAAAACGGCTGTCAATAAACATGCAAAATAATAATTTTTTTTGTAAGTATGTCACTTTAACTAAATATGAAATGATCGCAAATTTGTGCGATAAAATTTTCCTTTTTTTGCTATGGTATGCGCGCACATCTCCATCACCTTAAGTTAAAAAGATAGCCATGCCCCCACTATTCTCCGCTAGCTAGACAAGGCCAAGAATGGTGTACGTGCGCATCTGCTTCATGGCAAGTTGCGATTTCCACAAACCCCCAATTCTCCGTTAGAAAGATGATGGAAAGGAAGTTTAGTTGCCAGTCGTTTGTTGCCGAAATGCAGCTCTAAATTTTGCGACTGTCAATCTTTTTTAGTCCTTGTCAGTGTTGTTTTACTTGCAAGTTTTTGTGAAAATGACTGATGTAAGTGTTACTGAAGCTAGTGGTTCTTTTGACTGTGCAGTAGAACATGTGTTGAAGACAGGATTTCGGAATTTGAGATTTCTGAAAAACTTAAAATAAAAAACAACAGCAGGCTCACTCCCGAGCTACCAGGTCTGATTGCAAAATGTTAAGGCAGAAAACGAGAGTATAACAGCCATTTTTGTATTAGCAATTATTCTAGGTATAACTATTAACTGTTTGCCCCAAATTAAACAAACCTATTGTTGGCCATGTCTTCTATTCAGTAACGAAAAAAGTAGTACCATATGGTCTCACGAAGAATTCGACAATATAGTTTCTTTAACTGTTTCATTAAGTAACCATGAAAAAATTACATATTTTGTACATTTACTCTTTGTAATTTTGGCAATACACGAGTAGACCTGAAGCTAAATGCTCAAAAATCACTACAAATTTCAAAGCTTAGTGAAATGGTAAAAAGCAACAGAGAAATATTGAATAGACTCGCTGATGTTTGTCACTTAGGGAAGCAGGAAGTAGCTTTTAGAGAACAGAACGAGTAAGAAAGTTCCTTTAATAGAAGTAATTACGCAGAGATAATTTAATTTACTCAGAACGTATGATCAAATTTTAAATATGCTACAGTTTTCCGGGTCACTTCGTCATTCATGAAAAGGATGGATGCCCAAAATTGCACTTAAGCCTACAGTCATCATTAGCTAGCAGGACATCACAGCGACATCGCAAGGGGCTTCTCCCGATTCGGCGTAGAGGCTAACAACTGGGCTGGTTGGAAAAGCTCCAACAGCCACACTGATGTCCTGATTGAGGACTGTGTCTAATCTTGTGAACACAGATGGTTGCGCTGAAGAATGTACAATGCAGCCATAGTCCAACTTCGATCGAATCAGTGCATGATAAAGACGCAGCAATACTGTCTGATCCACTAACCAAGATTTTCCACTTAGTATCCGTAGAATATTAAGGGAACGGTCACACTGCGCTTTAAGCTATTCTATATATGGTACCAGCATAGTTTTTGATCGAATACCGCCCCCAGGAATATCACCTCCTCTGCGAAGGGAAGTAAATCTGGCCCAAGCATAAGAGAGAGAGCCATTCGCCACCTACTACGCCAGAAGTTAACCCAGATATTCTTCACAGGTGAGAACGAAAGTCGTTTTTCGAGCCCCAGTCATAACAGATTGTCCAAACACAGCTGGAGACGGCGTTCCAAAACCGATGTACGCTGAGAAATGCAGAAGATGGCAAAGTCGTCCACGAATAAACAGGACGAGACCTCTGGGGGAACACATTGTGACATGGAATTAATCGCTATGGCAAACAGCAACACGTTTTGTACCGATCCCTGCGGCACGCCGGTCTCTTCAATAAAATGGTTAGAAAAAACCGAGCCGACCTTTACTCGGAAAACGCGGTCCCGCAAAAACTCCTCAATGAACAACAGTAGGCGTTCACGTATATTCCAGTTGTGAAGGGAACGCAGTATTCCTGCACACGCCGACATGTAACATAAGCTTTCTCGAGGTCAAAAAATATCCTAACCCTTTGACATTTCTGAAGAAAACTGCGTCAATCGCGATACAAGATGATCAGCCGCTGACCGACTTCGACAACCGTAATGGACGTTAGTCAACAGATTGCTGGATTACAGCCACCCCAACAACCGTCCATTAATCTGCGTTTCATCGCTTTGCAAATGCAACTGGTAAGGGAAATAGGACGGTAGCTGGGTGGAAGATCACGGTCCTTGCCAGGTTTCAAAATAGGTATGATGGTGGCCTCACGCCATTTGTTTGGAAAAGTGGCGTCAAAACAGATCTTTTATAGATCTCGAGTAAGAAAGCCTTACCATCAGGAGAAAGATGTACCATTTGGACGTGGATGCCATCTGGACCAGGCGCAGAGTTCCGCAAAGATGTAAGCGTATGGTCTAACTCCGCCATAGTGAAAAGGCGTTTATAATTCTAAAAGTTTCCGGAACGGATGGAGTGCCCCAGAGATTCCATCTGACCCTTAATTCTAAGAAACTCAGGGTAATAATTATCTGGGCTAGACACTGAGTGAAAGCACAGCCAATAGTGTTAGCCACGTCAAATGTATTAACAACACCGGCAGCTGTTTTGAGACAGCGATTGGGCCGATTTGCTGGCTGCACCCCTCAACTTATTCCATATGACAGAGGAAGAAGTTCGTCTGTTAAAGGAACCGACAATCCTGTTCCAGGAAGTTTTTTGCTATCCTAAATAACTTGTCGAAATTTGGCACGCATTCTCTTATAGTGTATAAGGTCATCCAGTGTCGGGTGACAGTGGAAAATTCGGAGAGCACGCCAGCGAGCGCGAATAAGCATTCCGGCACTCGTCGGTCGACCAAGGTACCGGAAATCGAAGGGTTGGGCCAGTGGAATGCGAAATGGATTGCTCAGCGGAGGGAAGAGTTATCTCTATGAATTGGTCTATCAAATAGTTCACAGGGTCGTGCTCATGATAGTTACAAACAGCCAAACGGTAATACAGTTCTCAGTTGGCTTGATCGAAGCGCCAGCTTGGTAGCGGGTGGAACATACAGGATGTTTCAAGAAACTAATAATCAATGGGAAGTGGTCACTAAAATGTAAATCCGAAATGATATTCCAGCTTAAGGAAACTATTAACTGTGGTGAACAAAATGCTATATCAAGGTAGGAAAAACTGTGAAAGGCGTGAGTCGGCTCTCCGGTGTTCAAGAGAGCTAAATTATTACTCTCCAAGAAGTTTGCAATTAGATTACTCTCGCACATGCCTAAGGTGAGCCCCAAAGTGGGTAATGGGCATTCACATCACCTACCAACAAAAATGGTGGAGGCAACTGCGCAACTAGGTCTTCTAAGTCGGTGTGCGAGAAATCAGCAGATGAAAGCAAATATACACTATAAATGGCGAAAATTACGGAGGACGGCTTAATCCTGACAGCGACTGACTGAATGTCAGATTGTAAGGGTACGGATTCGGCGAATATATCATCTCGGATAAGTATCATAGTACCACCATGTGCCGGGACACCCTCCTCCGGTGACAAATCACAGCGTGCGGAGTACTGCCGAATAATAACGGTGTCATGGGGACGGAGTTTTGTCTCTTGTAAGCATATGATCAAAGGCTGATGCTGGTACAACAACAATTCAAGCTCTGGTTGACGTGATCTAACTCCGCGTATGTTTCACTGTAGGATAGCCATAGTCTATGTGCTGGGATAAGTTCTAAATAGGAAGACGTTTCTGCATATTAAGCAGTGCTGGTCAGTTTAGCTTACTCTTTTTGGGTGTCGGATTATCACTTTGTTCAGCAGCACGATCCTGTAGCTTACACACTATGCGTCTAACACGACGGCAGAATCCTCTTGATCCATCTCCTCCACGGGGGAAGTTCCCTTTCCAATAGAAAAATTCGGTTCGAGAACCTATCGAGTTTGGTCGTCGCCGTTTGGTACTTCCCCCAGAAGATTCCTCAGATGGGTATCTCCGTGGAGAGTGGCGTGGACTTTGCTTTCCCTTAGATGTTTTGGGAGCGGTCTTGACACTATCTTTCAGAAAGTCTTGTCTGACATGACTAGTCTTGAATGGTTTTTCAGGTGCAGAATACGTCACAAGTTAACCAGTCTTTTTTCCCGAAGTCGAAGGTTTATGTGATTCCGTTACAAAAATCACGCGGGTGACCAAAACGTTGACACTTGTGGCATCTGAATGGGTTTGGTATATAAGGCCTAACCTCGATGGCTTCATACACTGCCTTAATCTTATGCGGGAGATCTATCGATCAAAAGTAAGGTATCGGTAGACATGAATTCTCCATTTACTTTACGCTGACCGAAAGATAAATGTTACGCCTTGATCCGCCATACTCTCTCGAATCTCCTCAGTGCTTAAACCGTCAAGAGCACGGGTGGTGATCACTCCGCGTGAGGAGTTTAACGTTTTGTGTACTTCGACCTTCACGGGGAAGCTGGCTAATATATTGGCCTTGATTATTTTGGCAGCCTGGGATGCGGAGAATACCTCAACCAGCAGCGTGCCGTTACGGGCTTTAATGCACAACTTAACAGGGCCAGTTATTGCATCAAGGCTCTGTTGAATTGCAAATGGGCTGACCGTAGAAAACGTTCTCCCTTCCTGTGTTCTATTAACAACTAAGTAGCGAGAACTATAGTACTCGACTTCTTCTTTTCCTAAATAGCATTAGTAAGGTTTTCGTTTTTGGGTGCCATAAATACATATAGAAATTCATTCTCCAGTGCTCCCCACCCACCACGGAGCCAAACATGGGTTCACCCTACTGGAGTGACAGGGCTACACAGGGGATATAGCGGGCACGCCGTCTCACTCACCCTGGAGTTCGGTATAATACCTTGTCCTGGCCGACTGCCTAGATGTGGGTTAGTCCCTAGCCTCCCGTTTAGGCGAAGCAGTAATCAAAGTGGTGTATTAGGTTTCGCTCCCTCCTCAGTTACCGAAAAACAGAAGCGCAGGCTCAGATACACAACCCTCAACGAACTAGGATATTCCTTTCCACCGACAGGGGTACCTTCATGATTCTGAACAGCGCTGTTGTAAACCATAGTGCGGAAATAAGGTGACTCATGCGAATAGCTTGTTGAGACTTGTAGCTCTGTTTAACGGTACAAACCAGCGTCAGTTTAACTCTTAAGTATTTGTATAGATTATTATATAATTTAAGAATAGATTCATTCTGTAATTTAGATTGTTAGCATTTCTTTGCGCACTACTACTGTGTTCTACCGCGGTGCACTGACCACGTGGATCCCTTTTTGGCGCGGATCAACGTAACAGTAAGTAGATAATAGAGATGATAAGTTTTTTTGTTTTTTTTTAACAAATATAGTTCCGGAGTCTGGTCGGGACACCTGCACTGTATACCCTACTTTTATTTACCTAATGTTTTTACTTTGTTTGCATTATGATTTCTGAATTACTGTTTTCTTCCTTTACACACACTCACATATACACAAACATATAACACCCATGCCCAAGGCGGTACTCGAACCCATGATCCCATGAGCTACGAAGCACCAAAGCGAGACGCCTTGGCGAGCGCGGCCATGGGGACCGGTAAAGTTTGTGGAGTTTGTTGACAGGTTGCGTAGACGTTATGCATCTGTATACCTGGTGTCTGTGTAAACACTTAACGCAAAGCATGCAGTCTGAAAATCTGAAATGCAATATTCCATTACGATCTAGCTATAACATATGAGGGCAAAAAAGTAAATAGATAGCGTGTGCGTTCCCAGTTGCATTTCTTTTGGTGCACTGTCCTTGTTGGTTACCTGAGTGTCCTGCTGTACTTCTGTCGAGTCAATGTGCATTTCGTGTCGCGCATAAATTTATCATCCTTACATGCTATATGCTATAAACGTAGTAAACTGGGGATGGCGAATGCACTCCTAGTCTCATGTCATACCAATAGCGAATTGTTCAAAACTGACAAGTTCTATCAAGAAACATGTCTGCTTCACTAATTACGTCTATTCTTTGTTGCTTTTACACTTTAAATCAGAAAACAGTTTTCAATGAATTATTATTTTTTGGGAATGCTTATCTTTATTTTGACACTCAGTATGCACTTTTAGAGCGAATAGTTGAAACAAACATTAAGTGAAATTCCTGCCTCCATTTCCACAGGATTACGCAAATAAAGCTACCGTTGCCGGTGTCTGATAGTTCGGCTTTTCCCTCATATGTCTTTGCGGTACAACAGTCACATCAGCGCCACTCGATTTAAATGGCGAAATTGTACACCTTCAAGGTAATCCCAAAATATTACGCTCTAGTTAGTTTAACCTTTGTGCAATGGTGGGTTTTTAAACATCTAATGACGAACACACATGGTCTACACCTGGGTGGGCAATTGAATCGAATGCCTCCTTCACCACTTAGAGGTTGCCCACACGAGAGAGTTAGGGTTGGCTCAGCGTCAAACCCGTACCTACCGTTGTAGGCCCCTGGGGGGGGGGACTGTGAATAAACGATTGCGGTGTCCGTAAAAGCATGTCTTTTCCAATACTGGCACAATCCTGTGGTATGCGCGGCCTCATGTTGTCTGGAGAAGGCGCGTATACGAAATATTTGTGCCTGTATTGGAAGGGATATGCATTTATGGTCACAGCATTCGTTTACTCACAGGGCTAGGAAATGCATTGCGGTAGAAGGGTATCATTTTGAACATCTATTACACTAAGGTACGATGTTTATTAAATGTATACTGTACAATACCCATGCAGTGGTGATACTCTGTGCATCTGCCTTTCATCGATGTTTAATTGTCTACAGCGGTAAAATATCCGTGTGGAAGAAAGTGGTTTAGACAAAAATTGACTATTCTTTAATAAGGAATAAGGAAACAAAATAAAAAAGGTTGGTTCCCATTTAAAAGAAAGTCTCCTGTGTATCACTCACATAATTTTCTCTACATCTCTGCAACAAATTATTGTTAAAAATCTTATGCTTCTTTTTACTTCACGCTAATCGTGAAAAAATTAGCAGAAATAGTCTTATTACTTGCTTCCATGTAAGTGGAAGGCAAATAAGGGAGTAGCATAGGCTAAAGTATTAGTAAAAAGCTGGTTGCTCTGTGACTGAAGTTGCTTTGTTTCTGTGGACAAGTGTGGACAAATGCCGGTATGAGAGAAGTATGATTTAAATCTGAAACCAATAACAAGGAATATCTCAAAAACGACCACTCCACGAACAAATGTATATATGATAAATTGTGTGTTTCAACAAGCTCTACATTTTCTGTCATGTAAGTTTTTGTCTATCTTTTACAGTTTGTCAGTTATACAAAATTCGTAAAATTCATACAGAATAAAGTAGTCTTCAGAGGCTATTTCCAGAAAATTCAATACATATAGATTACTTTTCAGGTAAATATCTTTAATATACCATATTTTAATCAAAATCGTTTGAGTCATTTTTGAGAAAATCAGAATTTTCGAATATTTTTTCCATCTATAGGGTAAGTGCAGAAGGGGGGGGGGGATTTTCTTGAAAACCTTCGTGTCACATCCCTAGAAAATACCAAATTTAACCCTTTGTTGCCTGTCAGTACTTATAAGTTCCGTTTGTTTTAAGCGTAACTATGTAAATAGGATTGAACTCTAGGATTAATGCCATGTTATACTAACCTTCAACCATAAACAAGTAATCAGACTTTTAAAAAATAAAAAATATATATAATTTTTGCGCTAAAGTTGCAGTGATTTTTTTAAATAAATAAAAGAATAAAACTCACATAGTTAAGGTCAAATGTAACCCCATTGGCTTCCAAGCATCACACCGATTATTTTACTTTGGCTCTCTCCGTCCTCTACCACAGTCACCGGAATCTGAACTTGCACCATTGCACTTTTAAGGGATGGCCAGTCCATTATCTATGACCTAACCCTCATGACCATTTGAGCCACTCTTTTGGAAGTGCCTTTGGCAGGATTATGAAAACTGGTTTAGAAGAATTTAAACTTTTAATTGGTAACAAATAGATTATTAAAGGATTTAAATATATTTTTATTCATATTATTTTATTCTAATATTTTATATAATAATAGTATAGGTTTATTCCGATATAGTTTCACTAGAACTCCAGTTTTGAATTTGAATTAAAGGAAAAACGGCCAACTACATCGTTCCAATATAACACTCCTTTCACTTTGCATTAACGCGATCATCCTAATGGTTTTCTGAACGACTCCAAAAGCAATGGTCTGATGGTAGAGAGTATGTTGCATTACAGTGATCACAAGTACGTGCATGGTGTGAGATCTTGAAAAAAACATACTTCAATTCTAATGAGGGCAATACCCACGAGAATTTAATTATTCTATTAGGTTACTGTGGTACACATACGGAAGAGATGCCATTTTGAGCACTAAGCATTAGTATTTCGGAAAATAATACAAGACAATTGCTTCAATAATGATTTAGTGAATCCATTTAAGGTGAGTCAAGTGAACAATATAAGTTTACAAAATCTGATGTGTTCCATTCAGATGACTTTCTCTTCATCTCTGCAACAAATTATTATTTAAAAGCTTATGCCTCTGTTACTTCATGCTAATCGAGACAAAAATAGCAGAAACAGTCTTATTACTTGCTTCCTTGTAAGTAGAAGCGAACTTAGGGAGTACCATAGGTTAAAGTGATAGTCAAAAGTTGGTTGCTATGTGACTGAAGTTCCTTTGTTTGTATGGATAGGAGTTGACAAATTCCTGTATGAGAAAGGTAAGTTTTTCAAAGCTGAAACCTACAACAAGGAATATCTAAAAAAAATGATAAACTCCACGAAAAAAAAGGATATAACATAAATTGTGTGTTTTAACGTGCTCTACATTTTTTTTCTGCTAAGTTTTTCTCCATCCCTTGCGGTTTAGCAGTTATGCAAAATTCCGTAAAATTCATTCAGAATAAAGTAGTCCTCTAAGTCTATCCCCGGAAAGTTCAAGATATTCATTTTATTTTTCAGGTAAATATCTTTAATATACCATCTTTTAATCAAAATCGTTAGAGCCATTTTTAAGAAAATCAAAATTTTCGAAAAAAGTTCCATGTAAAGGATAGTTGGGGTGGGGGGTCTTTTCTTGAAAATCTCTGTGTCGCATCCTTGGAAGATACCAAACTTAAATACCAAGTTTGGTATTCAACGGTCTTTTCGTTTTTGAGCTATGCAGACAGACAAACACAATCACGGACCTATTTCCAAAAATGCTTTTTTAGGATTCAGGGGACCCAAAACATGTATTTCCGGTGAAATTTCGGTATAGAATTTTTGGGTGCATTACAATACCTTCTCTATACACCATGTATATAGTACGTGTAGAGAAGGTAACAAACGTAGCTTGACCCTCAAAATACCACCCAAACCGCTTCCAATTAAAACACAACAAATCGTATTTACTTTATCCCATTACATCAAACAACTTTCATTCAATACATTTCTTTTTATAGCGCTTAGTTTTGGAAATATTCTACAGTCTCAAGTTACATTGTTCAGCCTGCATATAAAGCTTACTTCAGAGCGTAAAACCACCATTTCAAAGAAGATCCATAAT
Source organism: Hymenopus coronatus (assembly GCA_030762935.1). Lineage (NCBI taxonomy): Eukaryota > Metazoa > Arthropoda > Insecta > Mantodea > Hymenopodidae > Hymenopus > Hymenopus coronatus. The sequence goes on along the minus strand of CM060900.1, from coordinate 192,649,242 downwards.
TGTGAAGTAAAGAATCAAACGCTTTTTGCAGAAGCGAATTCGCTGGTTCTTTAAACATTTTGTTAGTTCTAAATACAGTGAGCTCTAAAGGTACTATTATTGAATGTTTTTATGCTTGGACATTGTTAGTTCAAAGCCTTTTCGTTTCTGTTGCTGCAATACCTCCAGTTTTATATCCAAACTGCAAAATGAAACAAAACATATTTTCCCTCTTACTTATCAGGAACTCTTTAAAAGTACATGTTCCTTTTTACATAGAATTCAATTGTGTTTGTATTACATTAAAAGTAAATTATGGGAAAACATTGGAGAATATGTTTGTAATAGTAATTTAAACTAAATCCCGTTTAAACAGACCAGAACGTCCCCTTTATGCCGTCTAGGATTCTATTCATTTTTACCTTCTACAATATCCTCAAGGAGGAATACATGAGATGGCGATGTTCTTGTACATTTTCCATCTCGTAGGAGCCGATTTTGGAAGTCTTTTTAAACTCAATGTAGCGTTAAACATCATTTAGTTGGCTGTAAGAAGAAAGTTGTCATGTTGGCTAATATAATGGAGAAAGCTTCACATTCTTTGGTTTAGGAAGAAGATTGTTACAAGACCAGATCTCAGGACCATACAGTGGACAAATACAAAAGGATAAGTTTGTTCTCTCTCTTTTTTTTTTTTTTTTTTTTTGCAATCCTCCTATGTGTCTGGACACCACCGGGGCACTTTCTTGGCATTAAACAATAGTTTATGATCACATAAATTTTCAGCTGTCCTATCTGAGGTTATGTTTTCAGATTTGTTTTCAACTCTTCCCCTTTTAGACACGAAGCGAATTATCTCAGAGAATGGTTCTTGTTTCCAACATCTGTAGTTTCGTATAAGACAATATCAATAAAACGGCTCAGAAATTTCTTGCGAAAACATTTAATTTATCAGCAGTAATAAGAGAGATCCAAGCATTTTAATTAAATTAGAAGTATCCTGGATTATTGATGATCTTTTTAAATGGTTGCCATGAACTAGGTCATATTTTCCACAGAAAAACTGCACCATATCTGAGCAATATTTTAGGTTCGTCATGACCACGAAAGCTCAGTTTCTGGGAGCCAAGAAAACAAGTAACATCTTTGAGTCTTTTCAATGACTAATGATTTGTTACCCTATTTCATTGTGTTGCTGATGGCATATTTTCATCTGTTCATCAATCCTTATATCCTACTGAATGTCTTTAATTTCAGGGTACAGTTCAAATGATGTTTTTTTGTAGTTTAACGTCCTTTACAATGATGTTTATAACTTGAGTTAACTTTAATAAAATTGTGTACATTACTTATATCAGATAGCCTGCACTATTTCACACATTTTGTTTACTGTTGAAAAGAGTAGGAATAACCAAGATTCTACTTTTACAACTTGTAAGGTACTTTAGTCAATGAATGTCGTTATTAAAATGTTGGACACAAGTTTCGATTTGTGTTTTCCAACCCTTTAGTTTTGTAATTTACCTGCTTATTTATTTTTAATATTTATCTCATCTTTGAATAGCTATGCTAAAGAAAACCTGATTCAAAATTTCACGCCTAACATAGCATTTTCACGTGCTCCACTACTCCTCGCTGCACTCATGCTCTCAACGTAGAGCACAAATAAATTGTTGTTTCAAAATTTCTTCCTGTAGATGCTACTCCTAATTATCATAGCATGTGCGATTCTAAATTTGGAAATAAAGCTTGTCAAGTAAATATACATTAGAAGCGTTTACGACATCGTGGAATATTAAACTTTCTTTCCTAGCATCTTACAGCGGAAATCTGTAGTAACCAAGGGAGGTAATAGGCAAAGAATATCTTGCTTCAGTGCAACGGGGCTATATCGAGAGTATATCTGAATATCAATCAACAACAAACATGCAAGCTGGGAGGCTATTCGCGCACGCTATTTAAAAAAAATTGTATGCCGAAATTTTCCTCAACAGTAGTTTTAGTGAAAGCATAAAAATTAATGTAATGCTACTGTGACGGTTCAGCCACCGCACAAGTTTGCGACAGAAAAGACGGCTACTTTGGATTCTATAGCTATAATCCCCGGGTATGCTTCGCAGGGCAGCATCTTCCAGTGATGGTAATTAACAAAACAGCTCTGCGACTGGAGTCACGACACTGCTGCCAGGAAGTAACTACCAAAAATGCAGGCTTACCCTGAACAATTAAGCTGCTATTATATTTAGAGCATGCGGAGTGAATAAATGACTATTAGCGTAACACATGCCTATAGTGTTTTCAGCTCTGTCAAATTGTAATGCGTATTTGTTGAGCCCGACATGACAGTGACAAAAGTTATAAAACTGGTGTTAAGTGCCTGCTATACAAAAACAAGCATAGTAAACATAACGACGGAGCAAGTAGCTGCAGGTTCTCCTCATGGAGTAGCGGTGAGGCTACCTCTCTTCTTGGCCGACAAATCCACGCTGTGGTTCGCTCAGGCGGAAGGGCGGTTCAAATTAAGTTGCATTAAAATCAGTGAACAAAATTCACCCACGTAATCGCTCAGCTTCTCCCGACATGCTGCAGAAATGGAAGACATCATAACCAACCCACCAGCCGGCGGTCGATTCACAAAGGTGACGGCAGAGTTGGTACGCAGGCTGTCTACCACCAAGGAACAACGCCTCCGGCAGCTTCTAACACACAAGGGAATGGGGTACCGCAAATCATTCCAGATTTTACGACACCTCTAATGCCTCGCACCTTATGTTCACTGAGAGCATATGGTCCAGTCCTCTGTCATCTTACATAGAGTTCATCATCATCTGACAAATGGATGCTGGCCTTGATGCTGTTTCGTTGGTGGCAGACAAAATGCATCAGATAACTCCTCCGCCGCCCTGAGCGGCGAGCGTCAACCCATCATCCGAACTGACCTTGCAACTTCAAACGGTTGAAGAGGTATCCAAACAAGCTATAGCCTTGACAACCCGTCCAGAACGACAGCGTTCACATCCGCGAAACCTCAAAATGGATGCCAGATCACCACACTCGTCGTGCAACCCGCTAACAGTTCGCAGCCGATGTTGGTCCCACCGTCGGTTCGGCAACACTTCCCGATAAATTTCCTTCACCTATGTGGCCCGTGTTTGATCCTAAGCGCGCATGTGCGCAGGAGGGGTTTCTCCGGGTTCTCCGATTTCCGCTGCCATGGCATTCAAACGGTGCTCCATCTTCATTCCCTACACCCATTGCTTGCGATGCCATGTGTAGGAAAAGCAGGCGTTAAACACTATCAAAGAAAGAAACCATGGCACCCATTATTCACACCTTCGGCTGTATTCATATGAATTTCAATTCTGAAGTACGGTGGGCATTTGACTAGTGCTTCGTGACGGCTGATGCCACCATTTTCTACATCGGCGTAGATTTCTTATCCCACTATAATCTTTTTGCTGCCGACTGCTGTCATGGTCGTTTACTCGACGGCACTACGAAATTTCGCCAGAAGTAGTAAAAGCAGGCATTAAACACTTAAAAAAACCAACAAAATTTTCAGTGCCCGGTCTTACTACAAATTTTACAATTCCTAGTACATTTAAAACTATTCTCACGGGTACACACCTTATCAACTTTCTTGTAGAATTCTCTGAGCTCACCAGGCCAATGGAAATGTCAACAATTATTGTAAAACATCAGGCTGTCCACCATATCAGAACAACATCTGACCCACCTATTTCTTGATGTCCTCGTCGACTCGACCCTGAGCGCCTCAAGATTGCTAAGGCCGAGCATGAGAGCATGTTGCAAAACGGTACAGCCCTTGTTCTTCGACACTCCATGTGATACCCAAGAAAGACTACAATAGGCGCTCTTATGGCAATTTCCGTGCTCTTAACGCCCACACCATTCCTGGCCAATATGCTGTAACTCTCATCAATTATTATTTCTATCATCTTTGCGGTTGTTCCGTCTCTTCCCACATCAATCTAGTCCAATCATTTACTCGAACATTCCGATGTTATACCCAACACAGCCACTGGTACTCCTTTTGGCCTCATTGAATTCCCCGTTTTGTAATTTGATCTCAGAACCACAGCTCATATTAAAAGAAAAAAAAAAAAAAAAAAAGGGACAAAGCACTCTGTGGACTGGATTTCGGCTTCAACTCCTAGGATAGCATCGTAGTTTTCTCCCAGATTTCGGAACAGCATAACTCTCCGTGAACTGCATTGCAGTTTCAGCTCCTAGGATAGCATCCTAGTTTTCTCCCAGATTTCGGAGCAGCATTTAAATATCTACGCAAAATCTTCACGAGGTTTCGGAAATTAGGAGTTATCATCAACTTGCCAAGTGCATCCTCCTGGACTATACCGTCTCGGGTGAAAGTTCTATTCCCTTGCATGGCCAAGTGACTGACTTGGAATCGTAACGATGCCTTTTCTGATCGGGTGGACTTGGTGGCAATCGCTGAGTCTCAGGAGTAGGATAACGAGCTCTGAGAGCTACCCAGAACAATACACTTCTTCTCTCCTCTTACTAAAGGTTCCTCCGCCCGGTACTACAGTGTCTTTGTGTAGTGACACCTGAGATTCTGCTATGAAGAGAAGAATATAGCCTTTCATTTAATTTGCAAATGTAGAGCACTCCTTAAAGACAAGTACAGAACAGTTCGAGCTTTGAACCAAAAGAAGATGGAGTATCACATAAAAGTCTAGTACGAGAACTGATATACCTTTTTAAGGGAAAAGGACTCAGTTATTAGGATCAACCAGGGTGTAAGGCTGTACAATAAGCTGAAGAGGTGTCAGTGCACGATGGGGATAAAATCCATCATTTATCCCCCATTATAATAGTCAATTAATTCATTCATACATCAAGCAATCAGCTGATTTACGGACACAAATACCTTAATGGTGGTTAAGTGTTTATGCACATGCTTAAAATGCCATCGTATTTAAACGTTGTAAACTGTAAACTTATCAGAACCATTCTTATACGCTATATTCGAGCTATACCGTTTGACTAAACAAACGAGATATTTCATTATTTTTATGTTTTACCCTATAGGTATAGGTAAAGGCGTTTTCGTAGGGGACTGGTCACCAAACCAGTTAGGATATTTTACTTATGCCCCCAGGTGGGAGGCGATGAGCTGAGAAAAGACATCTTGCAGCTGGAACCCGGAGTGACGGCACAGCAATGGCAGGGACCCTGTGGCGTCAACTTCAAGACATCCTGGTAGTCGAGATTGGGGACCCCCTATCCACCTAGGCGGTCAAACCCTAACGGAGCGGTTCGCAAACCCCAGCAACCAGTAGTAAGCTGAAGGATGGAAACAGTTCCACAGTGGGCATCATTTTACCCTGTCACACTGCACCAAAACGCCGTTGCCGCCGTTTCCAACTATGAAATAGATCAAACGTGGTGAGGGATTAATAAGGTTATTAATGGGACCATATAATGGGGCATGAAATTCGGGAATGAGAGAAACCACTCCAACTTTTCCCTTGTCTTCCGGGAAAGCCCCGAAGAAATCTATGTATCAAAATGAGTGGTCATTGTGAATAAAACCCGCGACTTCATGAATGCGAGTTTTGTAGGATGAAGCACTTTTGAAAAACTCGGAAAGGAAGTTTAACAAAATGGAAAGACTTGGAGAGAGATATAGGCAGAGGCCTCACCTACCTAGTATTGAGAAATTAACAAATTCAGGTTTAGTGAAAATCCTTATATATTCAAACTAAACTTTTGTGACCTTTCATACCAAATGATACTTCAGAATATTATTGAACATATTGCAGAATAAAGATAATATTTTCTAATTCCTTATGTGATTTTACATCGATATGATAGTAAACAGTAAACATTAGTGACCTATGACTGTACCTCACTAAAAGACAGTAATAATATATGATAACATATGCTATTCATTGATTAAGAAAATACATATGCAGCCGAACAAATCGATTTATATTCTACTGTACAGCGCCAATGAAGTGCTATTTAACAAAACATGTTGAACATTTTGAACATTAGTCGCTCTTAAGGATGTTCTTTCACTTTGGCGTCAATCTCGTTACCGTGATTAAGAGTCTAGAAAAGTTTTATTGACAGTACAATATATGCAATAAGGGAAATTTTTGCTCTTAATTTCTATTGGTGAATCAGGAGCGGATTCCTATAGTTTCCAGGATGATGGAATGCGCCACGTTCAACAGGGCTTTCTTTGGCTCTAATATGCTGTAATAGTCATTTACAAGAACTCAAAGAAGATTTGAGCATTCAACAAAAACTGAGCAACTTCACTCAAGTGAATGTTTCCCACCATTCTTGAAGCAAGTATCCTGTATACTGGTGGCTTAACATTATCCAAACTCCTGAAGTAAGCTCTATTTTATTTTAGTGACAATGAGGCTACTTGGATCTTCATATTTCACATCATCCTATTATCTGGGTATAGACAACTGCATTTCTGTTTTTTTTTTTTTCTTCTTCAATATTCCTCAATGTGACCAAACCTTGGTCACAAGGAACCAAGTGTATCCCATCAAAGGAAAGGGTTATTACACAATTTAAAATATCTTAGTAGGCACCAGCATTAGACCCTACTCTCTGCTTATCTCTTAAAACATGCAATTATTTTCTAGAATCGCTTAGTTCTTGGGTTGGCTATTTCTAAGGCATTTTAATAGAAAATTTACAAATTCTTTGGGTTCCCGTCTCACCTTTATTCGCACTCCGTATTAACGTGAAACCTGCAGTAGAACCACATTCACGTATGCCTTAGCTGTTGTAGGCCATCTTTTACTGCTTATACGCACCGTGCACGCTACTCCGGCGGCAAGTTTGTGATGATGATTGGGGTTTAAGGGCGCCCAACTACTAGGGATATCAGAGCCCTTAGAAAACTAAACGGAGCATGAGATGGGATCTATAAAGGCTTTAAAATGGTAAAAAGCATGCTAAAATTAGACGTAAAAGAAACTGTAAAGACTGTTCAGCATTAAAGTCATAACATCCATAAAACCAGTTAAAACAATGGAGTGTAAAAATGGATAAAAACTGTTAAGATTAAATGTTTTAAAAGATAATAAAGAGAACTAGATCCAGAACGTAAACCTTATTGCAGATAAAAATTTATAAACTCTGTCAACAGCAGCGGGGTCATTGACAAGGACCTCCACTAGGGAGGCTGGCAGCTGGAGAGCGGTGCGAAAAGATACCAGAGCAGCACACTCCACCAGCACGTGTGCTACCGTCAGTGCTAGGCCACAGAGCGGACAGACAGGTTCAGGATCTCTATTAAAAAGGAAACAATGGGTAAAAAAACAGTGGCCAATTCGCAACCGAGCCAATTGCACCTCCTCCGGCGAGAAGGACGTGAGGAGGTTGTCCAGTGACAGGAAGATCTTTCACGTCCCAAAGCTTGTTACTTCGGAGAGCCCACCATTCCGCATGCCAGCTCTCCGCACAACAGCCCTAAGATCTTCCGCAGTTGCAATGGTAACATTAACCCTGGGCTCTGTGACTGCCGACTGCGTTGCCAAATCTGCAAGTTCATTTCCTGGAACCCCAACGGGTCCAGGGATCCATGCAAGGTCCACACCAGCCTCAGAAGCTTGCAAAATATGGAGGGCGTCCTGGATGCGCTGCAACAAAGGATGGTAATTGTACAGCTCACGAATGCGCTGAAGGTCACTGAGGGAATCGCTAAGAATAAGGCAGTCACTTAATTTTCGGAGGCGAATGTACAAAAGGGTCCGGTATATAGCATACAGCAGAATATATGGATGTGCTGTTAGGCAAACTGAAAGTAAAAGATTCGGTCTCATGGACAAAGACACAACCAACACCGTCAGGGCACTTACTGCAATCGGTATGTATACACAAATACGGCCACTGTTTGTAGATAAGAATTCTAAAAAAAAAAAAAAAAATCTCTACGGGTACTATCAACAGGCACAACAGATTTCCCGTAAACCGTCGTCCCCAGATTCACATGAGAGGCAACACGAAACCAAGAAGGGAACCTCCTCTCCACCTTGGGAAACAACCTCAAAATGACAATATCATGCTGCCGAAGAAGGTCTCGGAAACGAAAACCTGCAGGCTTTGGACTAAGAGAGTGATGACGATACCGTTCGTCCAGCTCGGGGGAGAAAAACGCGTGAAAATCTGGATGACCAAGCATGCACTTGGGCCCACAGCCATAATTAACTAACAGGACATCGCGCCGATATCGTAGAGGGGGTTCTCCCGATTTGCCGTAGAGGCTAACAATTGGGCTAATTGGAAAAACTCCAACCGCCACACGGATACCCTGAGTGTGGACTGTGTTTAATCTTTTCAGCACTGATGGTCATGCTGAAGAATAAACAATGCTAGCATAGTCCAACTTCGATCGAATCAGTGCGCCATAAAGACGAAGCAACACTGTCCGATCCGCTCCCCCGGATTTACCGCTTAGTATCCGTAAAATATTGAGAGAACTGTCACATCGGCTTTCAACTGTGCTATATGTGGTGACCAACAAAGTTTCCGATCGAAGATCAACCCAAGGAATCTCGCCTCATCTGCGAATGGAAGTAAATCTGGCCCAAGTCGAAGACATGGCGGATGTCGCCACCTACGGAGCCAGAAGTTAACGCAGACTGTCTTCTCAGGTGAGAAACGAAAGCCCGTTTTTCGAGTTCCAATTATAGAGATTGTCCAAACACCACTGGAGGTGGCGCACCCAAAAACGGTGTACGCTGAGAAATACAGTGAATAGCAAAGACATCCACAAATAAACAGGACGAGATAACTGGGGGAACACACTGCGATATCGAATTAATCGCTATAGCAAAGAGCGTCACGCTTAGTACAGAGCCCTGCGGCACACCGTTCTCTTGAATAAAATGGTTAAAAAAAAGTCCGAGACGACCCTTACTCGGAAAGAGCGGTCCCGCATAAACTCCAGAATGAATAGCAGTAGGCGTCAACGAAAATTCCAGTTGTGGAGGGAACGTAATTTACCTGCTCACCAACACATATCATAAGCTTTCTCAAGGTCAAAAATATTCCAACAGTTTGACAGTTTTTAGGAAAGCCGTTCATAATCTGCGTCGATAGCGATACAAGATGGTCAGCTGCTGGCCGACGCCGTCGGAAACCGCACTGGGCATTAGTCAATAGATTGTTGGATTCTAGCCACCAGACCAACCGTCCATTGATCATGTGTTCCATCACCTTGCAAATGCAGCTCCTGAGGGAAATAGGACGGTAGATTAAAGGAAGATGACGGTCCTTCCCAGGCTTCAGAAAAGGTATATCGCTGGCCTCCCGCCATCTGACTGAAAAAGTGGCCTCAACCTAGACCCGGTTATACACTTCGAGTAGGAAAGCCCTACCATCAGGAGAGAGATGCTGCAGCATTTGGACGTGGATGCCATCTGGCCCAGGCTCGGAGTTCCACGACGATTTAAGTGCATGTTCTAACTCCGCCATGGTGAAAACACGGTTGTAATCCTCAAGGTTTCCGGAACGAAAGGAATACACTTGAGATTCCGGCTGATCCTTAACTCTAAGGAACTCAGGGGGATAATTGTCAGAGCTAGACACCTGAGCGAAAGCACGGCCCAAAGTGTTAGCGAGGTCAAAGTGTCAACAACAACACCGGCAGCGGTTCGGAGACCAGCGATTGGCATATGGGTCAATTTGCCGGCCACACGCCTCAACTTATCCCATGCGACAGAGGAGGGAGTATTTCTATTAAAGGAAGCTACAAAGTTGCTCCAGGATGTCTTTTTGCTATCCTTAATAAGTTGTCGAGATTGAGCACGCTTTTTCTTATAGCGTATTAGGTTTTTCAGTGTAGGGCGACGCTGGAAAACCCTGAGAGCACACCTGCTTGCACAAATAGCAGTGCGGCACTCGTCGGTCCACCAACGTACCGTAAAGCGACGTGTTTGGCCAGTGGAACGTGGAATTGATTGCTCAGTAGAGGATAGAACTATTGGTGTGAAGTATTCGACTAAATAGTTCACAGAGGAGTGCTCATCATAGTTAAAAACAGCCAAGCGGGAAACAAACCCCAGTTGGCTTGATCGAAGCACCAGTTTGGTAAACGTGTGGAACATACAGCATGCGTCAAGAGACTAATAAGACATGGAAAGTGGTCACTTGAATGCTAATCAGAGATGATATTCCAACTTAAGGAAACTGCTAACTGGGGTGAACAAATGGCTATATCAAGATATGGAACAGTATGAAAGGCGTCAGAAAGAAATGTGGGCTCTCCAGTGTTCATGAGAGCTAAATTATTACTGTCCAAAAGGTTTGCAATCAGCTTACTTCTCGCACACGCCCCAAAGTTGGTGATGGGCATTCACATCTCCCACCAATAGAAATAGTGGAGGCAGCTGCGCAACTAGATGTTCTAAGTGCCTGTGCAAGAGGTCAGCAGATGGAGGTAAATAGAGACTACAAATGGTGAAATAGGCGAAGGGAAACTGAATCCCGACAGCGACAGATTGGATGTCAGATTGTAAGGGTACGGGTTGGACAAATATATCATCTCGGATAAGCATCATAGTGCCTCCATGTGCTGGGACATCCTCCTCCAGTGATAAATCACAGCGTACGGAGGAGTACTGCCTGATGGTAACGGTGTCCCGGGGACGTAGCTTGGTCTCTTGTAAGCATACGACCAAGGGCTGATGCTGATGTAGCAACAATTCAAGGTCTAGGCGATGTGATCTATCTTCACGAATGTTCCACTGTAGGATAGCCATAGTTGGTTGGTTCAGTTTATTCTTTTTTGGTGTCGGACTAACACTTTGTTCGGCAGCACCATCCTGTTGCTTAGGCACTGCGCGTTTGCCACTGACGACAGAATTCCCTTGATCCATTTCCTCCACGGAGGAAGATCCTTTCCCATAGAAAATTTCGGTTCCAGAACCTCGAACCGATTAGAGGTACTAATCAGCGAAGATGGTAGTTGCCGATCGGTACTGCCTCCAGAAGATTCTTCAGAAGAGGATCTCCGTGGAGGGAGGCGTGAACTTTTCTTTCCATTAGATGTTTTCGGAGCTGTCTTAACACTAACTTTCAGAAAGTCTTACCGGAAATAGCTGATCTTGAATTGCTTAGCAGGTGCAGAATACGTCGCAAGCTTAGAGGTTTTATTTCTCGAGGTCGAAGCTTTAGGTGAGAAGGTTGTTGAACTGCTTTGTAGGCTGACAGATTTGGCAGATGTTAATGCCAACTTGGAAGGTAACATAGGCTTGGGCACTGTTCTGGCTACAAGGACCTTTTCTGGGATAGTTGTCCCGTTAATATCGCTAGTTTGCCTTGCGATTTCCCGACACGGCACCGGTTTAGCTACAACAGAGCTAAACGTGCCGGACTTCGGGACAGAGGGTTGGCGGAGTCGCAAGAGAGTCTGGGCTTCTGAGAAGGACACCTTTTTCACCCGGGTCTCCTGGATCGCCATCTCCTCTGTAAAACGGGGACAGTTTCGGGAACTAGATGAATTTTCGCCGTCAAAGTTCACACACGATGGAGTTGAACAACATACGCCATCGTGGCATAGATCACCACAGTTGGCGCAGGTGGATTCGCCCTTACAGACATCTCGCTTGTGGCCAAAACGCTGACATTTATAGCATCTGAGGGGGTTCAATATATAAGGCCTAACATTGATGACTTCGTACCCTGCCCTAAGCTTTTGCGTGAGACCTACCCGATCAAAAGTTAGGAACAGGGTCCGGGTAGGCATGAATTCTCCATTGACTTTAAGCAGAACCCGATACACAGATGTTACGCCTTGATCTGCCACGTTCTCCTGAATTTTTCCAGTACTTAATCCGGAACGCGGGTGGTGATCAGACCGCATGAGGAGTTGAGCGTCTTATGCAGTTACACCTTCACGGGGAAGCTGGCTAGCAGTTTGGCTTTAAGTATTTTGCCAGTCTGGGAGGCGGAGAAGGCCGTTGCGGGCTCTAATACAAGATTTCACAGGGCCAGCTATTGCGTCGAGACCCTTTTGAATTATAAAGGGGCTCACCGTGATAAACTTCCTTCCTTCCTTCCTTCCTTCCTTCCTTCCTTCCTTCCTCTGTCTAATTAATCACCAAGTAGCGAGGACCTAAAGACTCGACTATTTCTTCTCTTATTGTTTTGGGTTTTTGGTGCAATAAAGGTACGTAGAAATTCATCCTCCAGAGCTCCCCACCCACCGCGGAGTCCTTAGTCACCCCACTGGGGCGACAGCTACACAGGGGATATAGCGTGCTCGCCGTCCCACTCACCCTGGAGTTCGGTATAATACCTACTCCTGGCCAAATGACTAGTGGTGGGTTAGTCCCTAGCCTCCCGTTTAGGCGAAGCAGAAACCAAAGTGGTATATTAGGTTGCGCACCCTCACCAGTTACTAAAAATCAGAGGCCTAGGCTCAGATACGCAACCCTCAACCAATCAGGATATTCCTTTCCATCGACACGGATCTCCACGCACATCATACACGTGGGTGGGCATTTTTACCTACTGACCCCCTCACCATTCAGAGGTTGCCCACAGAGGGAGTCAAACGTATCTCGGGACCCAGGGTGTGCCTTACCCGTACCTACCGAAGTAGGCCCCGGAGGGGGGCAGCAAGTTTGGTTACTAATTAGAGGATAACAGAGACAGTGGAGTAAAAATATTAGGGTGTGCTAAGATGTGAAATATGGAAGCTCCTGAAAATGTAAATCCTACAAGAACGCGGAAAGGGAACAACTGCTGTGTTGTAGGATGAAACAGTACCTACAAGAATATTTCGTCAGCAATTGACTTTTATTCGTTTCCCACGCGGAAAACTGAAGCACAAAGAAGAAAGCTATGGATTCAAGCTGTACATTGAAACAAGTAAGTACACTAATTTTATATGGTACCTACAAGCAGTAACATTGGCTTAAAATGTTGTTTATGAACAACGTTGTTTATAAATTAATGTTAATGTTTTTTAAGTTACTAACTAGAAACTCGAAATACTGTGAGTATTAATTAGATTAAACGACAGACTATGGGAATAGTCTGTTAATTGTTGTTACTATTATTATTGTTATTATTATTATCATTATCATTATCATCATCATTATATTATTATCATGTGTATTGTTGTGTACTATAACTATTCATACTTTATAATTTTTTTCAGTCCTAACGGGTCATCATGGGAACCAAAGCTCGCAACAAAACTTTGCAGCATTCACTTCATCGGAAATAAAACATCAGGACATCCCCATGGTCCATAATATATTCCCAGTATATTTTCAGATGTTTAGTAAAAGAGGGCTGCCTCTAAGCAAGCTTCTGAGAGATTCGAGAGATTTTAAAAACAAGAAAGTGTACAAATTCAGGCCTTGTAAAATGCTCAACTGCAATTGATGTCAATAAAAGTGTTGCCACCCAAGCAGACACAAACGAAACAATTCTCGGTGGTTTCATTTTTTTTTTTTTTTTTTTTTTTTTTGCACACTTAGTGGGCCTTATTTGTCAACTCAAGCTTGTGTCCCGTTAAGTTCTAAAGTACAGTATCATATTAAATACTATGACAAAATCTCTGACACAAGCGACATCAATATTGAAGTGCTCGGATTTCCAGGTTATTCTTCGTTAAGAGATAAAACACAATTACAAGACCTTGCAGAAGTGACATTTGCAGTTTTTAATCTTATGTTAACATTATTACCTCCTAAAACACAATCCAAGACCAGTAAAGAAAATCGTTTCATATTCTTAATGAAAGTGAAAACTGGATTATCATATTCTGCTTTGAGAGTGGTATTAGGTGTTCACCATACAAACAGTATCACGCATTTTTACTACAACCTTAATGTTGTTGGCTTCTACGATGGCTAATTTTGTATTTTGGCCAAGCAAGGAAAGTGTTCAGGAAACACTGTCACATGTGTTCAAAAGCAAATATCCATTATGTAGAGTAATTATTGATTGTACTGAAATTAAAGTTGAACGTCCTCCTAATGTAAATCAAAGGGTGCTTCTTTACTCACACTACATGTACAGTTACACTGTCAAGTTTTTAATAGGAATTACTCCTAATGGTATGGTGTCCTTCAAATCTAAATGCTACGGCGGTAGATCCAGTGATACGTTTATCAAAAACGGTAGCGAATTGTTGGCACTTTTACAATTTGGTGATGAGGTCATGGCAGATAAAGGATTCCGGGAATAAGAACTAGCCTTTCGGACAATGGGATCATAGTTGTCACCCCACCATTTCTGCATGAAGGTAAATTAACAGCTGATGAGGTTGAGATAACACGCAAGATTGCCAGTGTTCGAATTCATGTTGTAAGATGCATCCAAAAAATTAAAATATACGATATTTTAGAGAAGTTACCAATAGAACATCTTCCGCTTGAAGATGAGATTGTACTCATATGCTGCGTTCTAGCGAACTTGCAGTCTCCTATCATTCAAGAATTAAAGACAAATAATACAAATTAGAGTATTTTAATTTCACATCCACTTACATTATTTTTACAAATTATTTTATTTTTACAAAATTATTTAAGAACCATAGAGCTAATAAAGCTACTATCCAAGTGTCAATACTGTAAAATGTGTTTTAATATTTTATTGCTGGTTTTGAAAATGTACTAATTATTATCAATATTTTTCAGTAACACCAAGTAATTTAAATGTCATAATGTTTTAAACATTTGATTTCAGTAAAAAATACAGCAAACCTAATTACCTTTACACCTGTGACTGATTCATGAAATTATTGAACCTGCTTGGAAACTTCCACAAGTCTTGGTAAGAAATACATAAAGTAAAATGATTTTACTTTGTGAATGCAGTTCTGAATAAACATTGTGCCTTTCTCTAATGTTATACATATTTGGATATTCTTGCTGTAAATAAATAGGTCACACAAACTAAGACCCGTTGCATACTTAAGCATTTCGCACTGAGTGCCATACATATGACTGGTTTTCAGTTGAACACTTTTATTTTTATCCACAAAGAAGTATTTCAAATTGACATTACCCTCACAATCTACCATTGACATATCTTTATAGGAAATAGGGCACTTATGGCGCTTCCATGATTATTGACAACAATGTCATCTGGACTACCACAAAGCCATGGTTGCAATTTATAAACCATTTAACGACAGCGAACTACTTTAGCACCGTGTGATTTTTCATAGCACTGAATAGCCTCTGGTTCTATCTCTTTTCTATAGCTTATATTTTTTTAAGCCAACTCCAACAATGTACAGATCTGTCAAAAAGGAACTAGCCAGGCTGTCTAACTTTTAACTTCTAATTTTAATTCTATGTGCTTTGCTAATTGCCAAAATACAGCTTGCTTTTCTTCAAAACCAATCCGGACATTGTGCCTGTCTGCTGGTAGTTACAGAACTTTCAAGTGCTCTATTATCATTAATGCACACGTTACTTTTGAAATATGACTGTACCCTCTCACCTAAAGGTCTGAAAATAAATGTCATTATCGCACAATCTGTACCAGGCCTTTTGAGTAATTCCATTGTTACATTCACACATTCTGCTGATAACAATGAATTATCCACTTATCCTAGCAAATAATTAATTACATTTTTGCATTCACGCTCCACTTCAGTTCTATTTTCAACTTCTAACATTCGAAGTAAAGGACATGGAATGTTAATTAAGTCATCTAACTTTAAAACAGAAGTTGCCACCGCATATTTTAAAGTTTTAGCCGGAAATAGGTCTCTAATTTTTTTCCCTGTGACATATTTTCCCTTTGTAGCTCTCGTGGAACTTGGTCTTCCCCAGGCTTCTGGTATATCTATCTTGGAGGAAGTGCATTCATTGTTTATACAGTTCAGAACCGCAACTACAGTTTACAAGATTGTGAAAGTCCCGCCGGGCAAAGGCACGAACTCCTTAATACATATCGTTCAGCATCAATCTAAGAAAAATCATGTAATACTCAAATTAGGGCAATCATTTAACGGGGAAAGAAGCAATGGTTATTAGAGATCAAATGCTGCAATATATACAGAGAAATATGAGTTTAAGCTTACATCAAGTGATATTTTGTAAGGCGGTAGGGTAACTGCGGTTTCCCGCATCCATGTGGTGGTGGTAGTGGTGGTGTGGTGGTGGCGGCGGGGGCGGCGGCGGCGGTGGCGGCGCTGGGGGTGCATCAGCAGCAGCAATCGATTCGATTCCAAGGGTTTGGAAGCTGCATAGTTGCGCATCGTTGTTGAGATACCGGAATTACTTGTTCTATCTATAGTCGATCCTTTGATATCCAGTCGAATCTCTTTAAAAATTTATGCAATAGCATTATTGCTAAGCTTTGCAGTAGTAACAGTACCACCAGCTTTAGCAAGCGATCCTTCAATACAGAGAAAACTCTTCCTAGGCAATGTATGTATATATATATATCTCTTCAGCTTGGCAAGGGATCGTAATCTCATCATTAGCACCAAGAGCCGATGAAGTATACCATAGAAACACATGCTCCTTTTCTTTGGAAATCTTGTCATAAATGATAGGCATGTCGGTCAAACTGAAGATAATAGTTCTATATCCCAATTCCTCGAGGAACTTACGATTTCTCGATGTTAACAGTCTGGTGGCTGGAGACAAATTACGTTGCGTACGACGAATCCTTCGCTTATTATTTATTTGATGACTGCGCCTAAAATCGATTCCCATTTCGATGGAAATGACGCCTTATGCTCATATCATCTTTGCTAAAACCGAGGTGGTTTCCGCCTTGGTCAACGACGCGAAGAATGATTTGATCAACTAAATTAGAATTAATGATTGACAGGTATATTGGATTTGAAAGCTCTGAGATATGCAGATGCAACAGAAGGAAAGAATTCGTATACCGAGTGTCCGCTCCTACCATTAATGAAGGAATCTTTTGCAATACTGTACTCAACTAGAATAATGTGCACTTTAAATATGTTTACGTGGCAATCGGAATCAACCACCTTTTCAGGAGTAATATCTGTAATATTTGAAAAAGCTAAATACGAACCGATAAAATGCTCATTCGAAATCAACAGTGATGGGGCATTTCACTTCAGCGTTCACTGTATGATTATTAGCCTAATAAAGAAGACGTCATTTCTCATTCCGAGTTTAATCTTCAGGATTGTATTAATATCATCAATCTCATATGTTCCAGCAGTATTTTATGACCTGTAGCTCATCATTTAAAACGTAATGAAAACGGTTATTACCGTCGTCAACATTTGGAATGGAATTTAAGGTCTCAAATTTCAATAAGGCAATCTTAGAATACCGTTCAGGATCGAGCTGCAGAGGGGGACTTAGATACGTGATCACTGAATCGCTACACCTATCAGGAAAGCACATTGCAAAAAAGAATTGTAAGCACAAGTGCGCCCAGATCACTGATCTAAAGTCCTGCAAATTATTTGTATTGCGCATTATTTTAACTTCAATGAGATATGTCTGTCTATATCTTTGGCGGCTTCCGATCGCCGAAACTATCAAAATAAAATACGATTTTCCAAATTTCTTTACAGCAACCAAATGAGTGCGCTCATTATCAGATGAATCCAAATTCACAATATTGCTTTCATTAAAATGCGGGTTTGAATGGGGATTATTAATCAAATATACACCTCTAAAATGTGGAATCTCCAATCGTGTACTATACAGCTTCAATCAATGTTTCTCATTGCTTTTACGGGTTGAAGTATAGGCTTCTTAACTCCTTCTTACTGATCTTGCGATTCTTTCTATTTCCTGACTTTACATCATTTCCATTAATATCATTATGTCAGTTTAAACTTCTCGCACGTTTGTAAACAATAGCCAGAAGATATCTTAGCAAGAAACCTCCTCTCCTCTTTTTCTTGCGAACATATTTTCCTTTTGTTTCCATAGCTTTTCTATGTCTTGCTATTTCTGCAATTTGTAGGTCTGCCGCCTTTTTTTTTATTCACTGCAGATACAATTTGGGTTGCACCTCCTACAATAGCTTCCAATGAAGCGGTAATAGGGATGAGAGGAAAACATACTCCGTGCTTCTTCCTATAGCCAACTCCAAGTGTAACTTTTCTTTTCATAATGCTAGTTACAAGTCTTGTAGCTAGCTTTTCTGCAATGCTCAAATCAGGTTATTCAACTTCGTTCTAAGCCTTCTCAGTTAATATTTCATCTGCAATGTTTCTTGAAGCATCGTACTTGTGCTCAGTATAGGCTGTATCGTGAAGTATATAAGATTAATCTGAAGGATCTCTTTGGACCTATTTCAACTTTTTTTCCAGGACCACAGTATCTATAACCTAGCAAATGTGCCTCAAACGGTAGCAATTTAATGAGTTTGCTGATTATCCCTGATCCGCTTTTGACTTTAGCACTTCTTGCTCTCATATATGCTAATCTCATTTCTCATTGACATATTCTTTTATACGGGCAGATATATAGCTGAATTCATATAATTAGGAGGGGGTGTATATTCATTAACTATTCCATCTATAGTTTAGTTTGTGCGCTGGAGCTAGCAAGCAAGAATGCTCTCTCCCAATACAAGTTCTAGATTTTGAAAGCGGTCGTCAGGGAAAGTTGTTTCCATGCAACTTTAGAGCTCTTATCTTATGAAGTTCCAGTGCAGGATAGACAACTGGTTTACTGAACATCATTCTACATCAGAATGGACTACGATTCAAAAACTTGTACATATACTCAAAGTTTCTCTGTCAACCAAAGTACAAATATCTCAATAAACTACAGGAAAACGTTGAAGTCATAGTAACGTTGAAGATGGAGAAAGCGTCCTTCACCCATCGGAAGTTAATGAAAATTAAATTTCTATATTTGATGACGTCATTACTGAAAAGCATAGGATGATTGCTTCATTTTATAGCGTGGGTAGACATTGAAATATGGGCTCCCTATATCTAGCACAATGCTATGCCAAAGTACCTAAGCATTTAATTCGAGTTAATACAAATATGATAATCCTCTTCAGACAAGACAATTCAAACTTAAAGCATATATATGAGTATTATGTAAGCACACGTATGCCATTCAAAGCTTTTAAAGTATTCTACAAAAGTGTTTGGGAGAGCTCTTCAGAAGAAAGACTCATTGTAGTGATATTTTCTGAATTCCCCATGAATTGCAGTCGAAATGGGAATGGGTTGGATGCATATACTAAGATAGATAAGAAAGAAACTAGTCATTCTTAGCTCAGAATGAGTATTGACAGACGGATCACTGATAAGTCTTCAGTTAAAAGAACACTAGATCATTTCAGCATAAACAAAAACGTAAATGGTAACTACCAATTCAAGAACATGACATTGTGCAACACTGAAGATCCTGAAGATGAAAGTGGTGCAACATCTAAACGATATGATAATACGCTTTCATCTTCCACTGCGGAACGCTTGCTAGATTTTTCCGAGAAAAACATCATCATATCAGCGCATGGGCGAATTTGAGTTTATGATTAGGCATTACATCCAGAAATCGCTAGAAGCTTAGTATGACGATCTAATTGCCTTCCCAAACAAAAAATGCTTTAAAGAAGCATGCTGAAAGCAACATTATATTGGGCATTATAAGAATGAAAGTATTATTACCTCCCGAAAATGATAATAATATGCCTAATAGGAAGTATATGCTGGACTACACAAATTCAGAAACATCACTAATCCATTCAAACAGATCTTTTGCATTGAAAAAGAGAAGCATAATAGAAGTATCAGATGCCGTACACAACGACGCTGAAAACTAAGAAATTTTTAAGACCTGATATTGCAAACAAACAAAATGAAATAAAGCCAGCTTAAACAAATCTCTAGCAATAGTAACTCAAGATATTGTTGCAATAGTATGAAAACATCTGGAGGCCATAGGAAGACAAAGATCTATGGCTAATCACTTAACCTCCTGAATGCATAGCATCAGCATTCTTAAACAAAGTCAATGTTATAAATGATTAATAAGTCAAATGCGAAGTTAGCTCATTATTTCACTGCAAAAAAAAAATCCATACAAAGGCGGCTTCTTAAGATATACGCTAGCGTCTAGCCTTGATTCCTATGAAGTTCCTGTATATGGATAACTGATCGAATGTATTATTTTGTCTGATCCAACTTACAGTCAATTAAGTTGAAATAAATATTAAGATAAATGATAGCGATCTTATATCAATCATAATATGTGATTTCCTAACCTTCATTGCTTATGCCACAAGAGCCAAAGACGGCCACATTCTTAATGTCACTCTTAAAATGGCATATAGACTGGTATGATGTGATTAGAAAGCAAGCTGTAAATGTGAGTGAATTGGACAACTTCATTTTACTTCAGGATGGATAACCAAAGCACAAGTGTTAAAGACTCTGTAGCCAGGCTTAGAAAAACTATAAAAGAAGAACTGCGCGTGGTAAAGGGGCAGAAGTTTGAAACCCAGAGAGATATGAGTTGAGCTCTTCAACCTGTAACAGAAACGTTTCGTTATATGCTGATATTCAGAATAAGAAGAATGCCCTTGCTCCTATATCGGCTAAACACTATAAAGACGAGAACATCTCTAGCTACCATTTGAAATGAGTTCGAAAGAAAGACAAGGGTATAATAGGTACTTTATATGGAGTGTGATACGAGGATGATGGAAGCAAAATTGTAGATGTCATCAATAATCAAAAATAGTAGCAGAAGAAAAATTTGATGCTACACCAGGATTGAATGAGCTCATCCTTTAGAAACTTCCTAAAATGCATACCTACACCGCGGAGGACCTGAAAGCTTATAGAGAGATCCTACAATCAACACAATTACAACGACAAAAGCTTGTCAGACAAGGACGTCTGGGACAGAGCAAAGCTTTGAAGTACCTATAAAAGCATTTTACGCCCTCTACTCAATAAACACAAAAGATTGGGTTTGGAATGGAAAGAACATCATCCCGAGAGAAAGCCAATCTACATATACTGGAACGATCCAAACGCATTTGGGAATCCCCTGTAACTGCTCATTAAATATAGAGAGGCTAAAAATAACAATCACAACCAAGAAATCAACAAAAAATTTCAGAACTAAAATCATCTGGGGTTATAGCATGGCAGAGGTGAAGAAAAATACACAAGCAGAGCTTAATGCACCCGCAGGAAGCAAATTTTTACGTAGAAAGATTGTCTGCAAAGGACTCGATGATCTTGTGCAGATTGATCTGTTTGAAATGATTCCGCTAGCTAAACTAATCCAAAACTTCAAGCACCTACTTATCGCCGTCAATTGCTACTCCAAAATGGCATATGCAAGACCACTAGAGACCGAAATTCAAGTTGCAAAGGCTATGGAAGAGGCTACACATGAGGTGCAAAGACAACCGCGGAATATTCAAAGTGATGAAGGAAAAGAGTTTTATAGTAAGCATTTTAAAAATCTGATGAATAACAACATTAGTCACTATAGCACCTTTAGCAACGTGAAGGCTGCTGCTGTGTAACGGCTAATAAGAACATTGTAGAATATGGTGCATCGTGAATTCTTAGCTCAAGGATCATACAAGTGTCCAGGTCTTCTACCATGAATAATCTCAGTGTACAACAATTAATTCTTATCATTCAACTATACACATAAATCCTATTTAAGTGAAGGCTAATTGTCTTCTTTTGTCAGTGTACAATTATGACCATCATTGAAGAGAGAAGAGGAATGCAAGAAAGTTTAAATTTTATAACTCTGTGAGAATATCTAAACATGTGAGACATTTTGAAAACGGATATGGAGCTAATTGGTGTGTTGAAATCCTCAAAATCGGTACAGTGAAAAGAACCAATTTTAGTACATATATTCTAAAATATAAGGATAGAGGGAGATTAAAAGAGCTTCCTAAGTTCACGAAGTTAAATCCATTCTTTATTCTAACACATACCTGATTAAAAAGAAGTCTTGCGCCAGAAGGAAATAGGATTGCTGAAAAAGTGTTACGGATTTCCTAAAGCTCAATGGATTTACAAGAAAATGTATTACAGGAAGAATTGAAATAAGTAAACACTTCTAATTCAGATTTAAGGTGTTTTTGTTGGCAACACCTTTCCTTCAGCTTTTCCCTTAATATTTTTTTCAAATTTATAAAACACAAACATTAACCCTGCAGTGGTCGCGTGGCGTCTCACAGACGCCAGGCGTTCTTTATTTACACGTTGCTATTGAACAGATACTCTGGCTGACTTGTGGAGCCATCTACCTTCCTATTAACTAAATACAAACATATTTTGCTCATCAACTTCGCATTAGTTTCAATTCAGTGTTCGAAGGAAGAGATTGTTTCCGGAGCCGCGTTGCTGGAGTCTACCAGACGCCACGCGCCCTTCTACGTTACTGAAGGTGAATATTTTATTCTTTATTTTATACAGTATTTTACGTATGGATACTAATGGTTGTTGCTAAGTAAGTAATTTTGTTAATCTTCAGATCCAACATGAGCTCAAAGACCTACAACGTGGAAAATGCACGTGATCGAGAAATAGTACTCCGGCTGTTGACGAGTTTGATATTTATAGTGACTTGGAAGAAGACGGATTGGAATCGAGAGAAGAAAATACGGACACTGAGCAAGAAGCGGACTCCAATGATAGTGACAATGATAACCAAGTCGAATGTTTTTTGGGAAGGAATAAATCTTCAAAATGGTCAAATGTGTGTCCACCAAAAATGTTCGCACACGACGACAGAATATTGTCACCCATTTACCGGGAGTGAAAGGTGCCGCGAAAACGCCAATGGAATATTGGGAATACTTTTTTGACAATGAGTTGTTATCTAGTATTGTTGAGTACTCAAATGAAAAGATTTCTGAAGTTCAAAGGCATTATTCCAGGGAAAGGGATGCTCACTAGACAGACGTAATTGAAATCAAATATCTGAATATTGTATATATGCGCGTCTAGGAAAGACAATCATACACACACCCAAGATATATGGGCTTCAAATAAAATGGGAATTGAGTTATGCCGTCTGATAATACCTGAAAGTTGATTTAGGTTCCTATTATACTGTTTGAGGTTTGATAACAGGGATACTAGAAAAGAAGGATCAATTTAGCCTCTATACGTGAAATATTTTCTTATTTTGTGGAAAATTGTAAAAATGCCTCAGTTGGGGAGTACTGCACTATTGATGAAAAGCTAGAAGCTTTTAGAGGCAATCGTTTTTTCAGGCAGTACATCCCTAGCAAACCAAATAAGTATGGACTTAAAATATTTGCTTTGGTGGATGCTAGGATGTATTACACCGTCAACCTAGAAATTTATGCTAGTAAACAACCTGCAGGGCCATTTGAAGTTAGCAACAAACCAGCAGATGTTGTGAAACGTCTCATTTCTCTGATCTCAGAAACTGGGCGTAATATAACCGTGGTCAATTGGTTTAGCTCCTTAGATTTCGCTGACTGATTGCTTCAGAACAACCATACTCTGGTTGGAACCATGAGAAAGAACAAACCAGAAATTCCCCCGAAGTTTATACGAGCAAAAAACCGGGAGGTAGGAACAACCTTTTTTGGGTTTCAGAAAAATGCAACCCTAATATCCTATGTCTCCAAGAAGAACAAAGTGGTTCTGGTTCTTTCAACAATGCATCATGATAATGCAATTGATGTAACGCCTGGCGATAAGAAAAAACCGGAAATGATAACCTTCTATAATATAACCAAATCGGGCGTTGATACTGTGGATCAATTGTGCAACACGTACAATATATCCAGAAAAACCAACAGATGGCCTATGTTAATCTTTTATAGCAAGATGAACATTACAGCTATAAATGTACAAATAATATACCATGCAAATAATTCTGATGTTAGCAGTAGGAGCAGTGAATTTTTGAAACTTTTAGGACGTAATCTACCAGATATTTACTTGCGTTTACGTTTTCAGTGTTCATCATTGCCAAGAAACCTCAAACGAGACATTCAAAAGTCTTTTTCCAGATGAGTATGCAGTGCAAACTACAGAAGAGGACCGAGGCACAAAATGACAGAGGTTGTGTGAATTTGTTCGTTCAAAGAACCGATATACCAAATATAAATACCGCAGCTGTAACCAATTTTTGTGTTTACAACATGCCCAGCAAGTATGCGCTGATTGCTAATTGTACTGCTCAATGTATATACTGCATTATGTATATTATGTTAGGAGTACATGAATAGAAACATTTGTTTTTCGCTAAGGGATTTTCACCCAGAGGTTGTATTGAAGAGAAGAAGTTTCATGCAGCAAACACCTTTGTGGATTATATGTATAACTAAAAATCACAATAATAAAATATATATACTAGTGAGAATGTAATCTTCTCTTTAGTTTTATATAAAATAGTACGTTTAAACTCATAAATTTGAACTGACTGAGTTGAAAACACACAGCCAACGCAGAAACGTATTGGCGTCTGTGAGACGCCGCGCGACCTTTAATGTAACTATGAATCACGCGACCACTGCAGGGTTAAATGATTAATAAGATACCAAGCAAAGTATATACAAAATATACTCAAATTACAACTAAATGCAGGATTTGGATTCAATTCAATTTATGATATTATAATAATTAAGCAAATAAACAAGAATAAATTAAGATAATAATTAATATATACAAATATATTTACGTGTATAAAATATAGTTATCAAAGGGAATATTTTTCCATGCTAAGTTTCAATCACAGTGAGGGAGTAACGTCTCCAGGTAGGAGTGTAATCTGAGCCTTCCATTAATATCCTCTTGTCGTCTCTCCCATGTATAGCAACTTTATGCTGCTCTGTTGTATGAATGCAATACTTACAGCCCAAAAATGTAGTTTGCATTACCAAATACTTCTTCCTCGTATCATTTAAACATTTAAGATGGTTATCGACATTTAGGGTTGTCATGCCAGTTTTGGTTATCCCGTTTGCCTCTTTTACTGTCTGTCCATTATATCTGTAACTGTTCACCTTAGACCTGATATCAACGTATTCATTCATGATCTTGCTTTCTGGGTCATCATTGAATAAACCTATCACTTATTTGCTGTGTGGTATTACTCCATATAGGTTCCTAATGCACAAGTTTGGTGTCGAAAATATGTGGATACCGCTTCATAAATTTCCAGATGTCTGTTGATGTCTCAAATATGAAACAATCGGTATCCATGTATGTCAAGACAAGATCTTTTAAATTTGATTTAATGACCTTGGAGCAAAAAATCTTTCATTTTCAATTCATAACTATCGAAAATTACCTGGTCTATGTACATAAGTTTATTCATATATACTTCCTCTCTGCTGATTACCATCCCTACAAGTTTTTCATTAAAAATAATCTGCGATTGTACACGGCGTTTGAAGTCAGTGTCCTTGCCTACTTTCAAGGTGATAGAATTCGAAATTCATTATGTTTTCTCAGATTTTCAGTGAATTTCCATTTACAGAGTTATTAATTTTTTTCACATATTTTTCCCAAATTTGGATATCTTCCTTGCACGTTTTTCTGTATTCACATTAATGTAGGTCTTCAGCCAAACCGATTGATCTTATGGCAGCACACGATTAATCTTTTTTTCAATATGAGGCCTAAATCAAATAGCTGCTGGAGATTTCCATAGTGCAAGGTATACTCTTCGTTATTTTTGCAAAGTTACCAGCAGTTCCTTGTTTTGCCCTTGTGCTGGTATTTGAGTTTGAGGACAGAGAGGAAGCTCATTGTGCTTGTCACGGATATGGTTAGGGTACTCCAAATCGATTTCTAGCACATATTCAGTAGGCGAATCGGAAGGTACAGAGGTGAAATCAATTAGGCCAATTTCTTCTTGGTCAGCCATCTTAGGCTACCCTTAGGAAGATGAGTTACAATTGAGCTCCTATATAAATTAAAGTCCATATAAGAGGCATGTAGTCCACTTCTTTAGTATCATAGCCTGGTAATATTTATTTTGTACTTTTGTGTAGCCCCCTAAAAATTCCAACATTTCCTGGTCAGAAATGAGGTCGAGCTTTACCGTTGGCATTTTAAGCATAGCATTGAAGACAACACCTGGTAAGGTATAATACCAACATGGATCTAAATTGTACAGTTCCAGAGATATTCCTAAACTTCTCAAAGGCATCAACCAGCAAGAGCATATCGGTTTTCAGGTACAGATTGCTGTATTGGCCTATATTCTCTATATTAAACTTGTCCCAGACCTTTTTGGCGTCTTGATACTGCCGTTCAGATGTGTCAACAAACTGTTTAATGAGAGGTAATTGAGTTTGTTCCCGTTTTTTCTGAATTATCCACGTATGAATAGGGGAATATCCGTTTTGCTCTCATAAGCTCTTGGTTTTCACGATCTTTGTAGTGTATATTTGTTATCCGGAGTTCATCCTATTGCAGCATGCTTGCTGGTCTAGGCAACTTCATCTATGAACTCGAAGCTATCTAGAAATTCGAAATCACTGGTCCTGTATCCCTTTGAAATGGCTGCATAGCGCTCTGATTTGACTGCTATACATAAAATCGAATTTTCAATGTATGCCAGGAGCTCTATTCGAAAGTGGTTGTTATAATTGCTAAGGAAATGTAAAAAGATCGGTAGGAAATTCCGTACCTTTCTGTTTACATTACAGGCATTATGAGCAGCTCTCATGAAGGCATCTGTTAAATAATCGTGGTCCCAACTTTCAGTACATGTTCCTCAAACCCCCTCTTACATATTATGTGACAATGACGGGCGCAACAAAAATGACTCCATCCTGAGCTGTCAAATTCATCTTCTCTATCTTTCTGTAATGTGAGATTACCAAGTCGGTACCCTAGGTGCGAGTTTGGCGCACCGGGTGTCCCGAGCCAACTCCCTAGTTTGGGCACCTCCGAGAGGTGAGAGAGTCAGTCAATCGAAATACACACCCAAGTATAGGTCGTGCATGGAGACCCTCGTTTGTTGAGAGTTGCGCACCTGAGTCAGGGCTTCTGATCCTCAGTGACTGAGGAGTGTTCGCAACCTAATACACCACTTCGGTTTCTGTTTCGCCTAAACGGGAAGCTAGGAACTAACCCACCCCTAGCCAATCGAACTCCAGGGTAAGTGCGACGGCGAGCCTGCTATATCCCCTGTGTAGCCCTGTCACCCCAGTGGATGGACTCCTCTCTGGACTCCAGGGTGCGTGGAGAGCACTAGGGGATGAATTTATACCATATTCCTATGGCAAAAAAATAGACATAAATCTAGTGTGTGTGGAATAGTACTAGTCGAGGCTAATAATCCTCGCTATATAATATATATAGCGAGGATTAGGAAGAACATATACGTCTGTGAGCACTTTTGCCATCCAAAAGGGATTAGATAACGTAGGTGGACTGGCTAATTTGTTTTATAGCCCGAAATGGTATCCTCCTGATTTGTGGCAATTTCAGCATCCCAGGCAGCGAAAGTCCTTCGAGCGAAAATCTTTGACAGCTACCCGGTTAAGATCAAAAAGCACAAGACCTTGAACTCCTCGCGCGGCGTTAATACCACCCGAACATTGAATGGTATGTCCAATGAGAAGCCTCAAAATGATTTTGCCGAACAAGGCGTCACATACGTCTATAGAACTCAACGGAAACTAAATGGTGAATTCGTGCCTACTTGTATCCTGCTTCTTACCTTTTATCGGGTTGATCTCCCTCAGAGGATTAAGGCAGGCTATGAAGCAATCGAGGTTGAGCCCTACATTTAGATCCCTTGCGGATACCAGCGAATATTGTACTAGCTGTGGCTACGCATTGCACGTTGGAGATTGCAGTACGCACCCGTCTTGTGTGAACTGCAGCGGGGAACACCCACAAAGTTCCAAAATTGCCCGCCTTTTTTTTTTTTTTTTTTTTTTAAGGGGAGGGCGATCTAGTAAACTCGGGTTAGAGAGAAGGTGTCCTTCTCGGAAGCCCATAAGCTCCTTCGGGTCTGACAACCCACTGTCCCGCAGTGTGGTTCTTTTAGCTCTGTTACAGCTAAACTGGTATAGAGTAGGGAAATCGCAACAGAAACCTGCGATATTGCACGACAGGTTTTCGTTCCCAGTGCACTTAGGAGGACCTCAACAGCTGCGTCTATGCTGGCATAGCCGTCTGCCAAATGCACCAAAATAAAGCTTATTCCACCAAGATTCTGACCCTAACCGTCGAACTCAGGGAATATGATCGGCAAAACCGTACCGTACCATAGAAATCTGTAAAGACAAGCTATGTTAGGACTGACTTCCTTAAAGAACGTGTTGCGCCTACACCCAAAAAAATCCAAGGGTGTTAAAAGTCCACGTCACTCTCCACACAGATCCTCTTCTGAGGATTTTTCTGGGAGGAATTCCGATCGGCGACTGCCATCTTAGCCTAGCCCTCCAAGGGCCAACTATGGTAGGTACGGGTTTAGCGCACCCGGAGCTCCGAGTCAACCTTGACTCCTTCAGTGGGCAACCTCATAGTGGTGGGGGAGTGAGTAGGTGTAAATGCCCACCCACGTGTAGGCCGTGCGTGGAGACCAGTGTCGGTGGAACGGAATATCCTGGCTGGTTGAGGGTTGCGTGTCTGAGTCTGGGCTTGTCTTTCAGTAGCATGGGAGAGTGCGTAGCCTAATACACTGCTTTGCTTTCTGCTTCGCCTAAACGGGAGGCTAGGAACTAATCCACCCCTAGGCAATCGGCCAGGACTAGGTATTATACTGAACTCCAGGGTGAGTGGAACGGCGAGCCTGATATACCCCCTGTGTAGCCCTGTCACCCCAATGAGTTGACCTTTGCTGGGCTCCGTGGTGGGAGGGGAGCACTGGGGAATGGATTTATTCTATTTTTCTAATGACAAAGAAACATACTCAAAAATTCTGTTTTTGCAAAGGAAATAGTCGAGTTTAGTGGTCCTCGTCACTTAGTTGTCAAGAGAATGAAGGAAGGACGGACATTTCCATGAGTTAGAACGTTTGCGATTCAAAAAGGTCTGGATAACAGAGCTGGTCCGGTTAAATTTAGCATTAGAATTTAAAGTGGCACACGCCTGGTCGAAGCCAATTCCACCTTCCAGCCAACGCGAATTCTAAGGGCACATATTTTGGGAAGCTACCCCGTTAAAATCGAGATGCACAAGACCCCTAACTTCCTCCCGCGGCATTATTACCGCCCGTTCATTGGACGGCATGTCCAACGAGGAGACCCAGGAGAACCTATCAGAACAAGGTGTTATGGCTGTCTACAGGGTTCAACGTAGAGTCAATGGCGAATTCGCGTCTGCACGTACCCTGTTCCTTACCTTTAATCGGGTAGACTTACACCAAGGGATTAAGGCAGGGTACGAGGCTATTGAGTTCAGACCTTATATTCCGAGCCCACTCAGGTGCTACAATTGCCAGTGGTTCGGGCATACCAGTGAGTATTGTAATGGTTGGTCAACATGCGTTTACTGTGGAGACGTCATGCACGATGGAGCTTGTGGGTCCAATGCATCGTGCATGAACTGCAATGGCGAACATCCTTCTGGTTCACGGGAATGCGCTCGTTATGCAGAGGAACGAGCCAGCCGTGAGATACGGGTGAAAGAGAAGGTGTTCTTCTCGGAAGCCCGTAAGCACCTGCGTTTTCGCCAACCCTCTGCCCCGTGGTCCGGTACTTATAGTTCTGTCGCTGCTAAACAGGTACCAAGGCGGGAAATCACTGCTGAGACCTGCGTCATAAACGGGGCCACAATTGCTTAAAAGATACTCGTAGAAAGCATACAACCGAGGCCATTTGCGCCTACGTCGGTTATCCACAACTACCAAATCCGCCAATATCAAGCATGTGTCAGCACAACTGTTACCCAACCGTTGACCTCAGGCAATAAGACCGCCAAAACTGCAGCACCTGAGAAACACTCCGAAACTCGCTATGTTAGAACCTATTCGCTTAAAGTCTGCTCCCAAATCCTCCAAGGGTAGTAAAACTCCACGTCAATGTCCATGCAGGTCCTCTTCTGAGGAATATCCTGGGAGGAGTTCCGATCGGCAACGACCATCTTCGTCGATCATTACTTCTAATCAGTTTGAGGCCCACAAACCAATATTTTCTACTGGAAAGGGCTCCTCTCCCGTGGAGGAAATGGAGCAGGAGCAGGAGGATTCTGTCCCCACTGCAAGATGGACGGTGCGTAAGTGGCAGGATCAGGTTCCTGAAAATGGCGTTAGTCCGACTGCGAAGAAGAAATTAAACCGGCGTGCACTGCCCAATATGCAGAAACGTCTTTCAATCTAGATTGTATCCCATTTAATTTGTCATGGCAATCCTACAATGGAACATACGGGGAATTTGACCGCATTGACCAAAGCTTGAACTGTTGCTGCACCAGCATCAACCTTTGGCCGTTTGCTTACAAGAGACCAAGCTCCGCCCTATAGACGGCGTTATGTTCGGGCACTACTTTGCTATATGGTGGGACATATCGCCATTAGAAGATGTTCCTTCTCATGGCGGAACTATGATGTTCGTCAGAGTTGCTATTTATGCCGAATCCGTAACCTGGCGCTCTAACATCCAGTCAGTCGCTGTAAAAATGAGCTGCCGTCCACCAAATTTACTATTTGTAGTGTTTATATGCCTCCATCTGACGACCTCTTGCGTGCTGACTTGGAAGACCTCATTGTTCAACTGTGAAAACCTTTTCTGTTGGTGTGCGACGTGAATGCCCACCACCCACTTTGGAGCTCATCTTGGGCATGTACGAGAGGGTTAATTGCATTTTTTTTAGAAAACAATGACTTAGCTCTCCTGAACACCAGGGAGCCTACATTCTTATCTGACGCATATCAGAGTTTTTCTCATCTCGACCTAGCTGTTTGTTCTCCACAGTTCGCAGTTAGCTTCTGCTGGAATATCATTTCTGAGCTACATTCTAGTGGTCGCTTTCCCATTCTTATAAGTATCTTACCACAACATGTATGTTTTACATGTATGCCTAGATGGCGTTTAGAGCGAGCCAACCGCAACCTTTTCTCCGGTTTGGCCATTTTTATCCGCAACGAGCACGACTCCGTCAATGTTTTAGTCGACCACCTCACAACAACAATTCTCGCTGCTGCTGAGCAGTCTATCCCGCGGTCCACAGACTCACCACGTCGGTTACCGGTTCCTTGGTGGACAGATGAATGCCGGATTGCCATTCGTGCTCGTAGGCGAGCTCTCAGGTTTTTCCAGCGTCGCCCTACACTGGAGAACCTGATACAGTGGAAGAAGCTGCGCGCAAAATCTAGGCAAGTTATTAAGGATAGCAAAAACAAACCTGGAGCAATTTTTTAGCTTCCTTTAATCGCAATACACCTTCTGTATTATGGGATAAGCTGAGGCGTGTGGTCGGAAAATCGACCCACATGCCCTTCGCCGGCCTCAAAACACCTGCTGGAGCTGTTGTTGATAGACTTGATGTATCGAACGCTTTAGGCGGGGCTTTTGTTCAGGTGTCTAGCTGAGACAATTATTCTTTCGAGTTTCTTAAAGTTAAGGCTCAGGTGGAATCTCAAGGATTCTCAGTTCATTCTGGTAACCCTGAACATTATAATCCCCTTTTCACCATGGAGGAGCTAGACAATACACTTTCATTTTCGCGACATTCTGCATCAGGACCAGATGGAATCCACGTCCACATGTTACAGCATCTCTCTCCTGATGGCAAGGCTTACCTCCTCGAGGTCTATAATCCTGTCTGGGTGGACACCACTTTTCCAGCAAAGTGGCGGGAGGCAACCATCATACCTATTGTTAAACCTAGAAAAGAGCTCCATCTTCCTCCCAGCTATCGTCCTAGTTTCCTCACCAGTTGCGTTTGCAAGGTGATGGAGCGCATGATCAATGGGCGGTTGATGTGGTGGCTAGAATCCCACAATTCACTGACAAACACCCAGTGTGGTTTTCGAAAGCGTCGTTCCGCAGTTGACCACCTTTTTTCACTATCGACACAGAACATGAATGACTTTATGAAGAACTGTCAAACAGTAGGGATATTTTTTGACCTAAGGAAGCTTATGGCACTTGTTTGCAAGGAGGTATCTTACGTTTCCTCCACAACTGAAATATATGTGGACGCTTACCGTTGTTCATTTTGGAGTTTATGAGCGACCGGGTTTTCCGAGTAAGGGTAGGCTCGGTTTTTTTTCTCACTCTTTTATTCAACAGAACGGAGTTCTACAGGGGTCTGTACTGATGGTGACGCTGTTTGCTATAGCAATTAATTCTATATCGCAATGCGTTCCCGCAGGTGTCTCATCCTGGTTATTTATAGACGATTTTGCCATCTTTCATACTTCTCAGCGTACGCCGTTTTTGGAACGCCGTCTACAGCAGTGTTTGGATAATCTTTCTGCTTGGAGCTCGGACAATGGTTTTTGCTTTTCAACTGAGAAGTCCTTCTGTCTTAACTTCGGGAGCCGTAGGTGGCGAATGGCAACTATTCTCTGACTTGGGCCAGATTTACTGCTATACGCAAATCAGGCGACATTCTTTGGTATGGTGTTCGATCGCAAACTTTGCTGGTCATCACATATAGCACAGCTGAAAGCACGATGTGACCGTTCTCTCAATATTTTACGGATACTAGGTGGCAGATTTTGGGAAACGAATCGCAGAATGTTGCTTCGTCTTTACCGTGCACTTATCCGATCCAAGTTGGACTACGGGTGCACTGTTTATTCTTCAGCTGGACTATATGTGCTGAGAAAATGTAGACGTCCACGATCAAGGCGGTCGGAGCTTTTCCGACGGGCCCGCCGAATCTGCAGAACCCCCTCTACGGTGTCGACCAGATATCCTGTTGGGTAATTATGGCTGTGACCTGCGGTGTATGCCTTCCCGTCCAACGTTTACCCCATTTTTCAATACCGAGCTGGAAGTGCGCATAGAAAACTTTCTCTGAGTCCAATGCCTGCAGGATTCCGTTTCCGTTTCCGTTTCCGTGAACTTCTTCGGCAACATTATATTGCCCTGTCTCGCATATTCCGCAAGGGGGAGAGGGTATACCCGCCTTGGTTACGCGCTACATCCCACGTCGATGTCAGAATGACGGCTTATGGGAAATTTGCCTCACCTGTGTCTGGTATCCGTACTTGCTTTTTAGAATTTTTATAAAATTACAGTGGGCGTATTTGTTTATATACCGATGGCAGTAAGTGCCCCGACGGGTTCGGATGTGCCTTTGTTGCTGGGACCAACTCTTATACTTTTGGTTTACCTAGTGGCACATCCATTTACTCGGTAGGGCTCTATGCCATATATGGCGCCGTTCTCTTTGTTCGCCGTCGACATCTGGGTGACTGCCTTATAATGGGTGATTTCCTCAGTGTCCTTCTGTGCATTCGTGAGTTGGACAACAACCATCCTTTTGCATAGCGTATTCAGGATACGCTCCACATTTTGCACGTGTCAGGCTTAAATGTGGACTGCGCTTGGATTCCTGGTCACGTTGGTTTACCGGAGAATGAACTGGCGGATTTGGTTGCGAAGACGTTAGCCGCGAAATCCAGTCCTGTGATTCCTAACGTTACATCATCAGACTTCAAGCTTGTTGTGCGGAGATCGGTACTTTCATGCTGGCATGCGGAGTGGTCGGCTCACCGTGGCAACAAGCTACGAGAAGTGAAGGAACTTCCTGTCAACTGGGCCTTCTCTCGTTTATCCTGTCGAGAGGAGGTGCATTTAGGTCTCTTACGAATCGGCCACTGCCATTTTACTCATAGCTACATTTTTAAGAGAAAATCTGCTCCTGACTGTCCGCTTTGTGCAGCTCCATTGTCGGCCCGACATGTCTTGGTGGAGTGCGCTTCTCTGGAACAACTAAGAGCCACTCACCAACTGCCGGCCGACATTTCGACCATCTTGGCAGATGATACTGGTGTGATATCTTAGATTTTTAAATTTTTATCCCAGCTTGCGTTTCGCTAGACAGATGTCCCCGGAACTCTAGCTGTAGTTTTTAATTTTTAATAGTAGACGAGATTAGCTTTGCTCTGTTTTAAGTTAATCGACACTCGTTCCCTTGCTGACTCTTATTGTTAGACTGGCTGTTTAGTTTTTTACTAACTCTGGTTTTATTTTTACTCTTACACCACTTTATAATTTTAAATATTTTGTTTACTCTTCTTTTAAAATGCTTTTATTGATATGCGCTCTCTTTTATTTTTAAGGGCGCTAATAACCTAGAAGTTGAGCACCCTTAAAACCCAATCATCATCATCATCATCATCATCATCTTCATCTATCAGTACCCCAAATTGATTTGTGGTCCTCGAACCGAAGTTCTATATTGGTAAGTGGAGGAGATGGAACAGGAGGATTCTGCCCTCATTACCAGACGGACAGTGCGTAAGCGACAGAATTGTGCTCCTGAAAATAAGTGTTAGTCCGACGGCTAAAAAGAATAAATTAAACCAACCAGCATCGCCTAACATGTAGAAATGTCTTTCTATTTAGATTTTCTCCCATAATATAGACAATGGGTATCCTACAGTGGATTATACGCGGTATTCGACCACATAGTGCAGAGCTTGAACTGTTACTCAACGCGCATCAACCTCTAGTCGTCTGCTTACAAGAGACAAAGCTGCGTCCACAAACTAATGTTACATTCAGGCACTACTCTATTGTTTAGTTTGATTTATCACTGGCAGAAGGTGTTCCAAGGCACGGGGATACTATGGTGCTCATCAGAGATTACATTTATGCTGATTCCGTCTCCTTACAGTCTGTCCTCCAGTCAGTCGCTGTAAGGATTAACGTGCCGTCTGGCAAATTTACTATTTGTAATCTCTATCTGCCTCCCTCTAATGATCTCTCGTGAACTGAGATGAAAGACCTCGTTTCCCAGGCTACGAACACCATTTCTGTTGGTGGGGGACGTGAATGCCCACCAACCCCTTTGGGGTTAACGTCAGGCTTGTGCGAGAGTAAACTCTCGCCGATTTCTTTGATGCGAATAACCTTTCTCTCTTGAATATCGGCGAGGCTTCATTTCGTTCTGACGCATTCAATAGTTCTTCATACCTGTATATAGCGGTTTGTTCTCCACAGTTTGCAGTTTCCATATAATGGAATGTAATCTCTGATTTGTATTCTAGAGACCACTTTCCAATTTTTATTAGTCTCTTAGCCCAAGAAGTATGTTCCACACGTTTACTTAGACGGCACTTCGACAAAGTCAACTAGAACTTTTATTCCAGCCTGTGCATTACTAACTACAACGAACACCTCTCTGTGGTATTTCAGTCGACACCTCACAGAAAAATTATTTCTGCTGCCGAGCTTGCTATTCCGCGGTCAACTGGACAACTCCGTCACTTTCCTGTCTCCTGGTACACAGATGACTGCCGGAATGCTATTCATGCTCGCAGACGTTCCCTGAGAGTCTCTCAACATCGCCCTACACTAGACAATCTGATACAATATATAAATCTGCGTGCCAAGTATAAACAAATTACTAAAGAAAGCAAAAAGAGATCCTGGAGCCAGTTTGTAGCATCTTTAACCCGACATATACCTTCCGTTGTCGTATGGGATAAGTTACGGCGTGTGGCCGGAAAATCGACCCAAATGCCAATCTCCGGTCGATATAGTTTATCCCTTTAACGTGGATAACACTCTTGGCAGTGCCTTAAATCAAGTGTCTTGCTCAGAAAACTATTCTCCTGAGTTCCTGCCAGTCAAGGCTCAGTCAAATCTCAAGGGTTCCCCTTTTGTTCTGGTAACCTTGAAGACTACAGTCGCCTTTTCACCATGACGGAACTAGACCATGCACTTTCATATTTACAAAACTCTGCCCGCGGTTGAGATGGCACCCACGTCTAAGTGTTGCAACATCTCTCCTGAGGATATCGCTTTCCTACTCCAGATCTATAACCGTGTCTAAGTTGATGCAAGTTTTCCAGAAAAGTGGCGGGAGGACAACGTCATTCCATTTTTGAAACCTGGAATGGACCGCCAACTTCCTTCCAGCTACCGTCCTATTTCCCACACCAGTTGCGTCTGTAAGATGGTGGAACACATGGTAAATAGGCGGTTGCTATGAGGGCTTGAAACCAAACAATTTTTCATCAATACTCAGAGCGGTTTTCACCGACGTCGTTCAGCATCTGACCATTTTTTATCCTGTCGACGCAGATCATGGACGGACTTCTTAAGAACTGTCAAAAGTGGAATATTATTTGACCTTGAGGGGGTTTTTGTTACGTGTTATCGAACAGTGATATTACGTTCCATCCTCAGCTGGAATCTACGTGCACGCCTATCGCTGTTTATTCAGGAGCTTATGAGAGACCACGTCTTCCGAATAATTGTCGTCTCGGTTTTTTCTAACCTTTTTATTCAAGAGAGCGTTGTGCTGCAAGGGTCGGTTTTGAGTATGACGCTGTGTGCTATAGCGATTAACTCTAAATATCAATGTGTTCCCCCAGGTGTATCTTCCTGCTTATTTGTAGAAGACTTTGCCATCTTTTGTACTTCTCAGCGTACGCTCTTTTTAGAACGCCGTCTCCCGCAATGTTTAAACAATTTCTGCGATTGGAGTTCGGAACACGACTTTCGTTTCTCAACTGAGGAGACAGTGTACGTGAACGTCTGGCGCCTTAGGTGGCGAATGGCACTTAATCCTCAGAATGGGGCACATTTACTTGCTTTCGCAGATGAGGCAAGATTCCTGGGGTTGGTATTCGTTGGGAAACTATTCTGGTCACCACATATAGCACAGATTAAAGCGCGGTGTTACGGTTCTTTGAAGATTTTACAGATACTAAGCAGCAAGTCTTGGGGAGCAGATCGGACGTAGTGCGTTGATTGGATCAAAGTTAGACTATGGTTGCATTGTGTATTCTTCAGCATGACCATCTGTTTTTTGACGGTGTTTAACGCCCGCTTTTATTACTTGTGGCACCGCAGGCGAAACGACTTACTGTGCTGAGGAGATTACATACCGTGTGTAATTACATAATCTGTGTGGCTGTTGGGGCCTTTCCAACCAGCCCAGTTGTAAGCTTCTACGCCGAATCGGCAGAACCCCCTCTGCAATGTCAGCGTGATGTCTTGCTAACTGTGGGCTTAACTGCATGCCTTTGATCCAATGTTTACGCCTTTTACATCTAATGAGCTGGACGAACGTTATCGTAATCTGTCAGTATTCGTTTCCGTGAGCTCTTCCAGAAGCTGAATATCGAAATGCCTAGCGTGTTTCCCAGGGGGTTAGTGTTTACTCACCCTGGTTATCTGCTAATTCCCCCGTAGATCTTGGGATGACAGCGTACGGAAAATCTACGCTGCCTGTGTCTTGTATCCTTACTAGCTGTTTACATTTTTTTATCTCATTACAGTGAGCTAATTTGTATATACTATGATGGTAGTAAGTGCACTAAGGCTATAGGATGTGTCTTTGTTATTGGAACCGACTTCTATATTTTCGGTGTACCCAATAGAAATCCGTTTGTATTGCAGAGTGGTATGCCAAATACCGAGCCCTTCTGAATGTACGCCGTTGAAAGTAGTGTGACTGCCTTATTATGAGTGATTCCCTCAGTGTCTCATCAGAGCCTCCGTGAGCTGTATATCAAACTTCCCATCGTACAGAGCTTCCAGGATACGCTCTACATTTTGCACGCTTCTGGAGTTAATGTGAATTGCGCCTGGCGTCCTGGAGAAGTTGGGTTGTCGAGGAACAACTTGTCAAATTTGGCAGCAAAGATGACTAGTACAGTACCTAGTGTTTCCGTTAATTCTGTAACGGCTGAAGACTATAGATTTGTTTGTGCGCCGATCATTGGTTTCACGCTGGCATACGGAGTGGTCAGCTATACGCGGAAACAAGCTTAGGGAGGTGAATGGCCTCCCAATCAACTGTGTAATCTCATCTCGTTTATCCCGCCGGGAGGAGCTAATATTGGCTCGACTACTACTTGGTCACTGTATTTTTACCCACGTCTACCTTCTTAAGCGAGAAACTGCTGTTGTCAGTGCGCGCTCTGTGGGGAGGCACTGTCAGTCCGTCATGTGTGGCTAGAGTGTGGTCACCTTGCACACATTCGATCATCTCTGTACATGCCGGCCTCTCTTACCGAGGTTCTGGATGATGATCAGAGAGTAGTAGGCAGGGTTTTTAAATTTTTAGTATAAGTTTCTTTTACTTTGACATTTCAGTCTGTGGTAGTTGTATGCCGTGCTCTTGCAGCGTATTTTTAACTTTTAATTATCTGGCATTTAATCATTCAATTTTAAGGCTCTCACGTGTCCTTAATCAACAACTTTGTTTTACTTGATTTCCTCGCGTTTTAGCTCTTTTAATGCCATAGTTTTATCGCCAGCGCTGTTTTCTTGGCTGGACAGTTATTTTACCTTGTTTTTATACTGCGTTTAGCTCTATTTTTACTCGCATTTTATCTTTATATTGTGTTTTATTACTGGTTATTGCCAGGTTTTTATCACAAGAGCGCAGTTGAGTGCATTTAAATACTACCGTCATTATCATTATGTCGGATATTACTTTAAGCTCGTTAAAAAAACGTTTGAAAGCATCAGAACCTCTAAAGAGCATACACTTAGATAGCGTGTTGTCATGGCGACATACTAGCTTGAGCGATATTGACATTGCTTTGTAATGCTGGATATCGCGGTTTCAGCTCTCGTTAGACGAGAGCTCACAGAAGTGGACCTATGCTAGCACACTCTCAATGTCAGTGTAGCTTACAAAATCTACAGGATGAGTAGGATGAAAACCGGATGACATTGTCGTTTGTAAGCATCTTTAGAATTTGTGCTTTGAAAATGAAAATGGCGTGTTATTTATGGACGCCCTTTAACTACTGTGGTCCTCAGCGTCCCATTCTAAATTGGGCGTGAAAGACCGCTTAATTTTGCTCAGACGTCTGTCTATCAGGCCTGAGGTTTTTTACTTGCCATAAATCTACGACACGGGACCAACGCTTTACTTCCCTTCCATGCTAAGGATTTTTACACCCGAAAAAAATCCATCGTCCTCCGCCGGGTTTGAACTCGCGACCTTGGGTATATGAAGTTAGCATGGTAACCATTACACCACGGAGGGCAACTATTTTTGCCTTGGAGCATCTCTAGTGTTGTTGTTGTTGTTTGTTTTTTTGTTTTAAACACTTCTTCTTTTAAAATGTCCCGTGCAGGACTCGCAGATTCAGTCCTGGTGCGGTTCTTCGTAAAAATGTGTTTTTCTAAGCCTTACTACTCGTAAGTCCTTTATGAGGCAATAGTGAGAGCTTTCCCCTTCTGTGAATTAGATCAAATTGATATGAACCTTTTGTCTGGCTGGTATAGAGGGATTACAGAATTGTCATCATCTAAGCCGAATATAGCGACCGGTGTTCTTGGGTTTTTCTTTATTACTGATCTATCTGATGCAGGCTGACAGAGAATTTAGTGCCGGTGTAATTGAATTCAGTAAGCAGTTTTTCCATGGGCTATTTGCTTGTCCTTTGCGCCTTATTCCTTACAGCATATTTTGAAGGCACCATACACCAGTCAATTCTACGAAATTCTGAATGTTTAGAACCGTCACTTTATTCCTAATTGCAGCAGGAAGCTCTATGTAGTGCGATCCTTGAGAGGCGTATAATAGCTTGCATTACTAACCAGGGGGTTTGTAGACAGTAAAGATTTAGTACTGGTTTGTCCTTGAAATTTTGTAATGTCTATAAGCGTTTCATTCACCGTAGTGGAGAATAAGGAACCCAAATTGGATGATTGTATTCCCAGTTTAGTATTAATTTTAAAATGGATGTTTTCAATATGGTCAGAATCAGAGCTTGGAACATATAAGTATCTTACAAACAGCAAATTGTCTTAAACCCAGACTGATTTCGGCCCAGTATCGAGCTCATCTCATTGATAACTAGAGCCTTGCATTTCTCTAAGAATGCCTGGGTGTCTATGATTTACGCTGTATTTTCTATTTTAGAATTAGACATATAACTTTTGAATGCCTTTTCTATTTTGTTGCATTGAAAATGGTTATGACTGACGACTAGGATTTTATTTGATGAGGGTGCGCCTTCGTCCTCATTGGAGTATGAGGAGTCCTTATGGTTCCTCTTTCACCCATATGCATTAGATGAATCTCTACCAGTAGTCCTGCTCCGGTGTAGATCCATAAGGTAGTTGGATCGTTGGTGTCCTTCCATGTATTGCAAAAATGATAGAATCTACAGAAAGGACCAGGAATGGGGAATCCCAGTCGGTTCCCTGTCGCGGTTTTTGCAGCCTAGCTGCCTCTATCTAGTCATCGGGTACCAATGCAGCAACTGTTGCACTTCACGCCACATCCCCCGAGTACTCCTCCCAAAGGGCACCCTCCTTCTCGAGTTGATTGTGAGGAGCCTTGGCTTGCCCCTTTTCCATCTCCGAAGGCTCCCCTCCGAAGGCTCCTCCATCTGCGTTGGTGTTTTTAGGAGAGGATCTAACTGCCGGCATCTCTCCAATTTTGGTTGATTTAGGCCCCGAGCATCTGAGCTTGGTGTTTCCTGTCCCCTTGGCTCTTCCTGCACTTCTATTCTCATGCTAAGATCTAGCGGCTCCTGGGTTTCATCAGGTGTCCTACATGTTGCCAGATCAAGGGGGAATGAAAGCTGGTTATGGTCTCTCCTTGACAAGTCAAGAGGCCCTTCGATTTCTGCAAGATATATTAAGCAAATTAAGTTTTAGTTTTTTTGGTCTCTCTTGAGGTTGATGTATTATACTTAGTTGCATTATGAATATGTTACCGGCTAATGGGAAGAGTGTGTCGTGCAGCAGAATGCTGCAATCGCAGTTAGCATAAATCTGTACAGCTCGAGTTGCTCCTGCTGCTCTCACTGTGCCATCACGTCGCTGCGTATAGTCCGTCACCGAAGGATTTATGGCTTATGAAAGTTTTAAAAAATATCAGAATAATGACATGATTTTATTTTGCGAGCATGTTCATATATGTTTTATAAGTCAGCGGGTATCCGTCTTGGAGCTAGTTTTGGGTGTGCTTGTTTACGTGTGTGTATGCGCTGTGTGCATGCGTGTGCGTGATAATGCGAGTGTCAGCTTATTTATGTGTATGTGTGTAAATGTGAGCCTCTGTATGTTCGTGTGTATGTCCGCGTGTGTGTCTGTGTGTGTGCTTGTTAATGTAACTTTGTGTCTGTACGTTCGTGTGTGTACGTGTGTAACTGTGTATCTGTATGCTCGTGTGTGTATGTGTGTGGTTGTATGTTCGTGTGTATACACGATTGTGTGTGGGCGTAGCTTCTTGTCTGTACGTTAGTTTGTGCCTGCGTGTGTAGCTGTGTGTCTCTATGTTCGTGTGTGTGTGTGTGTAGCTGTGTCTATATGTTCGTGTGTAGGCACGTGTGTGGAACACTGTTTGGATTTTCTATTAAGATTGTGTTAATGAACGAAGAATGTAGTGTCAATGCAATGTGTTTATGCTATGTAAAATCATTGCTAATGAAAGTGCTCATATGTACACTTCATGAACATCAAGTATATGATACTAAAATATCACATATTAATATGCGATGAATGCCTTCGAATACGTAACGTCGCTGTTTTGAGTTTTATTTGCAAACCTTGATCATGATAGTGCTTG
Organism: Hymenopus coronatus; assembly: GCA_030762935.1. NCBI lineage: Eukaryota > Metazoa > Arthropoda > Insecta > Mantodea > Hymenopodidae > Hymenopus > Hymenopus coronatus. The sequence continues at coordinate 192,607,655 of CM060900.1, read as the reverse complement.
CTGAATGATTAATTATAAGTGCAATGTTTATTTTCAGGTTTAATGCACCATAATAACTGTTATTTTATATAACTATTATGTTTATATTTATAGCATAACTTATTGGCATTTATGTTCTCAAAATTCCAAGTGCAATTTTTGTAAATTATACACATGAATTTTACTGATGTTAGGGTATAAAGATGTGTTTAGAAAATGAATTTTAAGTACGGTGCAGTAATCGCCAAGATCTTATAACCACTCTGTAGACATTCTCTCTGTGTAATAAAAATAAACAGATAGGTGATGAGGTATATTTTATTCGTTTTAATATACTACAGTAAAGCTTTAGCTCTAGTATAATTAGTTAATACCGAGGACTATATTGCAACACTCCTGAGCACATGGGTACAGCATTGTACTCTGGCATGCTGTATTTGAGTTACTTAGTATAATTGTGTTTTTTCAAACTTTTTTTAGTTAAATAACACTGCGTGGTTTTTCAATAAGCGTTTTTTTTTTTTTTTTTTTTTTTTTTTAATTTAAGTCACTAGCAAAAGCACATTGAAACTAAAACTATTCAAGTAAAGATCATACCTTGTACGTAGGTATATTGCTAATTGTGCTCCAGTTCTCTCCTGGAAATTTATATACGTACTTTTCAACCATTTATTTTTGTTATTTCCATTTCGGGAACGATCTTTTTCAGGTCCTTCTCTTATAAAGAGCTATTGTATATTTCAAACTGTCAATTTTTGCATGTTTTTGTTATAGTCCACGGCTAGTCTCTTATAAGTCATTTATTTATCTTGAGAAATTCGTTAGGGGTTTGTCCGTATTCTTTTCAAATACTTTATCAGGCTGGTGTTAGCCATTTGTTAAGTGCGGTCCTGTGGAAAGTTCCTAGATTTTGTTGATATTTTAGAATATTTTATCTGAAGATAATATCTCCAAAGAGATTCATATAATTTATAGCGGAAGAGGCTGTCATTTCGTGTTAGCCATTATTACGTGAAGTCCTGGGAAAATTGGAATGTTTTTCTTGAGATAATGGTGTACTACGTTATTTTGATCTTTCACTTTCGGACGCCCAAGTGATTTAATATAATTTAAAGTCGGATGGCTGGAATTTCGTGTTAACCATTGTTAAGGCTACTCCTGGGAAATATTTCTAGATTTTGCTAATATTTTATTATCTTTTTTCTCGAGATAATATCTCAAAAGTGTGTTGGGAACCTTGCTTTACCCTGGTAACTGTTTTTTTTTTTTTAGCTATTCATGTATTTATATATATTTGGTCTTGCGCCCGCCTCCACTTCTGACATCTTTTCCTCAGTGCAGCAGTATTTTTAGCTTGTCCCACCCAATTACCTTATAGGGTTGAAACTCTCCTGATTCTCGCAAAGGTGAAATCACTTGTAATTAGACATTTCTGGAGAGTAATGGTTTTCGATTTTTCTCTAGTTAATACTGTAAGCCTATATAGATATCATTCTGTACGGTCCAGTTCTTTTATTATATTTATCGTCGTATTTTTATGGCTAATTGCTCCTTCTTATTATACATTTCCTGATGTTAAAAGTATAGGTCTACGTTTCATTTTGCGTTTTCCGTATCATGGTCATTGTCTTAGTAGCTTGGGTAATAATTTGCGTGTGCGTTCTCTATATATGCACATATGAGTGCATTCCTTAGGATAGTCGCTGGTTCATTTCCCGGTGTAGGGTAGTTTTTTCGCCCTTTGTGCTTTCTTTATAGTCCTGTCAGGACTCCGCTACTGTATTTCTTTTTTTTTTCCTCTCTCTCTCTCTTTTTCCCCTCTTTTCCATTTTCTCAACATTTTCTTTGTTTGTATATTTGAGTACCGTTTTGCTTTTTCTTCCTTCTAATGCACACACAAACACTCACGAACCCACGATCCTCTTCGCCGCGAAGCACCAAAGTGAGGCAGTTTAGCGAGCGCGGCGGATTTAGCGCGTTCGAATATATGAGGGCGTTCCTTAGAAGAGTTGCGGGTTCGTTTACCGGTGATAGGGAATTTTTTTCCTGTTGTGTTTGAGATCTGCGACCCTGTGGATGGATGGATGGATGGATGGCCCTTCGTGGTGTAATGGTTACCATGCTGACTTCATATACCCGAGGTCGCGGTTTCAAACCCGGCGGAGGACGATGGATTTTTTTCGGGTGTAAAAATCCTTAACATGGGTTCCTTCGGAAGGGAAGTAAAGCCGTTGGTCGCGTGTCGTAGATGTACGGTACGTAAAAAAACATCAAGCCTTATAGAGAGGCCTCTGAGCAAAATTAAGCGGTCTTTCACGCCCAATTTAGAAGGGGACGCTGAGAACAAAAGCAGTTAAAGACCGTCCATAAATAAGACGCCATTTACATTTTTGTACGTTTGTTCATGTGTTCGTGTATATGTGTAAGTGTTTTGGTTTGAATATATTAAGTTGTTCCTTAGGAGGGTCGCGTGTTCTTTTCTCTGTGAGATGGTATTTTTTCTTTGGTGTTTGAAATCTGTGTTCTTGCGTATTTACGTGTTTGTAGGTGTTTATGTGCATATGCGTGTACTTCTATGTGTTTTGTGTGTGTCTGCCTGCCTGTTATGTGTTTGCCGTGGTATATACGTTTCTAGGGTATTTTATATGAATGTTCCGATGTCTAAAGTTCGAATTCCGCTGGGTGTGTTGTGTTCAACTTAGCGCATGTCATGTATTTGAATATGTGATATTGCTGAATGTATGATTTCTCGTCATTTTATGCCCCAACAAGTCCATTTCCCTCTGCAATGAAATAAAAAGTAAAGAAGTCATGTTTCCTATTTCTCAATTGCGCCTTTTTCCTTTACTAGTTATAAGTTGCATTAATATTCGCTAGGTTTATATATTTGAAAACTCGTTCCTCTTCTATTCTGCCATCATGTTATTTTTGCGGTTTTTAAAGTGGTTTTCGCTAAATACATCCCCAATTTTTGGTTAGCTTTATGTCCGTTTATTGGTACTGTATATTCTAACTTTTTCATTACAAGCAGGTTAAGTATAACGCCAGCTAGTGATCTTACAGTCAGAAACGTCAGAACTTAATTATAGGTAATATTATAACCGCGTGTTTTTTCAAGGCTTTATAGCGCAATGCTAGGTAAACTCTGATGGCGTAATCAAAACCTGCATTAAATTTCAGTTGCAAATGACCCCTCAAAGTTTTTAGTACCTGAATAATTGCAAAAGTTATACCCCTTTCGCAATTCCGCGGATTTCCGCGGGGGCGTGGTCGGTGAATCAGTAAAATGCACCTGCGAGTCAATAATGATTGATATCTGTCAGGTACGCAAAGGGCATACAAATATATTGCCCTAATTATTAAGCAATTTTAGTGACATGCAAATTTTATTGCTCTATTATGCAGTTCTTTTATTGATGTAATTATTATGCAAATGAAGGGAATGTAAGTGGGGTCAATAGGTAACATTATACTGCCAGCTCATACGCACCAAACCGGGTGGAGTGGGGCCTGCAGCACAAGAGGGTGAGTCAAGTGAGTGGGCTTTGCGAGCGACCGCAATTTGGGCAACGAGTAAGCTTAGTCGCCACATTTCTCATCCCTAGTAGTATGCCGGCCACGCGAAGCGAACCCGCGGCATTTCAAATGCGGGCCATTGATGAAACCGTCTGAGGCATCCCGTTCGGTAATGAAAGGTAATCCTCATACATTGTAATATGGAACAGGCTTCAAACCAGCTTATAGGAAATGTATATCCGGAGAGAGAGGGCGATCAGGTTAAACTTAATGAACAAGAAAATACACCTTATAGATCCCTGTCATTTCTGATATATTCCTACAAAATACCATCATATTTATGGAGGTCATAAACCACAAACTTTGTAAATAGAAAGTCGTATTTTAAGACATGTCATATTTTATAAATTTTACTCTTTCTTTAGTTCATAAATAAAACAATTTTAATCATGGTATTTGAGCTAAAAATTCACTAGCCAGTTATTTTAATACATCAGTGTTTAATTGTTTATATTTTTCTTATTATGATTATTTAAACCGAAATCCACCTAAGGAAATGCAGATTTTTCAAAATAAAAGATACTCAATAATAATAATAACTATAATAATAATAATAGTAATAATAATAATAATAATAGGAATGTTAATTATTAATAACAATAATAGAAGTAATATTATTATCATTATTATTTATTATTATTTATTTGTATTTTTTGTTATTATTAATATTATTATTATTATCATTGTAGTGGTGGTGGTGGTGGTGGTCGTCGTCGTCGTCATCGTCGTCGTCGTCGTGGTACCGGTGCCGAAAACCTTTATTCTGGAAGTACATTGTATTAGAATATCACAGTTTTTTATTTCTAAAATCACCACCTTCCAACTGGATTCCATGTTAAGTCGAATTTCTTCGACCATACTGGTAAATACTCTTCTAAAATTCTGTAGTAAATCTGTTTCTTAAAGGCAACATGTTATATAAGACTAAACTGATCAGTATATGGCACTTGATCAGCACAATATGTAACGGCGTTATTATGGTCAGTTAGATGTACATATGTTATGTTAACAATCGAAGGCTCAATATACGTTTTCTGAAAAGAAAGAAAAAAGAAATTAATTCTTTGTTCACGACCTCTCAGTTGCCAAGATCATATCAGGGTCGCAGGTGTGCCGGAATTTCGTCCCGCAGGAGTTTTTTACATGCCAGTAAATCTACTGACACGGGACTGTCGCTTTTGAGCACACATAAAAACCATCGGTGTGGGTTAACATTTTCTGCTGAACTGATTTTCGAAATTCGGCAGTATACTATATTACTGGGAGTGAGCCTTACATACTGAATGTAGACAGAAAGTAAAAATAAATGGTTCGCTAATTATCAAACTGTTGTGTCAAATGTGGGTACCATTGCAAAATAAACATGTGTTATTATTTGTTTATTCAATCTCAATGTATTAACTCTATTTACAGAAGTATGTTAGGGCTATATTTTATACACACGATAACAATAGCATAATAACATAATATACACTACGATAACAGAAAACTGCCATAAAAGTTGATTCATCAATGTAACATACTTTAAAAGAAACTTAACCCTTCGTTACTCGCGCGGATGACACCCGTCATCCATGTGTTTTTCGCGCCCTATTTTGTCTGACTGGGCCGAAATGAGTTCGCGCCATTTTCACAAGCTGTCCGTTAACTTTCTGTGCGTCAGTTTCAGCCATTATTCGCTTTCGGTTAGGCAAGTTACATTGTTTCGGACACATTATTATAGCTTGGAGGACACCTGTCATCCGCGCGACATTTACTGCTAAATCTGTAGCCAAGTAAGTGTATGTTACTTTATTACTTTCCTAGATTCAATCCTAATTTAATGTGTATAATTTTAGGCATTTCAAAATTAATTACACTTATTTTGCTTATTATCTACTAAAAGTATCTATTCTCTTTACTTTATAGTTTTCGGAATAAATGTCACTGGTAAAAATCACCTGGGACAGAGTTTAGCAAACACCCTGATGTGTGGCTCAAATGGTTTCATGAGCTCAGTGATGAAGATGCTGACGGTGATAACGAGGATTCTGTAAATCAAAGTGCTCATGATTCAGGAACAGAGGAAAAAGTGTCAGAAAATGATAAATTTCAAAGACAGGAAGAAATAATACAGGTGGACGCATTTTTTATAGGAAAAGATGGAATTTCTAAATGGAGGAAATGTAAATACCCTACCAATGTTAGACAAAGATCGTGTAATATTATTACACATCTATCTGGACCCAAAACTGAAGTACAAAACCAGTATGAAAAAACAAGAGAGAAGCGCTGAAAGAATTTCTACCAAAAAAGGAAAGGAGCCAAAATCATCCATCTTTGGATTTCAACAACATTGTACATTGGTGTCATAGTGTCCAAACAACGATAGGACAGTGTTGGTGCTGTCAAGCATGAATTTTGATGATACTACAGACCCTTCAACTGGAGAACAAAACAAACCTGAAATGATTAGTTTCTAAAATGACAAAGGGGGGGGGGGGTGGATCTTTTGGATCAGCTATGTCAAGAAAACAATATGTCATGTAATACAGGAAGGTGGCCCAAGATAATGCTTTATAATATTTTGAACATTCCAGCCATAAATGTTTTGTACATATATAGATACCACTGCATGGCTTCAGATTAAGTTGCAAAGCGGGCTGATTTTATAGAAAAAATCAGTTGGGAACTAATCAAACCTCAAATAAAGCAACGTTCCCGTATGGAAAGCCTCCCATGTGAAATTCGAAGAAGGGCTAAATTACTGTTAGGCGCTCAAGAAATTGTGATGCAGCCAGAAATACCTACTGGATCACGTGGAAGATGTTACATATGCGGAAGAGCACGAAATAAATCAACCTGTAGATGGTGTACTTCATGCAACAACTGGACATGTTTGGATAATTTGAAAGACATCTGCATGAATTGTGCAGTCGAATAATCTGTTCTATATTTCAATTGATTTGCGCCTTAGCTTTCATATAATTTACCTTTATATGCTTATAAGTTACTTGTTTTGAAATAAACATTCATGTTCTTTTGATAAATATTTTCAATGCTACACATACTTCTATGTTTATATGGAAAACACAATATAAAGTTATTTTGAAATATAACATTTTTAAATTCACGCATAAACTATTTCAAATTCATAATATATTGTTTTATATGTATATATTAAATGTCATATTCTTAGATTTAAATAAAATGCTCTTAAAATCATTCACATATACCGTTCAAGGTATCAAAATATACCGTTTATGTAGTGGATGCAAAAACCTTGGAATATATTACCTAGACTCACCGCTGGCGCTGGTGTTGCTGTCGCTTATTGAAACCTCTCGCGCATCGGTAAGTGAGTGGCAAGCGTACTTTCTGCCGTATGTTCAGTACGCTTAAAAGGGTTTAAAAGTGAGGTGGCTTAAGGGTATTAAGGTTTAATAATTAACATGGTACACTTCTATGCTGCATAACTGTACCAAACCACCGGAAAATTGACTCCGAGATCACGTTCCATCGGTAAGAATAAATTGTAACATTTGCGTTCCAAATTCACTCCGATTTACTCTCGTGGGTTTCCTCGGTCACTAAGCGAATGATAATTTATTTTAGGTTTTAATACATACACTAGAATTATTGAGTAAGTCATCAGCTGCTCCGAGACGTAACAAGTTTGTGCCATCGAAATTAAAATTTGTTTCCATGAGAATAAAGGCAAGATGATGCTAAACTCTGACAAAGTTCTTTCAGTATTTAGTTTCCCTTCTTATCTGACAAAGCTAATGAGAACGCTAATTTCATTCTTATAACTATTTTGTATATGTTTCATTAGCATTAGAAAGCAGTGCCAAAATATTAGATTCAATATTATAATTTGTCCTAAAATATATATATATATATACCCGAATCTCGATTAAGTTAATTTTTGAAATCTGCACTTTCAGACTGAATCACAACCCCACAGGGTGCAAAAAAAAAAAAGTTTTGCAAAAGCGTTAGAACGTAAAGAATATTAATAATCGAATTTCATTTTAGATTTGTTTATAAACTATTTCAAGAAGCAAAGACCATACTCTCCTGTTGTGCACATATTAATATACCTATCTTATCTAACTCAAATATACCACAAATACTGATAGAAAATGTTTCCTTAACATCTTGAATATAGTTTACTGAAGAGAAATACAGGTACCTAATTTCACTGTAATGTACCTAATTTTACACTGTACATACTATCTCTGAAAATGCAATATGGCATATGTTTTTTTTTCCTGCTAAATCATTTTATTTATTTTTTATTTATTTACATACCGTGTTAATATCGTATTACCATTTTGGCGTAATATCGTCGTATTACCATTTTGACTTTCTATAACGACTGGTTAAATTTGAGCTGTATATTAAAACTGTATTTCTCGATTAACTTAACACACATTCAGTATCGCATTCATATTTCCAGGCTCTTGAGGTTGGGGAATAAGAATAGTTTCATCTGCCTAGAATCGAACCCAGCACATTTTTCATTATTAATTCAGCATTTTGACCACTTTACTGCAGACACTCTTAACAAACCCTCTTTATAACACTTGTTGACGACTTTGTGCATTAAAGCAAAAAGTATAGATGGACTCACTGAGAAGAAACTGAGAAAACAGAATTAAACTTGAATTATACTCTCTGTGATGCTTACATCCTGTTTGTAAAACACTTTAAATGCAGGTATGTGACATTCAAGTTCAATGATAATATTTACTTCTGTTTTGTTCAGTTGTGGGATGAAATTCCGCCTAGTCAATGAAGTGATTTTATTCAACTTTCAACGGAACATTCAAGGTTTAATCCCTGTGCATAGATGCTGACAATCATAAACAACGTATTGTCGCAATTATTTCCTACTCAGGTGTCGTTATGGCGTAATTATAGCTGTTTTAAATTTCAGCGTTTTCCCATTACAAACAATGTATTGCACGCAACCTAGGGAGTCTCTTGCCCTTCATCTGACGTTTCTGGTTTGCGCAGCTAGGCGTGTAGGGGCTTGAGTGGATGACACGTGTCATCCGCGCGAGTAACTATACGTCACGAATTATCGCGCGAGTAACGCAGGGTTAATATGAACTGTTGCATCAAAACTGTTAATTTGGAGGCGTGTTTTAATTACTTGCATATAAACGGTTCCTGAGATATGTTTTTGCTCATCTCGTATGGTTTCCCAGCCAATTACAGTTCTCTAATACGCACCGGCCGTAAGGAATTCACAGCCTTTTTCGAGAAAATTCAGGATATACAGTTCATTTCTCATTTTAATGCCATAAATAGTTCTATATTAACTAAAATCGCTAGAAGCGTTTTTCAGAAAATAGAAAATAACGTAAATGTTTCCACATCAAGGATAGCTTTGGGTGGATGCAATTTCGTGAACTCATATCCTTTGCGAAGATGCAAAATTTGAAGATTAAGTTTTCTACTGTGCTATTGGCATTCACACACACACACACATACACACACAGGTATATTTTTCGAAAATGCTTCGATATCCTGAAAACGTGTATTTTCAGTGAAACTCTTTCTAAATTTTAAGTGGAGCTCACTCATCACAGGTAGGCTGTAGGGCAAGTAATCATCAAAGGTAAATAAATACAGCAAGGTCAAATCTTGAAATAATTTCAAGCCACACATTTTAAGCTTTATTAAGCTAACATTTGATACATAACTTTTGTTAAAAAGCAATGCCAGTTTTAATACAACACCTTCCTATTTAATAGGTAAGCAATCCCAAAGGCAACCCTAGAATGTCTCTCTGCCAAGGGTGGGGAGCTAGCAAGTCAACCATAGCTCAGCCACCCAACAGCAGATGAGCTATTTCGGTACTCAGGACTCAGTGTTTCTCATATTTTTTTAAAGATAGTCATAGCAATGTGAGGCACTATTGCTTGAATAGTCTAAACCCGGTCTCGCCAGTTCTCCATTGACAGAGCGTTATCTTGAAATACCCCTTTGAATTCTGTACCTATTTTAGCGCACCAAGGGATATCTGCACACGTCAAATACGAAGCAGTTGGGGCCAGCTGGTATGAATAGCTTTTAGCTTGTAATGCAAGAGATTCAGACGAGTAATCGTCAGTGAGTAAGTGTGAGCACCACGTGAACAATGAATATATATATAGTTTATGCCTCACTCCTTTGTGTGTTTGATTATTTTTATAATTCCAAGATTATTAAATACAGCAAGTGCTTTTCTGCGTGTTCATTATATGAGCATGTGGATACTGAACAGAATTTATTTGACGCCAACAAATGATGTATGCATTTTGTTAGAATCTCCTTTTATGATTTGAAATTTACGTTGTATGCAAATGTGCATCATGAATTAAAGGACCCAGTAGTTTTCTTTTGTTGTTTTTGGTTAATTTTATGCCAGTCAGGTTTAAAACATCCATGCTAATGTTTCATTTTTGTTTTTTGCAGACGATGTGACGCGTCATTTTAACAAGGAAAACCTATATGTTCCCCTTTCGATGATTGTACACAATGACCTAAGTGTATTTTGAAGTGGAATCTTCCTTGTTTCTTCAAGGATGTGCTAATCTCTATAGCAAAGCATTAGTTTCTCTTCTGGCAAATTAAAGCACTCAAATGCATTTAACGGGGATCATATTAGGAAGACCAGAAACATATGTCAATGGCGTATCTACAATACTTTGGGACCATTACTTGGTCCTCGAAAATAAAACTGAAGAGTATGGAACACAGAATAACACTGGTCGTTGCACTTATGTTCGAGTTGTTCGGCAGAGTACAAGGCAACTCACCTCCAAGGTTTCTAATCGACGACCAGTCAGAAATTGTTCTCCGTTTCAAGGAAGGTCCTGCCACCCCTGTAGGTAAGTGCAAATTCTTATCAATATATATTTGATTGGGTTGTTATACATATACGGAACACAGGGCTATCAAAATGTAATAAAATAAAGGCATTGCTTCATAGTTAACTCCGAAAATCACTTGTAGTTTGATTTACCACATTAAAGTAAAATTATGAAAAGCTTCCGAGAACCAGGGCACACATGAACAGATCATTTTATATTGCAACCGCAACACTATTTTGCTGCAACTGGAAATAACGCTACCACATTTATAGAAAATATTATGCAGTTGTCTAACATTTGTTAGTAATGTGGAAAATGCACGCACCAACCCTTCATCATTAAAGTCAAGAACGTTTGATACTAAGATAAACCTTGCAAACTCTACTTGTTGAAGAATATGGGACTGCGTACTTTGTGTGGCATTAATACTATGGAAGAGTAAATGATGGGCTCGATCGGGCGTCTAGCTGCCAGCTGCTTCTGTGCGTAATTGTCAGGCAGAATGGCTATGGAGGTTTGTAGAGATTTCATGGTTGTGTTGAAAAATTATCTTAAATCAGGCTGTTCGGATTCGGCTGCGCTCCAAAAGAGCAACAAGAATGTCACAACTTGCAGGAAATGGCTTGCAATATTCAATACAGTTGAGAATTGTGCGCAATCTATCGTCACAGCTGAATCAGCATTTGGAATGAACAGCCAGGAAGCGCAAGTATTGTACAACGATTCTCGCCCAGCGACGTCTTCGCTATCGCGCTTCCTCTTCAGCTGGGCTCCAAGGGCTGTGCACGAGTACTGCGATTCAGAGGAGTCGAGTTGGACCGGCTTGTCTTAGATGATCATTCAGCTAGTTATGAATTTAGTCAATAAGTTAGTGGTACATTACAACTGAAGACTAACATTATTTAGCGGCCGTAGAGAAGCTAAACATAAACAGAAAGTACAAAAAGAGAAAGAGAGAATGAGGGAGGTAGGAAAATAGTATAATATCGATAGAAAGTGTGCTTTATGAATACTTATAATGAAGTTTTAAAATACATGGTATGAATTCAGTAGAAAAAGCAAAAAATCCAAATAAAAAAGTAATTCTATTTCGTGGTGAAACAGTCCGACTCGCCAAAGAATATACAGCTAAGAAAAATTGGAACTACGCCTGTATTTTTCGTTGTAACTACGCTGAGGATGCGCAACACTTATATAGTATGGGGAGAATATTGTCCCCACTCTCTCATCTCAAAATCCTCTGTATATTATACCACTGCAGTGAAACCATAGAAGCTCATTTCTCTGATTATCTCATTTCTCTTATTGTATAACTCAGTAATATAATAATAATAATAATAATAGTAATAGGTAATACTGCTAGTAATAATAGTAGTAGTAATAGTAGTAGTAGTAGTAATAATAATAATAATAATAATAATAGTAATAATCAATCCAATTGCTTTGCCTATCTAATAGTAGGTTGATCTGAGAAAGAACAGACTCGTAAGAGGCCAATAGAATTGGAGACGCTTTCAAATTGCGATGGTCCTGAATAACTCAGAATATTCAGTGGTTAACACAGACGTAGTATCCGGAAAGAGTTTTTCTTTCATCTAACAAATGAGAAAACGTATATTAGAGTTTCCTTCTTTTTTTTTGTAATTGTCAACAGCTTTTATTTAAGTAGCGGCTCCAGGTCATGAGGACCGCATTAACCGGCCGGGGGATTCGAGGCGCTGACCACGTCTCACCCTCCAATACTGCACCCCATCCATGACGTCTGTAGTGGACCGAGATGGGGGGACGCAGCGGCCGGGCGGTAGGCCAAGGTTCCCCGTGAGCTGTCGTGCCATGGAGTAACAGCTTTTATTTCATTTTAGTTCATTGCTATGGTGGTTTCAGTTTAAAAAGCACTCTCGTCGAGACTATTGATTACCGAGAACTGATATTACTACTTGGGAGTGACGATATCTCTGTTGTACTCTTTCCAGTACGCCGTTGAATGCCTAACTGTATGGTTATGTATTGCACATTTTGTATATATACGATATCCGGTTATTCAGTGGGCAGTTCATGGCACTATATCTGGCCGATTAGCAAAGAAGTGTTTGATTTTCCTTCGAGGCATGCATACCGTTTTTGTCCGCCATCACGCAAATTGTAGGTGTTTTTCCGCTCGGATACAGCCTCGTACTAAAGATGATTAAATCTCTCGGCATGACCATATACTCGCACTTCAATGATTTAATACTTCAGGTGATGTGGACTAGGTCTCCGGGACCAACTTCATTTATCCAGCTCAGTATCTACCAGACGTGGGTCCCGAGCTCCAACACTTGCGTATCTTAGGTCCATGCTGAACTGCTTTTATCTCCTGTGTAACTGATGTCTTTAACGTAACTGATACTGGAAATCTGTGTTGAGGGCATTGTTACCCGACCGCATTGCCTTTCAAACTGTAAGTTAACTTGTACTGGTGAGAACCACGTTCGTAATTTTTATGTCCTATTACGAAATAGTCGTTCGCAAACAGTGTATTTCTGTAGAATTGAGCTTACGAGAATACTGCCTATTTCCGTTATGGAAACATTGTTCCTATGCAATAGCATCTCTTAGGAGTTGGAAGGGAACACCTGCAATATAAACGGTATATTGCCCGGGGTGTTTTCTTCGGTCGCCGTCTTTTTTTGTTAATTGCGAAAGCCTTCTTCCAGAACCTCGTACATAGCTGTAATTTACCTATCACCTAGGTCAACATCTGCCCTCTGCTTAATGAACGCTGAAATAAGTTTGCATAATTTATATCGCAAAGTGACGCAATACCTTATTTAGGTATTTAGCAAAGCACACAGACATACACAAATATGAGGTAACACAAGTAAACCAACAGCTCCATGCGGCGTTAGCGCTAGTGTTAATAGTGGTAGAACATAACCATGGAGTACTATGCAGCCACAGTCACTCTGCTTAACAATACATAACCAATAGTAGTCAGTTGCTTTGGCAAAATGATTTCGTATTGCATGGTGATATTAATATACCGGTCAGCACATCATATGCACTATTTAATCTGATACAATGTAGCCTGTAAGATAAAATGCTTTAAATAAATACTCGTTTAGTCGAAGGCAACTTGTTATAGTGATAAATCGATTATACGAGTGTTCCGCGGTTCAAAATATCAGGCATAACTAAATGTTTCTGTTCAGAAGTGATTGCGTAAGTATTATTGCACTAGGCAGAAAACGAATAGACATGTCATTAATGTAAATCTGCTGAATCTTAAACCTATTAAGGTAAAATATATGTTTTTCAAGTGGTATATCACTAGCTGAATTTTCACTTTTTATTTTATGGAAAAGTCAGATATTACGGGATATTACAAATAATTAAAGCATCTACTTTAAACTGAGATACATATAATAAACCTTAAATATTTACTACGTGGTATTAAAATGCAAGCAATTCGTAACCTGATTCCTCTGATTAACCCAGGCAATTTGGTCAACCAACAAACACGAGGTCACAAAATATGACAGATGAGTTGCATGGAATGATTCCTGTTATACGTTCTAGTATGAGTGATGCTTCAAGTTTGAAAATGTCGCTGGAATTCAACGTGTGTAGAATTTTGAATTTGCAACACAATCTCCAAAACGCTTAAACATTTCATGGGTTTATAACAAGTTTGAGACATACGATATGATTTACGCATAAGTAAGAATGTATATCTCAAATAGAATGTATATAGAATATACATATAGAATGTATATCTCAAAATTGCTGGAAGTAGCCTGGGAAGAAAACTTCATTCGGAAGCAATTTCATAAAATCTTGTAGGGATAACTGGCAGGTTAAACAATAGGGAAGACGTACTACACAAAAATGTAGATATCTTTAAATCACAATTTATTCCAAATATCCTCATTGTAATAAATGCCGTTCCCGAGATATCCATTCTTAAAGAATCAACATTTTGAATACTTTGTCATATTTAAAATCCTGTAGATTTTCAAATGTTTCTCTCAAAGGCAAGGAAAGAGAATTGAATTTTAAGGCTAGCCTATACTTTCCGGTTATTAATCATTTGACTATCGATATTCTCTTTGTATTTATAACGAAATGTATTATGTAGAGACTTTGTGTAGGTTGTCATTTTAATAATACAAGATAGAGAAGGTCATGTGAGTGAAAAAACACAGAATTCTTTACCTTTATTTTTGCGGCTCTTTCACAAGGCACACGTTGTTACCGCAAAGAATGACACACGAACAATTATCATTAGCTGCCAAACGGCAATTATCTATATATCTGTGATTATTGATGTAAACAAACGTAGAGTGTTAATGCTGTGGAGACGGACTATTGATGGAAATTCTAGCTACACATATGACTCAGCATGTTTCGCTTTACATATTTTAAAACTTGTATATGTTTAGTGTTGAGAGCTGAGTGCTGATTGTTTAGACGGCGGGCTTTGGAGCCCCTAAGTAAAGACTGTGCGTTCCAAAATCAACGCACGCCACTAAATGAGGTAGATCCTGATGGCCGATGGCAATTTGTGAGTGGGTTTAGCTTATGGTAAATCAGGATGAAGAGTTTGTATTGAACATTGTGTGGTGTGATGTGACCCAATTCAGAATTAACGGAACACTGTATCAATATTGCTTTTATTGGACACTATAAAATCTACACATACATGTCCACAAGCCATTCAGGCATATAGTGTGAATGTTTAGGTGAACTGTCATCTAGGGGTTCAATAGAACCCTGCACTTTTATTTACTTTTTAACGACGCTGTCAATTACCTGGACCATATCAGCACCACCGGTGTGCCGGAATTTCGTCTCACAGTAAATCTACTGACATGGGGCTTTCGCTTTTAAGCAAATTTAAAAGCAACCAGTCTTGGCCAGGTTAACCCGTGACCTTGAATTCAGAAGTCCAGGACCTTAAGAACTGAGCCCCCTAGACCGACTTTACAGGTACAGTTATTAGGGTAAGGAATTTGGAACTGCTAAGAATGTATACTTTGCTAAGTATAGCTACACTTTATGGAAACTGCGAGTGCTACTACCAAGAAGCCAAAAAGACCCCTCCCCCACAATACCATAAAGGCCTAAAGACTAGCCTGACAAAGTCTACTGGGAAAATAGACACGCTCCCTGCACGTCCATCAGCTTTAACACTCCTGGAGCTGACGGCAGTGCATTTCTCTTACGCCGGAGAGTGTTGGAACAACAATTCAAGCACTTGTTCACGTTCTCTAATTCCACGCATGTTCCGCGCAGGATAGCCATGGACTATGGTATGAGATAAGATTTAAATGAAAAGGCGTTTGTGCATATTTGGCTTTTCTGTTTGGTTTTGATTATTCTTCTTGGCTGTCGGACTAACACTTTTTTTCAGGAGCATGATCCCACCACTTGGGATTCTGAGGACACTTTCTCTGCCACCCGTATCTCCTGGATCGCTCTCTCCTCCAGAAAACGGGGGCAATTACGGGAACTAGATGGGTGTTCC
Organism: Hymenopus coronatus; assembly: GCA_030762935.1. Taxonomy (NCBI): domain Eukaryota; kingdom Metazoa; phylum Arthropoda; class Insecta; order Mantodea; family Hymenopodidae; genus Hymenopus; species Hymenopus coronatus. Next base: position 192,591,749 of record CM060900.1, on the reverse strand, counting down.
CCACTGTAATTCACACAAGATGGACTGGTAGAACAACCTCCGTCGTGTGCTGCAGCTCCAGAGATACCACAGGTAGAATGAACAGTTCACAAATGATTAGTATGTCCAAACCGCTGACACGTGTATCATCGGAAAAGGTCGGAATATAGGGCCTAGCCTGGATGGTTTCAACCCTGTCTTAATCCTTTGAGGGAGATCCACCCTATCAAAGGTAAGGAATAGGATACGGGTAAACACGAGTTCACCATTGATCTTCTGCTGAACCCTATACACAGATTGGACACCCTGGTCTGCCAGATCCTCTTAAAACTCCTCATTGGACAAACCCTTCAAATGCTAGGGTGGTGATAACGCCGCGCGAGGATCAAGGTCTTGTATTTTTCGACCTTAACGGGGTAGCTGCATAACATTTTAAACTTCAGTACTTTAGCTGCCTGGATGCCGTATACGCTTTTACCAGGAGGGTACAACTTCGCGTTTTAATATAGGACTGAACCGGACCAGCAATTTTGTCCAGGTACTTTTGTATAGAAAAAGACTAACGGACGTAAATTTCCGCCCTTCCTCTGTCCGAGGGATGACCAAGTAACGAGGAACACTGCACTCCACTACTTCTTCTCCAATAACTAATTTACTTTTGGTTTTGGTGGCCACAAAAGATGGAAACATGCTTCATCCCCCAGTGTTCCCCACCCATTTAAGTCTGTTAACATTTAATTCTTGTTTTCTTTTTTTAACTTTTTTATTAATTATGTAATTAAAAAAATAATATCGTTTGAAGTTATCAATAAATAATTTTATCTTTAAGTCATAGTACAATTAATACACCATCAGAATTACATTCTAATATTATTTCATGAATATAAACCCCAAAATATCTCTAGTAAAAGAGAAAAGTCCACTTTATATCACGGAGCCCAACGAGAGTTCATCCCACTGGAGTGACTGGGTTACACAGGGGATATAGCAAACGCCGCCCCACTCACTTTGGAGCTCGGTATAATACCTAGGCCTGGTCAATTGACTAGCGCTAAGTTAGTCCCTAGCCTCCCGTTTAGGTGAAGCAGAAACCAAAGCGGTGTATTAGGCTGCGTCTCTTACCCAGGTACTGAAGGTCAGAAGTCCAGGCTCAGATGTGCAACCCTCAACCCACCGGGATATCCCTTACCACCGAAACGGGTCTCCACGGACGGCCTACATGTGGGTGGGTATTTTGATGTAGTGGCTCCCTCACCTATCAGATATTGCCCACATGAGGGAATCAAGGTTGGCTCGTGACTCAGGGTGTGCCAGACCCACACCCATCATAGAAGGCCCCTGGGAAGTACCACATAATGATATTTTTCTTTTAATATATTTCAAAAGCCTTCACAACATCAAAAAGGCCCCTATATCCAAAATTAAAAACTCAGCGATGTTAGTCAAATTCAAAATGCATTACTAGTTTTCAGTGAAGAAGCTAACTATATAATAGTTTTTCATTTATTACACTTCAAAAAAAAACCTACAGAACATTAAAGATCTTTTAAACACGAAAATTAAAAACTGGCCGATTTTGGTCAACTTCAAAATGTGTTACAAGCTTTCAGTGTAGAACCTAACTACATTATCATATTTTTCATTTAATACTTTTCAATAACCTTCACAGCATGACAAAGTCTTTAAGTAATAACATGAAAAACGCAGGAATTTTCCTCAAATTCAAAATGTATTACTAGTTTTAAATAAAGAACCTAAGAAATGGTCAATTTTCATTTAATATAATTCAAGAAACCCTCACAGTATGAAAAAGTCTTAAAGTACCGGAATTAAAATTCATCCAAATAGCTCCAATTCAAAATGTATTACTAGTTTACAATGTAGAGCTAAAATACCCTTTCTTTTTTAACACATTTCAAAAAAAGGTCACAAAACTACTTCAGAACATCAAAATGTCACTGAGTACCAACATTAAATAATCACCAATTTTCCGCAGTTCTAAACTATATTATTAAGTTTTAGTGTAGAACGTTACTACATAATCATATTTTTCTTTTAAACCTTCTAAAAGCCTTCACAACATTATAAACCACTAAGTGCCTAAATTAAAAACTCTTAAATTTTACTCAAATTCAATAGGTCTCACTATTCTTTTAGTGTTCAGCCTAACTATATAATCATATTTTTCAATTAAAACATTTCAAAACGTCAACAAAGCGCTAAGTACCTAAATTTAAAATGTTCCAATTTTGGTCAATCACAAAATGTATTCTTAGTTTTCAGTTTAGAACATAAATAAACTAGTGTCCAAAAGTTAAGTATAATTCAACATTGTATTACCAAACTATCACAAGTGTACATAACTTAAGCATAATGCAATTTGTTGTTACCAATGCATCACACATGATCTGAAATGAAATATAGTGAGAAATTGTAAACAATTTAAACCTCGGGACACCTTTTTACGCAAGCAAAATATCTGACGATAATTTCCACAATGACAATGATGGTGCTGAGCGGTTAATATGCGGTGTGGTGACCCCTCATGGCTACACAGACCTCGCAGCGCCGTGACATGCTCCCTATAAAGTGGTCCAAGAGCTCTGCAGGCAGTAGTTTCCTTTACTCACGGAGAGCACCTTTTTTATGCATCCCAGGCATGCTCCATAGAGTGCATATTCCGGGAGATCACTGGCCAGTCCATGCGCTGGATATCTTCCCTCTCAAGATAGTCATCCCTCAGGTCGGCTGTATGTAGGCGTGCATCTACTGCCCCTCTGAAATGTCGTACATGTGGTTCCAAACCTCGTCTCTGTACTTCTGGGCGTTCACAGTACCACTGTCGAACATTTGCAGATTTGTACGTCCGTTGAACATTATGCCAGCGCAAGTACGCCACCACCACCAAATGGGCGTGTTTCCACTATGTTGGTGGGGTGAAACCTGGTTCCACTTTCTCTCCAGGTTATTGTATAATGAGAGTCATTGTCCAAACTGAATCTGGACTCATCTGAATACATCACGTTCCTCCATTCATTCAAGGTTCAATGTTGACGTTGCTGACACAATTGTAAACGGGACCTATGTGTATTCCAGTGAGTGGGGCACAGAGTGCTGGACGTCTGGCATAGAGGTCGACTGCCCTGAGCCTCCGGTATACAGTTTGCCCCGAAACTCGAACGCCTGAGGCAGCCGCAATCTTGGAGACGTACTTGTCTCTCAGGCATCCTCCGATGGCTTCGTGCTGTTATGGTCAAATATCGGTCCTGTTGCAGCATTGCGACCTGAGGCGACCATGTATAGGAGTCCGACCTGTTTCTTGCAACCATCGCCAAAGCCTGGAAATGACACTGTGTGTCACATTCAGGGACCTAGAGACTGTGGTTTGTGTCTGACCTGCCTCTCGACATCCGATGACTCTATCCTTCAAATCAGTGTCTAGTTGACTTCTTCGTGGTATGTTGGTGCTGTCTTGTAGACACTTAGCGAAGCAACTACTCTCTTTTCACAATGGGAGAACAATAATAATTTAGCCACGTAATGGTATTATACTCTGGTATTGGTTTGCTGCTCTGGTTTTTTTGACCTTAGAGCCTGAACCCGTTTTAGGCACACACTGTGATAAAGTTTAATGTCACTCGCTCGCCGTTTTCCCTTTCAGTTCTCTGTTTTGCGAATTATGCTTAAGCTTTGGACATTAGTGTATATAACCGTACTTTTGTTTTAATAGATTAAAAAAACTTCACTATATAAAAAAAAACCTCAAGTACCAAAATTAAAAATTCTCCAATTTTGCTCAATTTCTAATGAATTACTAGTTTTCAGTTTGTAACTGCTAATACCCACATTAGCTTTAAGACATTTCAAAAACCTTCACAGTACCAAAAAACCTCTTAGAACCAAAACTGAAAGCTCACGAGTTTTGTTCAAATTCCAATTGTATATACTAGGTTTCAGTGCGGAACCTAACTACAAATCATGTTTTAATTGAATACATTTAAAAAAAAAACTTCATAACATCAAAAGGTTCCTAACTAACAAAATTAAAAAGGCACCGATTTCTTAAAAAAAAAATCATGAGGTATTACTAGTTTTCAGTGTTTAATCTAACTACATATCCTATTTTTCATGTAATACATTTCTAATAATCTTAAGTACATTAAAAGTCACTAAATACCAAAATTAAAACTTTCTCAAGTTACTTCAAATTCAAAGTGTACTACTAGTTTTCAGTTTAGAACCTAACCACGTAGGAATATTTTTCTCTTTAAAATTTTTCTAAAGATCTTCAAAACGTCAAAAAGGCACTAAATAGCAAAACTAAAAATTCTTCAATTTTGCCCAAATTCAACATATATTAGTTTTTATTCAAGAACGTAACTACGGGATCATAATTTTTTAAAACTTGTTTAAAGATCTTCACCTCCTCAAAAGACCACTACATACGAAAACCAAGATTTCTCAAAATTTTCTCAAATTCAAAATTATTACTAATTTTTTAGTGTAGAGCCTAACAACCTGGTTATATTTTTCATTGAATATATTTCAAATAGCCTTCACAATATAAAAAAGTTTTTAAGTATCAAATTTAAATACTCACCAATTTTGCTTAAATTGAAAATGTGCTGGTAGTTTTCAGTGTAGAAACTAACAACATTATCATAGTCTTCAAATTAACACATTTCAATAAACTTTCAGAGCATCAAAATAGCCTCTGAGTATCAAAATGATAAACTGATCAGATTTGCTCCATTTAACAATGTATTACCAGTTTCTATGTTTGAACCCAACTATACTATCACATCTTTGTTTTAAAAGCTTTCAAATACCATCAAAACCTCAAAGACCACTAAGTACCAAAATTACATTTCACTGATGTTGCTCAAACTCAAATATATTAACTATTATTCAGTGTACAACTTAACAACATGATTATTTTTTTCATTTAATACGTTTCAAAACATCTTCAATGCATCAGAGGGTGTCCAAGTACCAAAGTTAAAACCTCTCCAATTTTGCTCAAATTCAAAAATATATTACGAATTTTGAATGTAAAATTAGGTACAGAATCGTATTTTTAACTTACTACATTTCAAATAACCTTTGCAACATCAAAAGATCTCTAAGTACCAAACTTAAACACTCACCAATTTTGCTCAAATTCAAAATGCATTACTAGTTTTCAGTGTAGAACGTAACCACAGGATCATATATTTCATTTAATAAATTTCATAATCCTTCACATCATCAAAAAAGTACCAAAATTATAAGGTCATCGCTTTTGCTGAACTCAAAATGTGGTACTAGTTTACCGCGTTGATCCAAACTAGATAATATATAACTAAGACGCTTTAAAAACCTTTACAGCATCACAAGGCAGAGTACCAAATTATCAGTTTTTCTCGAATTCAAAATTTGTTACTAGTTTTCAGTGTATAACCTAACTACATAATCATATTTTTCAATTTAAGACGTTTCAGAAACCATCACAACGTCGAAAAATCTCTAAGTACCAAAATGAGAACGTGTCCAGTTTTGCTTGAATTAAAATGCACTACTAATTTTGAATGTAGAACCTTAATACAAAATCATATTTCTCATTTAATACATTTCAAATAACCTTCACAGCAGCATAAAGATCTTTAAGTTCCGAAACTAAAAACTAACCTATTTTGCACAAATTTAGCTTTCAGTGTAGAACTTCAATACACAACCATATTTTTGTTTTAAGACATCTAAAAAACCTTCAAAAAATTGAAAAAATCTCTAAGAACAAAAATTATAAACTCCAATTTTGTTCATATTCAAAATTTATTACTAGCTTTCAGTGTAGAAGTTAACTGCATAATCATATTTTTAATTTAATACATTGAAATAACCTTCACAACATCACGAGGCCTCAAAGTACCAAAATTAAACTCGCTCCAAATGTATTACTAGCTTTCAGTGTAGAAAGAAATGACATAATGCCATTCTTCATTTGTTACATATTCAAAAACCTCCACAACATCAAAAGGTCTCTAAGTAACTAAATCAAAAGCTCACCATTTTTGCTCAAATTCAAGATGTGTTACTAGATTTCAGTGTAAAATTCAACCACATAATATTTTTGCTTTAAGATATTTCAAAAACCTTCACAACATCAAAGAACTTTCTAAGTCCCAAAACTAAAAAATCAGCAATGTTAGTGAAATTCAAAGTGTAGTTTTCAACGTAGCACACAGAAACTTATTGTATTTTTTATTTAATTCGCTTCAAAATACCTTCAATTTATCAACCGGTTCAATCAACAGTACCAATGTTCAAAACTCCCCTCTTTTGCTCAAATTTAAAATTTATTGCTAGTTTTAGTGTAGAACCTAGCTATACAATCACAATTTTGTATTAAAGCACTTCAAAAACCTTCACATCTAAATGCTTCTCCATAACAAAGTTAAAAACTCGGCAATTTTGCTAAAATTCCAAATTTGTTACTGGTTTTCCACGTAGAACCTAACCTCATATCTTTGATTTAAGATATTTCAAGACACATACACCCAAACAACCACACGCGCAAGTAAAATGCAGAGCATCGTAAGAATCGTAACCTAACCAAACAAACCAAACTTAACACAACCTAACCCAGCCTATTTTAGTCTAACCTGGGTTAGCCTGATCTAACATTACCTCACCTCACCTAACCTAACTTAGCTTAACCATACCAACATAAGCTAATATTACTGAACCAAAACTATTCCAGCCTAACCTTGGTTAGCTTAACCTAACTAATCATAGTAACCTAAACAATTCTAACATGCCCTAACATGAACACATTAGAAGAATGGCGCTTAAAATAAATATAGTTTCTAGGGAATTTTCTACACATTTCAATCTATGTTTATGGTACTACTCTACAGAATTTTCACTCACTTATATCCCACCGAAAAAAAAAAAAATATCACCGGTGGGTATAGGATAGCGGAATAGTTACAGGATTTCTTGAGTTATCTTTATTGCATTAAAGGTATATAAAAGAGAAGGACATAGGGAACCGATTCTCTTTTATATAGCTAAAAAAGCAATGCATTTTAAATTGACCTATTTAAAATATTCAGTTCTAATAAGAACTGCAATCTACATAAGGAATGATATTGTATTCAATTTTGATTTAAGATATGTTTTAACATGGTTTATTTTTCGAGACTGCAAGATTAATACACATTAGTTCTATTATCAGAAAATATTTATGTTGCGAATACTTGATTTGACAAATCAATAGACTTCTTCTCTTTCAACTATTTAATGATTCTAAACATCGGATATCGGCATAGATATCGGCATTCAAGATTACTATAAGAAAAACATATGCAAATATTTCCAAACAGGTTCCAACAATGATTCAGACAAGCTGTAACAGATATTTATAGAGATATAAATACATAAAGGATATATGTAAATCTTGGTATTTCTCAAAGGCAGTTAACATTTCGGATTCAATGGTATTAGTGTCCCCTTTAAAACATGGGAAAATAGTGATGAAGGACATTATTTTCTCACATATCAAGTAAACATAGCTGCAAATGAAGCGCAAAGATTAATATCATATGCTTACAGTTTTGTATGATATATAGTATAATAATGTAAGGATAAAGCTATGTTGCATCTACAAAGAAACACTCAACGAACTTCTTAAGGAATATAACAGACGAAACCTAAATGATCAAATAGAATTGCAAACACAATTAGAAAACAAACCACCTCACGAAGCAAATGTAATGCAAGTTCCTGTTTTACTTTGTAATAGTCGATAACTTGAATACTATTATTCATTGTTTTATAAATAAACTTTTATATATTTTTTCGTTGTTCAGATAAATTATCGAATCTCGAAATCATCTGCAACCACATGCATTGCTGCTTATACCAGCATTCAGTAAAAAGCTGTTGGAAGACCCAAATGCTAATATAATCATATCTATATGTGTAGTCGTTAATTGCGCGAGATTTGGCTACGGAATTTAACAGACCCATCTTTATAGAGTAGCTAAAAGAATGTAAATGGCGTGTTATTTATGAACGCACTTTAACTGCTGTGGTTCTCAGCGTCCCATTCTATACTGGGCGTGAAAGATTGATTAATTTTGCTCAGAGGCCTCTCTATCAGGCTTGAGGTTCTCTTACGTGCCGTAAATCTACGACATGGGACCAACGACTTTACTTCCCTTCCGAAGGAAGCCATGCTAAGGATTTTTACGCTCGAAAAAATCCATCGTCCTCCGCCGGGTTTGAGCCCGCGACCTAGGGTATATGAAGTTAGCATGGTAACCATTACATCACGGAGGGCGACATAGAGCAGATAGAATTGCAGATTCAGTCAGGAAGCAAAAGACAACAGTAATCAAATAAAATGAATTATAATTAATCTTCGTTCAAGGCAAAACAAAAAGAAGAGGCAGAAGGATGACATTACAACAAATCCAAATAAAATAAACCAAAAAGTAAACCGCGATCAAAGCAACAGGTCAAAACTATTAGCATCATACCTAGCACCCTCGCCAAGGAAATGGAATTTCAAGAATAAGAACTATATGAAACGATGGCCTATATTCACAGGCAAAGTGAACAAGATGATTGCTTGAAAATAGGATTTTACTAATTCACATTCAGGTATAGATTATATATGCAGGTAGCATAATTTAATTTTCGGTCATAATACAAGAAATGCTCCGATTAAAAGCATATACAACATTTTCAATCCAATTAATCTATATTATTGTATATCTCACCAAATCTTGGAGACATAAACTTCTAATTTACATGCTACTTGATTGCAATAGCATTTAAAGGCCTTAATGAAATATCTCCATTTAATTGCGAATATTATTAATACATCTATTTTTGAGGACTGTTTAGGTCTTTGAACTCATTTGTATGAGATTAACCCCTAACCGTAATATCACAATGCGTTATGTACAGTCATTTTGTTAATAGACAGTACAAAAAATGAACAGTATTTTATTAGTTTCACTTATAGCACAAATACCAATCCATTTTACTCTATCTAAATATAATACATACGTTAGCATGATACATGGAAAAATGTAACGAATAGCAATTTGCATCAGTCATTCAGAGAGTTGAAGATACACTACATTCAAGGAATTATACAAGAAAACAAGAGGATAGCAGCACGCCTATAAAGCGGCGTATATATTTGGAAAATACAAATTAAGAATCGCCCACGCGCACGCACGCACATTCGTCGATTGACCGAGGAGGAAAGCAGACCTGGCCTTCTACGAGATCTTATTTGGAACAGTACCTGCAAGCGCCTGCGAGGTCACGCCTGTGAGCCAGCAGACTTCAGTGGAAGTACCACGCACCAGCGCCCCTAGCGGAGACTGGCAGTGAGCAGCGCCCCTCTTCTAGCCTTGTCTCCCTCCGGCTGTATCCGCCGGAGATTCCCCACAGCTGGAGACCAACACATGTGCTTCAGGGAGGACCGCAGTGGGCATTGGCCCCCTTCTAGCGTGCCTCCTGAAGGAAGTTCGTCGAGCTTCTCCACCAGTGCCATCCCCTAAACTGCTGCCGACACCAACTCGACCGGCCGCAACCTGCCCTGGAAGAGAGCGACGACTCTCTCTTCCCTCGCCTCCTGAGCTGCACTCCGAACTTCAAACGTACTTGGGACCGACTCACGCACTGACGTTACCGCGGGCTCACAAGGCCACAGCCAAGGGTCCGGGCTTAGGCTTGGACCCGGGGTTCGCCCCAATCGGCGCGTCGCAAGACGTCCGGCCCTCTGTGGGGAGCCAGATGGCACCCGCACACGACACTGACAAGCCGAGTACCAACGTTAAGGTAATACCTGACAAAATGAGCACTCCCAGCCCAAGCTCCTCCTCCTCCTTAAAACCTAACCCCGGCTCACGGGCTTTAACCCTTAAGGGCAAAACAAAGAAGACTTCTGGAAAGAATAAGTCTTCCTCCCGCCTAATGAACCAAGGGACCGCGGTCCCTCTCACCCCGGAAGTGGCACAACCCACTTCCGCACCAGTTGCTCCCTTCGCCCCCTCCCAGGCCCAGTCTACCCTGGTGCCTGAGGGCACAACAGACAGCGAAGGCTTTATCACGGTGGTCCACAGGCGCCGAAAGACCTCCGGTTCAAAGCCGGAGGGGCGCGCCTCCCCCACCCCTCCAGCAGCAATCATCCCTGAGAGCAATCGCTCACAACGGGCGGGAAGAATACCGCCAATTGTGACCGACCCGTTTCCCAACCATGTAACAGTCATGAGGGAATTACGGGCAGCGCTCTCAGAAGAGTACCAGGCCACCCGCTACCCCAAAAGGGTCGTCATCCGAACCAGGAACCCCGACGATCACGAGAAGGCGAGGGAGGTTCTGGGGAAGTGTGAAATTCAGTTTCACACATATTCCCTCCAGAAACCAAACTTAGTCTGACGAGTGATCATAGGACTTGATTCTGACACCGACCCCGAGGACATCCATATTGGCCTGGCGGGGGAACACGGAATCAATCCGCGGACCGTCATCCAACTGACCAAAACCTCCCGACCCGAGGGTACTGAGCCCACTAAGGTCAAGATGCCCTTATTTTTGGTCATTGTAGAAAAAGATGGGGAGGGAATTCCCAAGATAGACACGATGACCACTCTGTACAGCACGAGAGTGCGAGTCGAGCCACACCACGGCAGAGAGGGGCCAGCGCAGTGCTATCAATGCCTGCGCTTCCACCACTCTAGCCACGCGTGTGAGCGGAAGACCGCTTGCTTGCGCTGTGCAGGTGAGCACCACGTAAAAGACTGCCCTCAACCCAGAGAGGCTACAAAGTGTGCAAATTGTGAGGGGCACCATATTGGCATCTATGGCGGTTGCCCCAAAAAACTGGAGCTAATCCAGGCAAGGCAGGGCAGAGCCATCACAAACCCTGCGAATGTGCGTCCAGGCGCCAGCTTTGCCAACGCTATGTCGAGGCACGAAGAAGTGCTTCGACAGGCTGAGGCAACGCTGGCGGTACCAGCAAAACAGACCGAGAGCTCGGAAACTCAGGTCCCCACCCCCCTTGCACCCCCCACGGAGCAGAGACCCAAACAGAAGAACAAGAAACAGGCACGGCCTCCCAAGAAGCCCGTGGCTCAGACTGCCGCTGCGGCAAACCCAACCCCGGCACCTGCGGCCGCAACAGCCGAGCCAGCTGCCCCGCTGATCGCGGGCGGCCAGCCCAGACAAGCGACCACGCAGCTTCCCCCTCCAGAGCAGCAAGCAGCTCGACCAATGAGAGCAAAGCTGCTGCTCCAGCCACTGCCCAGACAGTGGCTTCTACTTGGGAGAACCTCTCCTTGCCTGTGGATGATATGACCGAGTTTTCCGAGCTCTCAGCCTGGTTTGCCGACCTCATATCGCGATCCCTCCTCATATTAAAGCGCTGCAGGGAACAACTGACAAGCCCCCACATCCCCGCCCTCCAGACGGTCACGATCATGCATGAGACGGCCCGACTGCTCTTCCCTGACTCCAGCTCGTAATGACGGCGCTTAGAACCCGCAGATCTTTGCGAGGTGCGTTCTGGAACGCAGAGTCCGGGAACAGCGGTCGGGCGTCTAGGAGTTTATAGATGATCACGGGATTGATATCCTAATGGTCTGCGAGACCCATCTGCACGCTGGTATTCCATTCTATCTGCCAAGTTACGTCGCTCATCGGACGGATCGACCCGGCCGACAGGGCGGTGGAACGGCTATATTTATTAAAAATCACCTTACCCACACTCCTATCACCATTCCTCCGCTACAGCACTTGAAGAAGACCGCCATTAGGATCTCCCTCGGGGGGTCGGAAATAGTGCTAGTAGCGGTTTATGACCCGCCGGATGGCCTCTTCTATGAAGCGGACCTGAAGGCACTCCTCAACCTCGACCACAGAGTTTGCATCGCAGGCGACTTCAACGCGAAGCATCCACACTGGAACAGCCGCACCCAGGACAGAAAGGGCCGCGGACTCTACCGCCTCATCAGCGGAGACCCGGCCCTTTACGCGCACGGTCCGAGAGGTCCAACGTACTTCCCGCCACGCGGCAGAGCGGACGTCATTGATTTCATGGTCACCAAAAACATTCCATTCCATCTGGACCTCTCGGTTGTGAATGCGCTGGACTCCGACCACAACCCAGTTGTGGTCGACTCCGACGTTTCACTTACAGCTCTGGTCACACCAGACTGGATAGAAGAAGTCGACTGGGATGCTGCTGTGCAATCCCTCCAGAACTCATTGGAGGCTAACTCTCGAATAGACTCGATAGAGGCTCTCGAGGCAGCGGCCGCGCAGTTCTCAACCACAGTCCTAAATGCGGTCCGTGCTCACACACACCGCATTCTCTTCGAAATACCTCAACCTTCCGTTCCTCCTACACAACTACGACAGCTGATGAAGCAAAAAATGCTGTCAGAAAGCTATGGCAGAGATTTCGCCATCCCAGGATAGGAGACATACACCAGAGGTTCATATCCCTGGCCCGTCGTCTCCTTAGAGCACACCGTAGAGAGGCCTGGGAGCATACGTTAAGGCATGTGAACCTCCATGAGAGGAAACCTTGGCGAAAAGTCCGTGGCCTGCGGAAAGACAGACTGGAATACCGGCATCCTATCCATGGCACCGGGGGCCATCTTGCCTTCGAGCCCCGGGATAAAGCAGATGCATTTGCAGACTACCTGGAAAATCAATTCACGCCCAGAGAAGAGCCCCAGGACGAAGACCAAACTGAACTCGTCGAGCGGGCGGTAGAGGGCTTCCTAGAGGCCCCGCCCGCAAACGACGAGGAGTTTCACGACCCTGTAGCTACCCCACAGGAAGTAGCCACCCAAATCCATTCCTTAAAAACCAAAAAAATCCCCTGGACAGGACCGTGTAACAGCGGAAATGCTCCAGCACCTTCCCCGAAAAGCCGTGCTTCATTTGGCTCGGACTTATAACGCATGCTTACATATGCGCCACTTTCCCGCTACGTGTAAGGAGGCCCGTGTGGTATGCGTTCTATAGCCGGGGAAAAACCCGGTTTTCCCGGCCAGCTACCGCTCCATCAGCCTCCTGCCAGTCATCTCGAAAGTACTCGAGAGACTGCTCCTTGCCCGCCTCGGCCCTCACCTCGAGGAAAGAGGCCTCCTACCAGAGCATCAGTTTGGTTTTCGCCCTGGACACTCCATGACCGTGCAACTGTGGCCGAGAAGGCCTCCCTGGCTTTCCAGGAGAGGTCTAAAACGGTTGCGGTATTGCTGCACGTGGAAAAGGCCTTCGCCACTACGTGGCCTGATGGGCTCATCTATAAACTCCTAGAGCATGAAATTCCCTCTCCATACATTTCCTTGGTAGCTTCCTTTCTTCAGAACCGAAGCTTCCAAGTAAAGGTGGAGGGGGCACCTTCTACAGAGCGGCCCATTGGCGCGGGAGTGCCGGAAGGTAGCGTGCTGTCTCCGGCGCTCTTTGCAGCTTACATGGCAGACATCCCCACCCACCCCAGCACACACACATGTCAGTACGCGGACGATCTCATGATCTTCGCTGTGAACCGGAACAGCAGGTATAGCTTTCGGCAAATCCAAGCCCACCTCCATGCCATTGGCCGGTGGAGTGAGAGATGGCGAATGGACATTAGCCCGGAGAAAAGCTCTGCGATTCTCCTGGCGAAAACCATTAGAAATCGGCTTCAGCAGAACTTTGTTTTACGACACCGTAGAATCCCTTGGGTGAACACGGTGAAGTATCTCGGAGTGACGCTGGACCGACGGCTGACTTTCACTCCGCATGTTAGGGGCAAGGTGAACCTAGGGCACGCTGTTCTCAGGCAGCTTTACACCATGCTCAGTTCACAGAGCATGCCCCTTACCCTAAAGCTTCAGCTGTACCGGGCGATCATTCCGCCTCTGGTGCTGTACGGCTGCGAAATCTGGGGGACCGTAGCTAACTACGTGTTCCTCAGGGTCCAGACGCTGCAGAACCGGGCACTGCGGATGATCTACCATATCGGCTGGAAATTTCCCGCCCATATCCTTCATGAACATTCCGGTATCCCGTACATTGTCGACCTCATCAGAACGAGGACCCGTTCATTGTACGACAAAATTCCAACCCACCCTAATCAACTGGTGAATTCCCTGGGAAATTATGATCGCAGAGAAGTACGTCAGCTGCCCTCATTCCGCCTGCCGAAAGACGCCATTGGCCCTCTCGGTTAGTCACGCCCCCTCCCCTGAGACACATTTAAATTGAACCTGAAAAGGGCCAAGCGACTCTAACCCGTAACCAAAACGGGGTAAAAATAATAAAGCGTGTCGTCCTCATAACGCCTGAACGCATAATCCAAATTAAAACAGTTAATTCTGCTCCAGGCGGGAGAAAACTGCGCGGCCTCCTGATTGGCTCGCGCAAGCGCCCGTGGGCGTGTCCTCGCCCTACAAAGTTCCCTGTACCAACAATTTATCCCTCAGTACATTACATTCCATCCCCCAACACACACAACCAGTAGACAGATTCCCTAGCTAATTTCGCAGGTAAAGCCGCAATGCGGCTCGGTACTGCGGCATCGACACACGACCGGGGCATGCCCCGTTCGACCAGTTTTGCGTCTGGCGTCTAAGAATCGCTAAAGTTACTCTATGCCAAACTAACTTAGCCTACCTAATGATCCTAACCTAAATCTGTTATCATATCTTAGAAGGATACTCAAAATCGGGACTAATCATCAAATAATTACATCCCTTGATTGAATGATGCATTAATTAGTCCCTTTATTAAACAGTCATTAATCACACCAATTACGCATTCTAATTAATTAAGCAATTAAAAAGTCTCCAAATTAATTGTGTCAATTAATTACGTCTATTTATTAATTAGTGCATTAATTTGCCACTAAAATACTAGCTTTAATTATTTTTCACGATGATGCAGGAAATGACATTGCTGAACAAAAATTACATTGAAAAATACATTTATAAGGAATCTTTTATGTCATTTGACTTCTTTCACACTATGACAACAGTATCATTCAACTCTTGTACAATCAAGGAGTTTTCCCTTGTATGCTCCCTTTTTTATGCTACCCGCGCTTACATTAACAATCATGAACCATTTACCAGTGAAAATGCATCTTCATAAACAGATGATGTGAATGTATTATTTCCGCTGCTGACACTGTCCAGATACATTAACTCACAATGCCCTACAGTGTCTTTATTATAATATTCCGATGATACAATGGCATTCCTTCCTTTGTCGACTCATTTATTTTCTCTTGAATTCAGAACAACATTTGCTTAGTTAATTCAAGATCATTGTTTGAATAAAGTGTATAATGAGACGACAAAGTCGAACAGGTAGCAATAGGAGAAATCATACAGCATATCTCATCTTTCCGATATAGCACTCTAGGATGTAAGTTGGTGATATTCTCCATGCAATGGTCTCTACAATTATTTTTTCCATATTTAGAGGTTCTCTGCTACCGGTATGAGCTCACGATGATTAACTGATGTCTCATGTACAATATAAAAAAGATTCATACTTACACACAATACTCTTGTAATCTACACAAACACAAATGTAATGGCAGACCAAGCTCATACTATTATCCTCATCAATTAAAGAAACACATTGCAAATCAAGTTCTACGGCTGTAACATATTACAAAAATGTTAAATTAAGTTAATTTTCACAATGCAGTGAAAGCCTAAGCTATAATGAAAATTAACATTTACAGCATAGCACACAAACAAGCACATTAAGATCTGAAGGGAAAGAATCCTTTATCGATATATTAATAATGAAAGACACTTATAACATTTTTCAGATTTCAAAACCCTTTACGTCTTGAAGAATACTTCAATATGGTTATGTGATTTTTCAAATTTCGCGTGCAAGCCTTTAATAGCCATTTTTTTCCTCAAGCACAGCGACAGGCTTTGGAAAATCGGGCAATGATATTGAAGTATTCTTCAAGAAGTAAATGATGTGGAATACACAAAATGTAATACTTATCTGACATTACTCGTAATTTACCCATAAAGAATTCTCTGTTTTCAGATATTAATGCTATTGTTTTTGTGCTGTGGTGTAAGAGCTCACTATAGAGATAAGTTAGGTTTTCACTGAATGGTAAAAATTAGTAGTACTAAACACTTTTGTAATTTGCAGTTAGAGCTATAGGGTTGGTTTTAATTAGTGGGGTAACTAAGATTAGCGTAGTTTCTCAATGCATTGGCAAGTGTGTTGATTACCACCTAAGAATATTATGTATAAATATGAACATTTTTAATATTCTCTCTCAAAAAGTTAATCAACTTGAATTTATGTTCGTAGTAGAGTACTTCTAAATAAATGAGGCCATTGCCACGGCATATCATTAACCTAATTTCTATAGCTCTATAAACGGAAAGAGGAAATGTGTTGTTTGTTGTGAATCTAGAAAAACTTTAAGAAGTACGTCTATTTGTAGTCTTAAATCCCATAGTGTAATTTGCGATAATAAGCGACTACATTCTGATGTGATTTGGCTTCATAAAGCTACATGTGTGACGTCGCCATCTCATGATACATCTGAGTCAAGCAATGAGTTTGATTTTACCACGCATAATGCTATACTGGAAATAGGATAAAATAAGTATTTTGATATTGGAAGTGATATCATCTCATCATCAGATATAACAATAATGACAACGTAGGACATTGTGACTTAAAGTGTCAGCAACTGGAATAATACATCCAGATCATCCTCATATGAAAATGCAAATTCACTGGTAACTCATAGAGATTGTTATTCTGCTCGCAAGCAGCATACAATAGATATAATACAAAGAGCATTTCCTTGACTATACAGGATTTGAAGGATTCTAGTGTAATAGATGAAAAATGTCAAATGATCAAAATGATTCAAAATAAACATATTTTTCAATGTAATTTGAGCTCTTTATTTTCAACAATAACCTTTCCTACATTGTAGTGAAAATAATTAATTTGCGACGCCCTCGGGTTGAGATAAGGAATGCAGCTGCCGGGCGGTAGGCTAAGGTCCATTACGGACTGTCGTATCATGGAGTAAAATTAATTGGCGTAATTAATACACGTAATTTATTAAGATGCATAATTTAGTAAGAGGCCTAAATATTTAGCGAAATTAATGTACATAAATAATTAAGGAACGAAATTAATCCATATCGTTAATCAAGTGACATAATTAGTTCATGACTAATCCTGATGTTTAGTGATATCCTGAGATATTATGAGATGTCTAGGTTAGCATCAATAGGTTTGGGTTAGGTTAAGTTAGCTTACATTAGTTTAAACGATTCCTGATTCCTCCCGCCCCACAGATTTATGCTATTTTTATAGGTGTGCGGCTTTCATCTCATTTTATTGTATAATTTATTGAATGTGGTATATTTTCAATTTTCTGAATGACTGAATCGGCTCGCTATTCATAGCATTTCGCAATTTATCAAGTTTATATTCTGTTTAGATAAACTAAGAAGAACTGATGTTGGTGTTACAGTTTAAAATTATAAAACTTCGGTGAGCTCTTAATGCTATTTATTAAGAAAATAATTGTATACAATGCGTTGTTATAATACAGTTTGAGGTTAATCCTTTAACGTCGTATAAATATGTTAATACACCTAATTAGTCCTGAAAAATAGATGTATTAATGCCGGTTCAACTAAAGAAAGTAATTTCATTAAGATATTTAAATGTTGTTGCAATCAAGTAACATGTATATTAGAAGTTAACATATCAAAGAATGGGAAATATGATTTCTTCTATAACAGAAATATTAATAGAGACTAATTGGATGGAAGTATTTTTATGTTACTACATGCTTTCAAACTTAGTACTTCTTGTATTAGAACAAAAGTCCGATTATGCTTCCTGTATGTGTGTGTGTGTGTGTGTGTGGTGTGTGTGATGGTTGAGTTTTAAGGGCGCTCAACTGCTCGGTTATCAGCGCCCTTAACATAGAACAGTGATGGTAAAAGACCGGTTTGAACAAAACGTTCAGAAGAAAGGCAGCTAAAACAGTTAAAATAAGAGATAAAACAAGTATAGCAAACGAAAACCAAGTTAAAATAACTGCCCAGCTCGGAACATAGAGCTGGCGATAAAACCATGGCATTAGAATAATTAAAACAAGAGATAAAACCAGTAGAGAGAACTAACACAGGTTTAAAAAAATTGCCCAGCTCGGAAAGCTGAGCTTGTGATTAAACTGTGCCATTAAAGAGCTAAAACAACACAAAAGTGTCGATAAAAGGACACGTAGCTCAATAAAAACTTACGACATTGAAGGTGATGTTAAGAACTTAAAAATCCGTTATTGTAACACAGTGTACAGCTAGCGCTAACTAAAACCGTAAGGTAAAAGAAACTTGTGCTAAAAATTTAAAAACCCGGTCCACTGCTCTTAGATCATTAGCCAGGACCTCGGCGAGAGAGGCCGTCATGTCCAAAGATAATTGAATGTGTGCTAGGTGACCATACTCTAGTAACACATGACGGACTAACTGTCATGTGTTGCTAGAGAGCGCACAAAAGGAGCAGGCTCTCGTTTCAAAAGGTAGCTGTGAGTAAAATTACAGTGATTTAGTGGTAGTCGAGCCAATACCACCTCCTATCGGCGGGACACACGAGTGGAGGTAACCCATTGGATAGGGAGGTCTTTCACCTTCCTAAGCTTGTTTCCGCCAAGACCCGACCACTTCTTATGCCAGAGGGAAACGACTGCTCGGCGCACGAACAGTTTAAGGTCTTCAGTCGTCAATGAATGAACGGAAACACCAGGTTCTCTAGTCGCCATCTTTGCTGCCAAATCCGCCAATTCGTTCCCCTATTACCCAACATGTCCAGGCGCATTCAACCTTAACGCCAGAATAGCGCAAAATATTCAGCGTATCTTGGATGCGCTGTACGATGGGATGGTGGCTATACAGCTCACGGAGGCTCTGAAGGGCACTGAGGGAATCACTCATAATAAGACAGTCACACAAGTTTCGATGGCGTACATGAAGGGCTCGATATATGGCATACAGGTCGGCGGTATAAATGGTTGTGCTATCGGATTAACTGAAGGTATAGGTGTCGGTTCTAATAACAAAGGCACATCATACACCATCGGCGCGCTTACTTCCGTTAGTGTGGATAAACACTCATTCATGTAATGAGATAAAAATTCTAAAAAAAAAAACACAAACAAACAAGTACGGTTACAAGGCGCGGTTAGCGTAGATTTGCCGAGATCATTCCGAGATCGTGGGATGTAGCACGTAACCCCCTGGAAATCGAGCTAGGCATTTCGATATTGAGCTTCTGAAAGAGCTCACGAAAGCGGCAACCTGCAGGCCTTGCACTAAGTGACAGGTTGCGATAACGTCGATCCAGCTCATTAGACGGAAAAGGCGTAAACGTAAGACGCGAACTCATACAGTGAAGCCTACAGCCATAATTCCCAAAGAGGACATTCACGCCGAATTTGCAGAGGTGGTTCTGCCGATTCAGCATAGAGGCTAACGACTGGGCTGGTTGGAAAAGCCCTAACAGTCATATGGATGCCTTGATTATTGACTGTGTCTAATCTTCTAAGCACTGATGGTCGTGCTGAAGAATACGTAATGGAACCAGTCTAACTTGGAGCGAACAAGCGCACGATAAAGACGGACTAGTACTGTCCGATCCGCTCCCCAAGATTTGCCACTGAGTATCCGTAAAATATTCAGAGAACGGTCACACCGCGCTTTAAGCTCTGCTACATGTGGTAACCAGCATAGTTTGCGATCTAATATAAATCCCAGGAATCTCGCCTCATCAGTGAAGGGAAGTAAAGCTGGCCCAAGGTGAAGAGCAGGTGCCATTCGCCAGCTACGATGTCAGAAATTAACGCAGACTGTGTTCTCAGTCGAAAAAAGAAAGCCGTTTTTTAAGCTCCAATCATAAACACTAACTAAACACAGCTGGAGACGGCGTTCCAAAAACGGCGCACGCTAAGAAGTACAAACGATGGCAAAGTCGTCTATGAATAAGCAGGAGAGATACCTGCGGGAACACCTTCAGATATAGAGTTAATTGCTATAGCAAACAGCGTCACGCTCAGAACTGACCCCTGTGACACACTGTTCTCTTGAGTAAAAAAGGTTAGAAAAAACCGAGCCGACCCTTACTCGGAAAACTCGGTCTCTCATAAACTCCTGAATAAACAACGGTAGGCCTCCATGTAGATTCCAGCTGAGGAGTTTGCGTAAGATCCCTGCTCGCCAACATGTGTCATAAGCCTTCTAAAGGTAAAAGAATGTTCCAACTGCTTGACAGTTCTTAAAGAATCCATTAGTGATCTGCATCGACAGCGATACAAGGTGGTCAGCTGCTGAACGACGTCGGCGAAAACTGCACTGGGTGTTGGTGAGCAATTTGCGAGTTTCAAGCCACCATACCAACCGCCCATTGATCATGCGTTCCATCACCTTGCAGACGCAACTGGTGAGGGGAATACGACGGAAGCTGGTGGGAAGGTGACGGTCCTTCCCAGGTTTCAAAACTGAAATGATGGACTCCCGCCACTTCTCTGGAAAATTGGCGTCAACACACACACGCTTATAGACCTGGAGCAGAAAAGCCTTACCCTCAGGAGAGAGATGTTGCAACATTTCGACGTGGATGCCATCTGGACCGGGTGCAGGGTTTCGCGAAGATGAAAGTGCATGGTCTAACTCCGCTATGGTGAAAAGACTATTTTAATCTTCAGAGTTACCAGAACAAAAGTAATACGCTAGAGATTCGACCTGAGTCTTGACAGGCATGAACTCAGGGGAATGGTTATCTGAGCTAGACACATGAGCAAAAGCACTGCCAAGAGTGCTAGCCACGTCAAAAAAGATCAACAACAGCTGTTTTATGATCGGCGATGGGCATTTGGGTCGTTTTTCCGGCCACACGCCATAATTTATCCTATATAATAGAGGAAGGTGTATGTCGGTTAAAAGATGCTACAAATTTACTCCAGATTGTCTTGTTGGTATCTTTAAGAATTTGTCTAGATTTGGCACGCAGTTTTTTTTTTATAGAGTATGAGATTATGTAGTGTAGGGCCCCGTTGGAAGACCATGAGAACATGTCTGCGAGCACGAATAACATTCCGGCAGTCATCAGTCCACCAAGGTACCGGAAATCGACGGATTTAGCCAGTTGAACGCGGAATGGATTGCTCAGCAGCGTAAAGAATTTTCTCTGTGAGATGGTCGACTAAATAGTTTACAGAGTCATGCTCATAGGAGTTAAATTAAGCCAAGCGGGAATACAGTCCCCAGCTGGTGGGATTTAAGCGCCATCTAGCTAAGCGAGTGGAACATACAGCGCGTGTCAAGAGACTAATAAGACATGAAAAGTGGCCACTAGAGTGAAAATCAGAGAAAATATTCCAGGATAACGAGACCGCTAACTGTGGGGAACAAATCGCTATGTCAAAATGTAAAAAACTATGAAAGGCGCCAGAAAGGAAGGCTGCCTCTCCGGTGTACCAGAGGACAAGATTCTTAGTGTCCAAGAAGTCTGCAATTAGCTGACCTCTCGCACATGCCCGCGGGGAGCCCCAAAGTGGGTGGTGGGCATTCATATCTCCTACCAACAGTAAGGGTGATGGTAGTTCAGAAACGAGTGTTCTATATCAGTGCGCCAGAGGTCAACAGATGGGGGAAGATATATATTGCAAAAGGTGAAGCTAATCGATGGTACCTTAATTCTCCCAGCGACGGATTGTATTTGGCATTGTATGGGTACAGATTCTGCGAATATATCATCTCTGAAAAGCACCATTGTGCAACCATGTGAAGGAACACCCACCGTAGAGGAGAGTACTGTCTGATTGTAATGTTGTCTTGAGGTCGGAGCTTAGTCTCTTGTAAACATACGACCAAAGACTGAGTCTGGTGGAGCAACAATTCAAGCTCTGGTCGATGCGGTCTTATTCCACTATGTTCTACTGTAGGATAGACATGTATATTATGGAATAAGTTCTATATAGACAGGCGTTTCTGCATATTGGGCCGCGCTTATCGGTTTAATTTGTTCTTTTTGGTGTCGGCCTACACTCTGCTCAGGATTACGATCCTGCCGCTTACGCACTGTTCCTCTTACAGCGAGGGCAAAATTCTCCTGTTCCATTTCCTTCACGGGGGAGGAGCCCTTTCCAATGGAACATTTCGGTTCAAGAGCCTCGAACCGATTAGAAGTGCTGATCGGAGAAGATGGTCGTCGCCGATCGGAACTCCTCCGAGAAGATTCCTTAAAAGAGGATCTGTGTGGAGGTTGGCGTGGCCTTTTACTACCCTTGGAGGATTTGGGAGCGGATGTTACACGGTCTTTAAAAATATCGGTTCTAACATAGCTGGTTTTGAAGTGTTTCTCAGGTGTTACGGTTTTGCCGGTCTTATTGCCTGGGATCGACACTTTGGGTGACTTGTGCTGATACGTGCTTGACATTGGCGGATTTGGCAACTGTGGCTGGCTTCGGTGGTGTTCTGCTTACGAGAATGCTTTGGGCAATTGTGGCTCCGTTAATATCGCAGGTCTGGGTGGCGATTTCCCGCCTTGGTGCCGGTTTGGCAGCGACTGAACTATAAGTACCGGACCGCGTGGCAGAGGGTTGGCGAATGCGCAGGAGCTTAAGAACTTCCGAGGACACCTTCTCTTTCACCCGTATCTCCTGGATGGCTCGTTTCTCTGCATAACGAGGGCATTCCCGTGAACTTGAAGGATGCTCGCCATTGCAGTTCACGCACGATGGATTGGACGTACAAGCCCCATCGTGCCTGACGGCTCCACAGTTAACGCATGTTGCCCGACCATTACAGTACTCACTAGTATGCCCGAACCTCTGACACTTGTAGCACCTGAGTGGGCTCGGTGCATGAGGCCTGACCTCAATAGCCTAATACCCTGCCTTAATCCTTTGGGGTAAGTTTACCCTATTAAAGGTAATGAACGGGGTACGCGTAGGCACGAATTCGCTACTAACTCTTCGTTGAACCCTGTAGACAGCAGTAACACCCTGGTCTGATAGGTTCTCCTGGATCACCTCGTTGGACATACCATCCAGTGAGAGGGTGATAATAACACCGCGTGAGGAGTTACGGGTCTTTTGCATCTCGCTAGTAACAGGGTAGCTTCCAAAAATATGTGCCCTTAGAATTCGCGTTGCCTGGGAGGTGGAATTGACCTCGACCAGGAGCGTGCCACTTCGGGTTCTACTACAAGAATTAACCGAACCAGTTATGTTATCCAGACCTTTTTGAATTTTAAACGGACTAACTGATGAAAATGTCCGTCCTTCCTCTATTCTCTTGATAACTAATTATCGAAGACCATTAAACTCGACTACTTCCTTTAAAAAAAAACTAAGTTTTTGGGTTTGTTTTTGCCATAAGAAAAACGTATCAATTCATCCCCCAGTGCTCCCCACCACTCACCAAGCTCAACACAAAGTCAGTCCACTGGTTTGACAGGGCTACACAGGGGATATAACGGGATCGCCGTCCCACTCACCCTGGAATTCGGTATAATACCTAGTCCTTGCCGATTGACTAGCCGTGGGTTAGTCCCTAGCCTCTCGTTTAGGCAAAGCGGAAACCAAAGTGATGTATTAGGCTTCGCACCCTCCCTAGTTGCTGAAAAACAGAAGACCAGGCTCAGATACGCAACCCTCAACCAACCAGGATATTCCTTTCCACCGACACGGGTCTTCACGCACGGTCTACACGTGGGTGGATATTTTTACCTACTGACCCCCTCACCACTCAGAGGTTGCCCACTGAGGGAGTCAACGTGGCTGGGGACCCCGGGTGCGCCTAACCCGTGCGTACTAAAGTAGCCTCTGGGGGGAGTGTGTGTGTGTGTCAATGTATATATTTGGATATGGAATTAACAAAATTCTAGAAAGTCATCCTGGTTTCCTTGGTTCTGTACCTAGGCAGTCGTTTTGTAGAGTTCTTATTCTTGCATTGTGATGTTTGCATCACTTTGTTTGATGAAGGCCCTGGTTGTGATGATAGTTCAGTATTAGTTCTTTAGTTCCTTTGAACGCGGTTTACTTTGTGGTTTGGGATTTTTGTTTTTGTTGTTTTAAGACGTTTACCTCTTTCATCTAATTTTTGTTTTACCTTGAATGTAGATTTAGTATCCATTTCATTTGGTTCCTGTTGTCTTTTGTTTCCTGATGGAATGTGCAATTCTAGCTGCTCAATTAGGTTGGATCTGTTTAATTCCGTAGCCAAACCACACAGCGTTGTTTTATATGCTCAGTTAGCGCCTACACACTTATATGAGTACATTAGAGTTTCGATCTTCCAGTAGCGTTTCACCTAAAGTTGTTATGAGCAGGTAATGCTCATATGGTTGCAAATATGTTCGACATTCGATCATTTTTCTGAAACGGGGAAAATATGTTATTATGCAGTCATAAGACTATGAATAATTTTATTCAAGTTATCGACAATAAAAGTATAAAACAGTGTAGCTTACCTTTCATTTGCCTCGTGTAGTCTTTTACATTTTGATTCGATCTGTAATTCTTTGTGATCAATTGGGTTTGGTCGGTTGAATAGCTTTAGAAGATTGTTGAGTGTTTCTTTGTAGATGCAGCTTGTAGCTCGACATGGGTTAATCCTTAAATTATTGTATCAGTTATCAAACATACCCAAACTATAAGCAGATGGCAATAATATTTTCCCATGGATTGCAGCCATATATACCTGAAAGGTGAAACAAATTGTTATTTTTCATCTTAAACCGATGTGCTACTTTTTCATGTTGTATACTACATATCAGACATTAATACCATTGAATCCGGAATGATAACTGTCTTTGAGAAATACCTAGAGGTATATTTTTTATGTATTTATATATCTTTAAGTATCTGTTGCAACGTGTCTATAGTACTGTTGGAACCTGATTGGAAATGTTTGCATATTTTTATCTTATACAAGTTTTGGATTCGTCTTGTATCATGTCTGTGCTGACATCTAATGTTTAGCATCGTTAATTTGCTGAGAGAGAAGAGGATATATTTGTCAAATTATGTATTCGAAGGTAACTATTTTCTGGTAACATAACTAATGTATACTAGTAGTCTCGAATGTTAACGATTATCAATTATTTCTAAAATCGAGACCTAATACAATATTACACCTTATGCTGATTGCAATTCTGATTAGAATGGAAGATTGTAGATGTGTCTATTTAAAATGCTTCTCTGGTTTATCTATATAAAACGGAATCGTATTTCAATATCACTCCTTTTATATGCTTTTAATGTAATCAAGATAACGTAATGGAATCTATAGCAAATCGGATGTTCTAAATCCAACTGTATACTTTTTTTGGCGGGATGTAAGCACCATAATAATGGATTGAAATATCTGGGATTCCCTAAAAACTGTAATTATTTTAAAGGAGTATCCGTCCAATGTCTTCGCCTTAGACCAGGTTAGAATTGCTCAGGTTGGTTAGATAAACTTAGGTATGGTTAGTCCAGGTTAGGCAAGAATAAGTTTCGTTAAGCTATGTAAGGTTAGATTTGTTTGGTTAGGCTTCGCTACGCCAGCCCATGTTAGGCTAATATAGGTTAGGTTAAGTTATGTTTGGTTATGCTAGGTTAGGTTAATATCAATACAATGCTCTGAATTTACTTGCGCGTGTATTTTTATGTGGTTCTTGAAGTGTCTTAAACTAAAATATGGAGTTAGGTTCTACGGTGAAAATTGGTAACACATTTTGAACTTGAGCAAAATTGGTGGGCTTTTGTTTTTTACGTAGAGACTTTTTGATGCTGTGAAGACTTTTGAAAAGTATTAAATGAAATATATGCTTTTGTTATTAGGTTCTATATTGGAAAGTAGTAGTTCATTTTGAGTTTGAGCAAAATTGGAAGGATTTTAATTACGTACTTAGAGTTTTTATGTTGTGAAAATATTTGAAATGTCTTAGAACAAAAATATGTTAATGTAGTGAGGTTGCGCACTGAAAAATTGTCATTTATTTTGAATTTGGGCAAAATATGCGAGTTTTTAATTTGGTACCTACAGAATATGGAAGTTCAAGGAATTTGAAATGTGGTAATAAAACATATGGTAGTTAGGTTCCATATGAAAAATAGTAATTTATTTCGAATTTGTGCAAAACATGCCTGTTTTTAATTTCGGTACATACAGAACTTGGTTTGTAAAGGAATTTGAAATGTGTTAATAAACCATATTGATAGTAGTTAGATTCAATTTAGGCAAAACTGGAGAATTTTTAATTATGGCACTTGGTGGCTTTTTGCTGTTTTGAAGGTTGTTAGAAAGGTCTTAAATTAAAAGTGCGCTTATGTGGTTAGGTTGTACACTGAAAACTAGTGATATATTTTGAACTTGAGCAAAATTTATGGGTTTCTAATTTTAGCACTTAGAGACTTTTTGATGTGAGTGTTTTTGAAATGTCTTAAAACAAAAATATTATTATATAATTATATTCTACATTGAAAATTATTAATACATTTTGAATTGAGCCAAATTGGTGAGCTTTTAATTATGATACTTGGAGACATTCTTAATGTTGTTAGTTAAAGCGGGCGTTAAACTCTACGCAAAAAAAAAAAAAAAAATTAATTAATGTTATCAAAGTATATGGAAATGCCTTGAATTAAAACCATGGTTATGTAGTCACTGAAAACCAGTAACTCATTTCAAATTTGAGAAAAAATGGGCAAATTATTAATTTTGGTACTTGGAGATCTTTTTAATGTAGTAAAAATTTGTTGAAATGTAAATGAAAAGTATGTTTTTGTATTTAGGTGATACAGCGAAAACTAGTAATACACTTTGAATTTAGGAGTAATTGTTGAGTTTATACTTTGGTACTTACGGACCATTTAATGCTGTGAAGGTTATTTGAAATATCTTATAATAAAACCATGATTATGTAATTGGGTTATATGTTAAAAACTAGTAATGTATTATGAATTTGAGCAAAATTAATAAGTTTTTAACTGTGGTATTTAGACATTTTTGATTATGTATAGGTTTTCGAGATGTCTTAAAACAAAAATCTTATTGTTTAGTTGCGTTCTACACTGAAAACTAGTACTACATTCTGAATTTGAGTAAAATTGGAAAATTGTTAATTTTGGTGCTTAGTGACTTTTTGTTGTTCTGAGGGAATTTGTAAATATCTTAAATGAAAAATATTATTATGTAGATACGTTCTACGTTGAAAACTAGTTATATATTTTAATTTTAGCAAAATTGGAAATGTTTTTATTTAACCACTTAGTGAGTTTTTGATGTGGTGAAGATTTATTTGAAATATCTGAAAACAAAAATTATGATAACGTAGTTAAGTTCTACACTGAATACTATGTAGTAATACAATTAGAATATATTAGAATATATTAGAATATATATATATATATATATATATATATATATATATATATATATATATAAATAAAAATGATATGACATGGTGTTTGAATCAGTTTGCTATAAAAGTTCATCGTAACCGTGTGTATGAAATGAGTTAAAGTTTTGCTTATTAAAGATTTGATGATTTTGTCAGCCTAAAGCATTTTGTACACATTAGTTATTAAATATATGGGTTACCAATAAAGCTATAAAACGCGTATACCTTTGAACTTTTAGGATATGTTTTGCAATGAAATAGGGAAGTAGGCTTTTATTTGAAGTTACTGTAGAATTGTGGTGGATGGCGGTTATATGTCCAAATATTTATTCTGCTCCAAGGGAGAGAAAATACCTATGTTAACTATAGTGTATAGGGAATGCTGGTCTGACCTTCTCTCCTCTATTTGATGACGAGTGTTCTCCCACGTAGTTGATATTAGCTTTAATTTGCACTATTGCAGTTAGGAGAGGATGCTTTTATAATTTATATTCCGTGTTTGTATGTATGTTTGCGTGCGTTTATGTATCATTAAAATTTCTACTAGATTCTCTGTATCTTAATGTAGTAAAAATTCATGTTAATGTATTTTATTTTTAGATTTCGCGTAATTGTAAAAGTAGAGGTGGTAGTTAAGATTTTTTTCCGGCGATTGGCTATTTGTGCCTTTAGCCCCTGTTATTAATAGTGTCCGTGTGTATGAAATTATGTTCATTTGTATACTTATTCAGCTGTTTTTGTGTGAATAAGTGTGCATGTGATTGCTCGTTGTTTTGCCTGTCTGTGTGTGTATGTGTTTTGGTTTGTATATATGAATGCGTTCCTTAGGGGGTCACAGGTTCGTTTCCTGGTGAAAGATTATTTTTTCTTCTTCTGCTTGACATTTGTATTCGTGAATGTATCTGGCTACTTGTATTTATGAGTAAGTATGTATGAATGTGTGTATGTATGAATATATGTATTGTCGCGTGTGTGCCTGTTCATGAGTTTGTGTGTAAGTGTGTATCTATTATGAGTAAGTGTGTGTGTGTGTATGTGTTTTGGTTTTGAGTATGTGAGTACGTTCCTTAGGAGGGTCGCGGTTTGTTACCCGATGGTAGAGTATTTGTGGTTTTTTTTTTTTTTTTGTTTTGTTTGCAATCTGTACCCGTGAGTGTGTATGTGTTGGTGTGCATATATGGGTGCTTGTATATAAGTATGTATGAATGTGAGTATGAAGATATGTATGTCCGTATGTATGTGTATGAGTGTAAGTATGAATGTTCGTTTGTGAGTCTGTCTGTGTGTTTAGATTTACCTTTAACTACAAGTCTTGAGCGTATCTTTATATAAATGTTCCAAGGTCCCGAGTTGGTTTGCCGCTGGGAGTGTTGAATACATTGTAGCGGACATTGTTGTGTATTTGAGTGTGTGAAATTACTGAATGTATAAATCCTGGTCTTTCTTATGCCCGAAATGCTGAATGTATGCCCTAACAGATCTCTTTCTGGAAAAAAATGTGATACCTGTTCCTGAATTCCTCCTTTTTTCTTTATTAATTATAACTTGTATTAATATCCTCAAAGGTTATATATTTTTAAGACACTTTCTTTTTCATTACGCCCTCTGGTGCTTTTATAGGCTTTTAAGTGGAGTTCACTAAAATAGTTGTCAATAATGTTGTTATTTTACGTACATATATGTTTGTAATGTACATTGCACCGTTTTCATGTACAAACAGGAAAAGTATTAT
This sequence comes from Hymenopus coronatus, assembly GCA_030762935.1. NCBI lineage: Eukaryota > Metazoa > Arthropoda > Insecta > Mantodea > Hymenopodidae > Hymenopus > Hymenopus coronatus. The sequence continues at coordinate 192,562,576 of CM060900.1, read as the reverse complement.
GCCAGCCTGTGATCATATGGGCAGAAATAAATTAATTATAGCACATATTCAAATCGAGTGTTGAAAAGATCTTTTATTGCACGATGTTAAGTTAAATCCGAGGTATAATTGCAATGTTAATTAAATTTTAATTGAAAATGACCATTCAAAGTTAATTGTACCTCGACAGTTGCAAAAGTTATGCCGACTTCGCGATTCCGCGTACTTCCGCGGAGGCGTGGTCGGTGGGGAATTAATATACAATTGTGTAGCAAGAATTATTGATAGCTGTCAGTTATGCCAATATCGTGCAATTGATTGCTCCAGTTATGATGCAATTTTATACGCAAATGTATTTATCTGATTATTATGCAAATTAATTGCTCTAATTATTAGTGTGCAAATTGTGGGCACCTTTGTGTGCCAAAATAGGCCACTAATTACTACTGAAAGGCGCCGACGCATATCCCAGTTGTGTAAGGAGCTCAATATCCCTGCTCTCTAATATGTGTTATAAGCCTTCTCGGAGCAAAAAAAATTCCAATTATTAGACAGTTATTGATGAAGCCTTTCATGATCTGCGTTGATAGCAGCACAAGGTGGTCAGCAGCTGACCGTCGTTGTGGAAAACCACATCGAGTGTTGGTGAGTAGGTAGTGAGTTTCCAGCCATCATGCTAACCGTCCATTAACCATTCGTTGCATCATCTTGTAAACGCAACTTGTGAGACAAATATGGTGGTAGTTAGACGGAAGATGGCGGTTCTTTTCAGGTTTCAAAATGGGTATGATAGTGGCTTCCCGTCACCTTTCTGCAAAAGTGGCGTCAGCCCAAACGTGATTATAAACCTCAAGAAGAAAAACCTTACCTTCAGGAGAGAGATGTTGCAACATTTGAACGTGATTCCATCTGTACCTGGTGCAGAGTTCCGCAAAGTAGAAGGTGCATGATCTAGCTCTGCCAAAGTGAACAGACAATTGTGATCTTCAAGGTTTCCGAAACGAAAGGAGAACCTTTAAAATATCATCTCAGCCATAACTGGAAGACACTCAAACGAATAATTGTCTGAATTAGACACCCGAGCCAAATCACTGCCAAATGTGTTAGCCACGCCAAAAGTATCAACAGCGACTACAACTGTTTCTAGATCGGCGATTGGCATATGGGTCGATTCTCCGGCCACACGCCTTAACTTATCTCATCGACAGAGGAAGACGTATATGCGTTACATTAAGCTACAAACTTACTCCCTGATGTCTTTTTGCTATCCTTAGTAATTTGTATATATTCAGCACGCAGATTCTTATATTGTACCAGATTACTCAATATAGGGCTACGCTGGAAACCCCGAAGAGGACGCCTGCAAACACGATTAGCATTCTGGCATTCATCCGTCCACCAAGGAACCGGAAATTGCCGGGACTGCACAATTGACCGCTGAATAGATGCTCAGCAGCAGAAAAGAGTTGTCTCTTTTAGGTGTGCCAGTAAACAATCAGAGCCGTGCTCGTAATTAAAAAGAGAAAAAACGGGAGTAATGGTTTATTTCATTTAAGCGCCATCTAGGTAAATGTGTGGAACATATGTCTTGGGTTAAGAGAGCTATTAAAATATGGAAAGTGGTCACTAGAATGTAAATGAGAGCCGATATCCGTTTGTAACGGAACTGCTGTGGTGAATAAATCGCTATCTCCAGGTGTGAAAAAGCATTGAAGGCATCTGAAGGAAATATAGGCACTCCGGTGTTTAGAAGAGCTATGATATGATTTTTTAAGAAATCTGCAATGAGTTTACCTCTCGCACAAGCCCGACGTGAGCTCCAAAGCGGCTGGTGGGCATTCATGTCTCTAGCAACAGCAAAAACGTGTTGGTAGGTGGGAACTTGGTCTTCTACATCAGCGAGATTATCATCCCTAACGATCATCATAGTACCCCCATAAGCAGGAACATCCACCTCCGATGATAAATCACACCGTACCGCGTGAATGTAAAATCATCTTGTGGAATATAAAGTTATTTTGGCTCCTGTAAGCCTAAGGCAAAAGGTTCATTCCTTTTGAACAACAGTTAATTTATTATTATTATTGTTGTTATAATGTTTATTATACAGTTAATATAGTTAAACACGCTGGCGTTTGTTTATATTTATTACGACGTTCTCATGTTATTTATTCTGCTAAGCTTATCCTGAGTAATAATATTAATGATATTACTTAGAATAACTAGATGCTATCGTGTTTGCATATTTTTCGGTACATGTTTCATGTTTGATTCATTATGTTAAACATTACAACATGATTGTAATGAAATAAAGCATTGCGTTCTGTCGTGTATGCGTATTTTTCGTTACGATGTTTTCGTGTTTTGATTTATTCCGCTAAGAGTACACTGCGTAATAGAATTACTGATAATATTACGGTGAAACACTACGTGCTGTCGTGTTTGCATTTAGATTTTCATACTTTCATTTATTCTGCTGAGCGTATACTATTAATTATAATATTGTAGAACACTAGTGCACTCGTATTTTGATGTCTTCCTCTACGATGTTTTCACATTTTATTTAATTCGTTAAGCGCAAAATGGTAACAACAATAATAGATAATACAATGAAACGCTGCGTGGCTTTCTTATGGTACCTTAATATTTTGACATACCCTTCTAGTCTCTAATGTTAAATAAGAACTGTGTATACACATTTACAAAACTAGCTTTTGCTGAACACTGATAGGGGACTATATTCTCTCAAAAAATATAAAGACTCTGTAACTGAAGTGGAAAACAGTTAACAACGTTTTCGTTCTCTGTATATCATCACGGACTGAAACCTGCGAAATCGCTATTCTATCTCAGTTTTCGCTGATATACAAGAGATGCGCAACGAAGGTCGCTCGCGCTATTTGCTCACCCTTGCAGCCCGTTATTTACTTCCAATAAAATTGATCTGGTGAGTTTGGCAACTTCTTTATCGTACGAAAGATTATCTACGTACGTAAAATACGGCGCTGTTGGGCTGCCTGGTATTCCTATCCACCCGTGAAATGTCACCTTACCTTTTATTGCAGTACAGACTGGGATATATATATATATATATATATATATATATATATATATATACATTATAACAAAAGAAACGGAGCTGTTGCCAGATCGGAAGCGATATAAGCCTTGAGGTTATTTAATTAAAATAAAAGAATATTGTTAATGTAAACTTTATGATACTGCAGGTTTAGAAAACAGAAGCAGTTTCTGTGTTGCTAAATTTCTCTGTTCATGGCTTTCTCTAGCTGGAAATACTCAAGCTAATGTGTAGTAGATAAAGTAAAAATGACTCGCTTCATACTCGCCTTGAAATTCTATATTTCCATGATATTGCGAGACATTAGAAGGTCAAACCAATAATAATAGTAATAATAATAGGTATCTCAGAAGTCACTGATATCTCAATATAATTACGCATTTAAAATAAAATGCCATTTTTTTTTTACAAAAAATCATTATTTTGTAGTAAGTTGTCTATGGTTACGTTATAATTTATGACCTATACAAATTATACAAAATTCCCACCAAATAAGGACAATTTCATAGAATATTCTAAACAAATTCGGGAATTTCGTTTTATTTGTCATGCACTTATCTTCAATATGCGCTATTTTAATCCAAAAGCTTAGAAACTATTACTAAACTTTTTCCATGAAAAATATAATTTGTAACGGAGGAAGTTTCTTGAACATCTTTCTTTCATTCTTGGAATATGCTTAAATTCATTACCAAGTTTGGTACATATATAATACTGGGTTTTGGACCATTACTGTTCACAGACACACAAAACCTGAATTTGTTGTTGCTGGTGTGTAAATCATCCTTTGTTATTGTTGAGTCTCAGAACATATATTTTTGGTGAAATCTGATTGTGGAACTTTTGTGTGGAATACAATTCTTAGTATGTTGTGTACGTCTTAGAAAGGGTAAAAAATAATCATTAACAAATCTCATCAGCAGTCGAATTCGATACACGCTTTAGTGACAAAGAATGCAAAAAAGGTATATAGTATCTAAAATAAAACTTTTAAAGGATTATTATATTAATACTACACGCATTGTGTATATAAATGTCACATGGATTTAAGCTATCTGTACATGTATAGTTACATGCTGCACTGTATTGAAATATGAAAGATCAACAAAAAGAAGCAGCATAGGCGAAAATGCAACATTGGCACATGCAGGAAAAATCAAACCAGCTATCAGCAATAAATGGAAATAAGAATTTGCGAAGTAAGCGATCTTTAACGAATTACAATGGTTAACATCAACAGACTGCAGTGAGGGCGACGTCTTAAGATCAACAGAAGCAACTGTGGCAACTATAGGAACGAAGACACTCCATCATACAGCAGTAAATCATAAAACTTAAGTCCGGGTAGAATCCTGTTTCATAGAGCGGAAAGCAAAACCCCGCGCCTATCATCCAATGCAACATTAAAAGATTTTATCATTTTTAAATTCCCCCTTAACTGTTTTCAGGGGCTTATCTCAGAGGCTATTTAGGAGGAAAGATGGTATAACGATTAATGCACATTTATGTTTCACAATTCCCTTAAAAGTTATTTTGAGGGAATCTACAGAGTCAGTTTTAAAATCTTTAGTCATCCAATAATTTGCTTATGTACGCTAAAACCAGGAGTGACAACAGTACCTGCATACTACCAAATAATTTATTTTTCTTGTGCCGCTAATAAAGGTTTTAGTAGATTGTTGGCTACCCTGAAACCAAAGTTTAAATTGGTTAAGTAGGTTTTTCAAACATAGATTTCACACGAAAAATACACTTCCCTATTTGTTTTGTAATGAATATTGTAAATATTCCGTAAATATTGTAACACCATACAGGAATAACATATTAATCAGGTTGCAAGACTAGTTACTATTTAATTAGGGGGCCATAAAGACGGTGGCCCGTGGCGTCTGTCACTCTAGCCACGAGCTCTTAATGCAGTCGGTCTCCATGGCCACACTCGCTAAGGTGCTTTGTGGGCAGGGGATCGTGGGTTCGAGTCCCGGCTTAGTCATGGGTGTTATATGTTTGTGCAATGTGTATATGTTTGTGTAAAGGAACAGTAGAACCAGTAATCATACAGTAAACTAGTGGGAGATGTAAACGGGGATACAGCGCCGGAGTCTTGATCAGACTCCAGTACTGTTTAAAAAAAAAAAAAAAAAAAATGCCGGGTTAACCTAACGTAACTTGACTTAAGGCGACGTAAGTCTAACAAATTGTATAGAAAGGAGGTATTAGTTTTACGCAACGTAATGTAGAGTTTGGCAGTGTGAAATGTTTCCTTCCGTTACGTTAAGTGATGTCACAGGGCAAATGTTGCCATTTATCGTGAAGCAGTAGTAAAAACTACCAAACAGGAGTAATTCCTGTAATGTTAAAATAAAGTGCATACTAGTATGTGTTCAGTTCACCAGCATTTCTTTACTTCACGATACGTACAGTCACTCTCACTGAAGGTCACTGTAATCCCAGCTAAGTACCTGATACTTATACGTTTGTCATTTAATTACATTATAAAAGGTAGTACCAGAAGCAGAGATGAACTGTGTATCCATCAGTTTTTTTAAAACAAATTTAACTCTTTTTCAATCAAAGAGAAACTAAGATACTACGAGCAGGAAAGTGATTAGATGTTTTAATGCATATTTCATGATTTTTATTAGTGGCAAATCATCACAAAAGGTAATGGGGGAATGTTTTGTACGTCAGCGATTGATTAGCTATGTGTATAGAATTTAGTCATTAGAAACTCTTTTTTTTGACAATATCAATAATGGAATCATCATAGGCTGGAGTACTTGGTATTTGAGTAATTATGCATTTCATTTGCTCAGGTGTCTGAGAACTTCTGGCATCTCTTAATTCGGCGCTTTTAAAAGGTGAAGTGAATGATCAAGCTTTATTTTCATAACATAGCTCCTTGTGGTACTTCACTTTAAAATGAGATTCAATTTGTTCTATTAAAGTCAGTTGCGATCCATATGGTATGTACCTGAATAATGCGAATTTAGGTTTTGTAACGTTTCAAGCATATCCTTAGCATTCGGAATTCTGATATTACCCCGAGAATCCAAAGAACCTTTTAATGCAATTATTTATTAAAGGAGAATTAACATGAATACTAGGAGAAGTGCTAAACCTCCATTGACGTTTTGGAATCATTACAGTTCACTAATTTGCGGTGAACGTTCAATTATGTTTTGAAAAGTAAAGCGAATGGGAATAGCTTTTTGAGATTCCTCAGGACAACAACCTTTCTGCGCTTTTTAAAACACTACGGACGTACCTAAATGGATGGATGGCGGCTATAATAGTGTTTGTAATGGTGGTTCTAACAAATGGATATTGTTTCTTTTAAGTGGTTTAGTGTGTTGTAGTAATGTAGTGTTTAGTGTAATGTGTCGGAGGGGATTTCATAATTCAGTCAGTGATGGCGTTTTATACGTGTGTCTGATTTTACGTTTGGCTACACCGGTTGAGCAGACGAAAAATCAAAGGCGTTTCAAAATGCAGCGAGGATTAATAAGCTGTGGTTATGTAAGAGGAAACGTAAATTCATCAATGTTATACGCCGAAATGGTAAGTTATTATTCCTATTGCTGTCTAAGTGATAAACAACTATGTAAAACCATACATAACTTGTGGCAATGAGGAAATCAAATGCAAATATTAGTTTATTACGGCAAACTAAAGCAGATGTATCTTAAAACCAGTCCATCAGATAATATAAGGCATGTAAAACTTCAGTGTTTGTGATGTGTTTCGGTATAAATCGATTGCTTTATTGAACCTTAAAGACCAAAAACAATTCCTTAAGTTTTGTAGTACCACATTATGACACAACTCTAGAAATAAATTGTTTGTAGATTTACAGATAATTTTAGGGCTGCAAGGGATCGAGTTAATACTATAAAATTGATTTATTCTACAGATTGAATAGCTTTTGCTTAAGTCTTGTTGGGTGTTCGAGGTTATTTTAAACACACTGCTGTAGGAGAGTCAAGTTCGTGTACAAATTCAGTACTGTAAGGAGCTTCATTACCACAGTTTAGGTTAACTCAAGCGAAATACATGAGCTTCCTACATTTGCATTGACCATACCTAATGGTTTTCTAAGTAGATCAGTTGTTAAGTAGCCTTATTTATATTAAGATTCTATCTTTATTTTTCAGATTAACTGTTAAAACTGAAAAGTAGCATTTATGAACAAATTACAGTTGTACAACCATTAGCTAAATTTAGCCTAGAGAATACGACAATGTTTACATGACTGAGAATTTAGTAAGGGACGTCAACATAGTTTTAAGGTAAGGTTACATAATAGTTGGCATAAACAACATTACTAATATTTTAAGTACTAATAATATTTTCTGTGATTTTGTTTACTTTATACTTGATAAAGTTGAATATTGTCAGTATAAATGTTGCATGTACATGTTTTCAAAATTCAGTATCCAGAAACTGATTTCACATACGTCTTGCTTACTGCAATTCTATTAAGTTAAGTATTATGAAACTATTTATGATTCATAAATAGCAACCAGTTAATCACGGACTAAGTTTTTAAAGCTATGCAATTATTATATAGAAGTGCTACAGAGAGAAAACTGCATGTTATAAGCAATTATTGTTTAAGAATTTGCTATTTTGTCTGTTCTTTTAGATGCTTTACAAAGATATAACTGAAATGACCAAACACATAAGAGCATGATAGTTTTTCCTTGTATAAACAAAAGGAATCTTAAATATATAACTTCTATTATTATTTGCCATTATCAATTTTTATTTGTTTCAGGAAAAAATATGCAGCAGGACCTTTCTGGATTATAAAGAAGAATATCAATAAAAATGAACATTTGTGACACAAGACAAGTTTTTTTAGCCTTTTAGTTTCAATATGTGTATCTGTAGCAAAAGGTTGTTTTCAAAACAAAAACAAGAAGCAGAATATATTGAGTTTAAGAGCTGTTTAAGGTTTCTATGTAAGAATATGTCTACAATAAAGTTGACATCGACCCTTGTTGTCTAAATTCCAAGCAACGTCTTCAGTAAGTTCCTTGCCCAGTTATTTTTAAGAGCTGTTCCTTAATTATTATACTGTCTCCATTTTCATAGTGTTTGGAGCAGATAGTGTGTACTATGTCACAAACATACCTAGCATATTATGTAAACCCCAGCTGCTCTTGCTATGTGGTTTGGTTGGTGAGGGGGCATTGGGTAAAATTAAACAAAGACCCAATGCATTTAATTATATGAATATTATAAAGAATGGTAATTTAACTATTAATCTGCTTGTTCTGGCACTGAGTTTTTATAAGTACAGTAATTATGCTTGACTTGCAATATGATCACAGATTAAAATTGTCTAATGTAATACTTATGAAGATGAAAACACTAATTAGAATCACTACTTCAGAATATTCTCTCTAGTAATTTTAATTCATTTTGAAGTTCTGCGACATGAGAATTCTCATTTCCGTTACTTTAAATCTTATTTACATTGCGGGACTTAGAAGGTGCAATAGCTAATCATATTTTTCTTCCAGAATGTAATGTATAAATACACATGGAGGCTAGAGTATATGGTTTATTATATTATCACTACACAGATCATTAGAAATGAGACCTATTATTGTAGCTGATTGCTGCATGCAGTCTAAAGAGGTCACAATTTTACATTAAATGAATGCTGAGGATTCAAAACAACTGTGTGCTCATTAGTGAACCTTAAATGAAATTTGCAAGCATTGTTATGTACTATAGAGATGTAATATGCAATGCAGTTTAAATTACTAATTGAAGTTCTGGAAACTACACACTGAGTTGTGAATTGTGTAAGCTTTCTGTTCTACACATTTGGTTCATTTGGTTCACGCTTAGTCAAGACGCTCCTGTAACAGGTTACTAACACATGCAAAAAATGTTGTGATACTCTGACATCATTGTTTACTGATTTTGTTCTTTTAGTGTGTACTTCAATGTTGTACCATTCACACATTCGCATGCTTGCTTGATTCATGGAAAGCTGTTGCAGTAATTATTTCTGCAACAAATATTGATTCAAATAGCTTTAGAAATAGTGGCGTTTATTGATATGGAGCCACTTAATACATACGTCTAAGCCCCTATCATAAAATACATATGGGTTTAACTTAATATTATAGTTAAGTAATTTTGTCCTTTGCAATGGCATAGCACATATGCTTGGACCTAAAGTTTGTAATCATTACATGGAATTGCAAGAGATTAACTTCATTTATCAGTGATTTTTGTTAGTAAACTTAATTTTCTTAAACATCAGGCATGTGACTTATACAATGTTTACAAACATTCAACAAATAATTGTTATATTTGAACATTTCTTTCCCTTCTTAATAAAAGATGAATTATTGTATGGAACTCAAGAGTTATTAATATATAAACATAGAGCAATTTGCCAAATGTTCCCTCAGCGCATAATTATCAGTCTCAATTCCCTTAGTGCATATACGTTGTATTAGGCATAATACAATTAATCATAACATTAACAGGTATCTATGAAATAAGTTTGATATTTAATGGGGTAAAAATATATGGTGGGTGGATACACATACACGCAACATCCTTAACAAATATTTTAAGTAATAGATGAAACTTCCACAGGCGATCCATATTTGAAAGTGTTGAAAATATCTTGTTTAGATGTGAATGCCCCAGATTACCGAGGTTTTGACTTCTTCTTGGGATCTTTGGGGTTTTAGCTTCAAGATCCCTCAGCTACGCTCTCTCGTCCTTCCGCAGTTGCGGCCGCACTCCTCTATTCGTAAAAAATATCCCTCGGTTACGTTTTGCGGCTTAGAGCCCTAAACGTTTATAACTGAGCAGTAAATATCCACAAGGTGGCTCTAATGACAGAATAACCAAAGTATCTACCAAAATCAGATCTCGTATTGAAATAATGCCAAGTAGTGTAATCAACGTATATAAATATTTTTATTACAATTGATTGTCTGCATAAATAATACGTTATCACGAAAATAAGGTTAGCTTTCTGCTGAAATTTGAAGGCTAAAACGTGTGTAAAATAAAGCACTTTTAGATTGGAATAATATAAAGAAAATGATTATACGTAATTGAGAACCTCATACACTTAGAACAGTTAGGTAAATGTTGCTCCTAGCACATAATTATTATTCTGAATTCCTTTGTTACATATATTAAGCAATTAAACATTAATCGATAGGAAATGAGATTATACCACTTTGTTGAAGTTGATCATCTGACAAACATAATAAATTAGTCTCATGATATATGAAGCTAGCGAGGTTAGCTCAGTCTTATGAAATTTAAGCTGTTTAAAATATCCGTGAAATAGACCGAAGCAAAACAAAACGAGTTAAAGCATCTGCGAATATTGGGTTATTTTGCTGTAAAACGGTCCCATATTTGTGGAGGCCACGCCTCAGACCTACCCTTGCCATGGCTCCACTTTTTCGACACGTATTCAAACCATGTCTTGTGATTTGCGGGAAACCTCGTTTTAACAAATAATTCAGGGGTTTAAACCACGGCCATGGTTTACACCACGTTTTAGCAGTCAGCCCTAAATGTTCCCAAAAAGGTCTTCATCTCGACAAGGTAGACCAGAAGCCCACGCCTCAGATCTAACCAAACGCCTCTAGTCTACAAATTACTTTGAACGTCATCCCACAGACGAGAGCTGAATTTCCAAACCGCAGTCATCTGCACGAGAAGACGCCATTGCCGCAGTCCTCGCTGACACTTACAACCCTGCAAGAGATGGGTTGGATGAGTTGAAGATGACATGAAGGGACAGGAAGAAACCTCCCCAGCATTCGCCTGGTAACACGAGAAAACCCCTAAAGAAATCCATGAGTCACAGAGGTCGACCGCGGGGAACCGATCTCACGACCTTCGGAATGCCAGTCCCAGACAAAACGACTGAGCCAGCTGGACCAGTTTTAAGTGGTTTTGTCACCACGAATTTTAGAATAAGCTGAAACCTCCTTTTCTGTAACATGTAGGATATGAAACGTTTCCGTATTATTTTGGAGTAGTGAGTGTAGCTGCGTCAGATCTTTGATTTGCTCAAAGTAGGGGAAATTAGTGTTCGTTATCCTTAATCGGTACTGAACATACGTATATAGGTATTTGGGCTTCTCGTTATATTTTGGGATAATTTCTTTCTATGCTTATAGAAATCTTTTAGTAAATAATACACGGCACTGGCGACACATGGAATGAAGATGGAGCTCCGATGGAATGCGATGACAGGGGAGACCGGAGAAAACACCCGTCCCTGCGCCGCTTTGTCCACCATAAATCCCACATGCGACCGCCCGGGATCGAGAGAGGCGAGTGGTTTATTCACTAGGTGATTGAGCGACCATGCTTATAAAACTAGGTCAGATACCTATATGTCCGAGAATCCAACCGCACAAACTGTCAGGATTGTATGGGAGTTGAAGATGGTAAGCAACCTAGGGCTATGGGTTCTAAATTCATTGATACAGCATAAAAGCTATTAAGGGTTAGAACGCCACTGATCAAACCACCAATTGGTTGTGGCCTGAAAACTCAAATTTCAGAGAGCTAGGTATAGTGGAATCATTCTGAATTAAAACAGGACACACGCGTCCACGTTGTTTTGAATTACAACCACCTTATATGCGATCCAGAAAACGTGCCATAATTTTGATATTTGGCTAAAAGGACAATAGGTCCCCTTCCTCAAAGTGTTTATCTAGGACTCTTCTAGAATCCTCCCCATCTGTGCTGTTAAATTCTGAGATATTCTGTGTATGTCCTTTCCTTTTACATAAGCTTTGCATTGTCTAAAAAGTTTTAAGTTTCAGTATAAATGTACAGCATAGATTTGAATTTAAGAGATTATTTTTCTGATTTTAGGCCTGGGAAGCCAAATTGAAATGAACGGAGAAAGAAAAGTAAAATTTTCTATTTCTGAAATATAAACAGGTGTATGCTGTTATTTCTCAAGCTTTTGATAAGGCAATGAAAATGCTCCATGTTTCAGATAATATTATATATAATGCAGTGCTGTTTTCTAATCAATATAAGTGCTTCTTGACCTTTTCAGCTGAACTGCATTCCATATTACTCAGCTGTAACTTTATTTGCCTACTCGTCACGTTCTTATTTCATAAAAAATCTGATGTGTTACACTCACATGGCTTTCTTTAGATGTTCTACAAACTTCATACATAAGATTCTTCTTCTTTCTGCACCTTGCTAATCGTGGTACTCATTAGCACAATGTTCTTATTATTTAGTTCCGTATACGTAGGAAGAAAATAAGGGAATACACTAGGTTGAACCAATAGCCAAATGTTTTAAAAGCTGTCGTTATGCGATTGTCATTACAAATCGCTTCTTTTCTTGGCCAGGAGTAGAATAAAAGAAAAACGGACGCTCCCGTCTGAGAAAAGTATAAGTACTTCACAACTGAAACTAATAACAATGAATACCTCTAAAACGGTAAACTCTGCGAGAAAAATGTACATGATATAACTTGTGTATTTTAACAAGACCTATAGTTTTTGTAGAGTAAGTTTTTGTCTATCTCTTATGGTTTACCAGTTATGTCAAATTAAGCAGAATTCATCCAGAATAAACAGGTCTTCAGAAGCTATTCCCAGAAAATACAAGATATACCTTTTATTTGAGGTAAATACCTTTAATATAGGATATTTTAATCAACATCGTTAGAACAATTTTTAAGAAAATAAAAATTTTCGAAAAAAGTTCCATGTAAAGGGTAGTTTGGGGTGGGGGGATTTTTCTCAAAATCTTCGTGTCGAATCCCTGGAAGATACTAAACTTAAATACCAACTTTAGTATTTTAGCTACTTTTCGTCTTTGAGTTATCGTGTTCACAGACCCACGGACACACACACGGACCTTTTTCTGAAAATGCTTTTTTTGGATACAGGGGGTCCTAAAACATATATTTCCGGTGAAATCTCGGTATCGAATTTTTGGGTGGAATACAATACTTCTATATCCCTAGGTACATTGTACATATGGGGCTAGAGAAAGTAAAAAGTACACATAAAGTACAATACTTGCGCAACTATCTAGCATGCTACTTTCAAACAGTGGTCACGAGAACGTCGGGAAATCTCAAAATAATCCCTACAAGTTTGCGTCATTGTTTGATGGATCGTTTCCACCATATGACGATACAAGAACAGGTGTGTTGCTTCAGTACGACGGGGAAAATGAATGGATATTCCATGTTAGTGCTTTGGAAATTTCTTCTACCTAACATTATAATCAAAGTTTCTTTTCTTACATTATGATACACAAATTCGCCTTTGTCAAGCTCTATTATGCGATTGCACAAAATAAAGCAAATATTAAAAGAATGTTAAAAAGGCATGTCATACAGGATTTATATGTACAATTTAATAGAGAATTTCTATGACAGGAAAACTATCACAAGTAACCATACTCATGGGGTAGAAAAAATATCCGTTTTTGCTATACTGTCACTATCTGGTGTTTTATCCAAATATATCCGCAGTATTTTACAACTCGAACACTATTAGGAACGGAGAAAACTTAATATGACATTCGTAAGGCATGAGCCTCTTAGGTTGCGAAAAAGTATAGCAGGGGCGTTGCGATAAGATCAACCGCGGAGTTAGAGGAGGACTCCTCAGAAGTTAGTTGCCGTAGGAATCGCAACTGTCTGTTTTTCAGATGAGTTGGAGACGGGCAGCTCTGCAGTATGTAGTATTTTAAATGTTGGAAATTAAATTGTAAAGGTGTTAGAAGAGGAAGGCCAAATAGGCTCAGTTATTGTAGAACGTAAAATAGCCTAAGAAATGTGCGAGATGTTGAAAAACTTTGTCACAAAATGTAGATAGAGATGTGATACTGGATGTTGAGAGCTCTGAATCACAACAAAATGATGACTTTCTGGAGATTTGGTGTCCGAAAAACAATTATAGTTGTCTTCCGAGGAAGAATCCAGTAGTTCCGAACACAAAAGAATTTTGTTTCTTATTGGCTGATTCCAGGAAAACCGAAACATCATATGCAAAAGTTTAATCAATATCATGGACAGCAACTAAACGTATATTAACATGGTTAACAAGTAAAAGACAATTAATATAAAATGAGAGAATTTGCTGAACGTAAAAATGCATTCAAGGCAAAGATGAAATTGCAAAATGATGCATTTCAAAACTTCCTGTAAAGACGTTCAATGAATGCAATAGTAAAAGACCGTGATTTGCAAAACACTGCAACAAGAAAAGCGACCGAGCTGCAAATTGGTGAAAACTGATTTAAAGTCAACCCATCGTAGCCGTATCATTTCAGGGAACACTATAAAATACTGTGTTGTAAAATAACGTCTTTCGTGACAAATCGGCACAGGAAAGAGAAACTTGAGCTTGCTCAAAAGATGGGAAGCCTAGAAACCACTATAAATTATAGTGATTTCTAGCACAAAGCAGATGAATCGGGCTTTAATAAAGAAATGCGGATGGGGAGAACTTTAGAGAAAAGGGGCGCTACGGATGTACAGGTGCTGTGCAAACAAAAGGCGCATAAACACATTCCTACACTGTAAAGTCTATAGCGTCTCAATCGGGTAAACTAAAGCCAAAATTACTTGTAATTCTTCAAGAGACATCTGACATTACTAAGAAAGTGGAGGAAACAGGTTCCAAGGCAGACAATCTAATTTTAAAATGGAATTCCTCGGGAAAAATGCAAAACTGTTCTATATATTTTTGAAAGAATCATTGCTTCCGTACTCAAGCGCTGGAAATTTCTTACTTCTGGACTCACATGGTGTTCATAGCGTTAAAGAACACATTCAGCGACTTTTGGAAGAAGAACATCATGACCCTGAAAAGCTGACGGTAATCATCATACCAGCCACGAAAACGTATCCAGCCTTTCGGTGAATATTTCGTCCAGATGTACAAATATACAAATGTATGTGAATCATCGCATAGCGTTGAGTTTGATCACCCGGAAATTGTGTAGCTGCAGCAGGACAATATTATCCTCAAACTACAATACTTGGCATACCAATTGAGAGATACTTTATCTAGACTCCGTTGAACAGTAGCAGTGCTAGCAGATGTTATTGCCGATGTAGGCTTAGAAGTGGAGGACTTTGAGTGTTGCCTGGCGGTGAGAACCCTGTCACAAATTGTTGCCCCGTTAATATTGCAAGTTTGTGTAGCAATTTCCCTACGCGGTAACGACTTAGTTGTAACGGAACTGTGGGTACCGAAGCGCGGGACGCAGCGTTAGCAATGACGCAGGAGCTTACGGGCTTCTGAGAAGGACACCTTCTCCCCTACCCGTATTTCCGTAATCGCTCTCTCCTCCGTAAAACGGGGGAAATCTCGGAAACTAGATTGATGTTCCTTACTACAATTCACACAAAATGGAGTGCCAGAACAAGCTCCATCGTGCGATGCCTCTCCACATAAAGCACATATAGGATGACCAGTACAAAACTCACTGGGGTGCCCAAACCTCTGACACTTGTATCATCTGAGAGGGTTGGGAATATAGGGCCTAACCTCCCTGCTTTCATACCCTGTCTTAATCCTTTGAGAGGGATCCACCCGATCAGAGTTAAGGATCAGGGTACGGGTAGTATCAAATTCACCATTAACCTTTCGCTGAACCCTATAAACAGATGTTATGCCCTGGTCTATCAGATCTTCTTGAAGCTCCTCATTGGACAAACCGTCCAATGCACGGGTGGTGATGACGCCACGTGAAGAGTTCAAGGTATTGTGCTGCTCGACCTTAATTGGGTAACTCCCTAACATTTTGGCTTTGAGTAGTTTTTCCGCCTGGGATGCCGTAAATGTTTCTATCAGGAGTGTGCCGTTGCGTGATTTAGTACAATATTGTATCGGAACAGCGATTTTGTCAAGATCCTTTTGAACTGCAAAAGTGCTGACGGAAGTAAATGTCCGACCTTCCTCTGTCCTTGTTATTAATAAGTAGCGAGGACCACTACACTGGACTACTTCTTTTCCACTAAATACTTTATTTTTAGGTGTTTGGTTTGCCATAAAATGGTATTAAATTTCATCCCCCAGTGCTCCCCACTCACCACGAAGGGTTCACCTTACTGGGGTGACAGGGCTACACAAGGCATATAGCAGGCTAGCCGTACCACTCACCCTGGAAATCGGTATAACACCTAGTCCTGGGCGATTGACTAAGGGTAGGTTAATCCCTAGCCTCCCGTTTAGCCGAAGCAGAAACCAAAGCGGTGTATTAGGTTGCGTACCCTCCCCAGTTACTGAAAAACAGTAACACAGGTTCAGATACGCAACCCTTAACAAACCATGGTATTCCTTTCCACCGACACGGGTCTCCACGCACGTACTACACGTGGGTGGTTATTTTAACGTGACTCCCTCACCACTCTGAGGTTGCCCACAGAGGGAGCCAAGGTTGGCTCGGGACTCCGGGTGCGCCTAACCCGTACCTACCGTAGTAGTCCCCTGGAGGGGACTTTCCGTTGAACCCTATACACAGATTGAACACCCTGCTCTGCCAGATTGGACAGACCGTCCAATGCGAGGGCGTTGATAACGCCGCGCGAGGAGTTCAACGTCTTCAGCTGTTCAATCATAGTCATATAGCTGCTCAACATTTTGGACTTCAATAATTTGCCTGCCTGCGTTGCTGTAAATGTATCTACCAGGAGTGTACCAGTGCGCATTTTATACAGGAGTGAACTGGACCACAAATTTTGTCAAGACCCTTTTGTTATACAAACTAGGACTAGGGTGACAGGCCTACACAGGGTATATAGCAGGTTCGCTGTCCCACTCACACTGGTGTTCGGTATAATACCTATTCCTGGCTGATTGCCTAAGGGTGGGTTGGTTCCTAGTCTCCCGTTTAGGCGAAGCAGAAACCAAAACGGTGTATTAGGTGGCGCACCTTCCCCGGTTACTGAAGATCAGAAGCTGAGGCTCAGATGCTCAATCCTTAACCAACCAGGACAGTCCTTTCCACCGATACGGGTCTCCACGCACGGCCTACACATGGGTGGGCATTTAGACCGAATGACTCCCTCGCCTACCGTAGTAGGCCCCGGGACCAAGAGTATATTGATCAACTTACAACTATGTTTGGCGATGAAACCCTATTCCTTACAATTTTGAAACGCTAGTATAACGAGTTGAATCATGGCCATCGTTCGTTTACTAACCTAATTTGTGATTATCCAAAATCAGTTGTGCCAGAAAACATTAATGATGGGCAAAAACTGATTAAGCAGGGTGGTCATTCCACATACTATGAGATAAATGCAAGTCTATGCATTAGTTGCACCAGCATTGTAAAATATTGCATGATCATGTAGCCCTGAAAAGTATTGGTCTCGTTGGACCCACATAACTTGACACAGTCTCAAAAGGATGCTTGTGTTATTGTTGTGCATAAATGCTCAAGAAATATAATGGTGTGGTTCCAAATGACATATAAGATGGTAATTGCTGACGAATCATGAATTTGTGCATATAAGCCATAACGGAAAAAACGAGTCGACTGTATCGGTGTTTCCAGATGAACCAAATCCAACAAAAGTTGTTTGTACTCAGTAGTATAGACCCCTCGGGAGCAGGACACCGCCAACAGGTTACTGGCACAAAGTGATAGGGGATTCCCTTAACCTTGCTAACACCAGTAACCTGTAGGCGAATACCGACTTTGCCAAGGGGAATTTTTTATTTTTTTCTAATTTACATTAATATAATTTTGTGTTACAGTGTTAAAATTCAATTGTTTTATGCAGCATATATATTGTTTGAACTTGTATTAGAAAATATATTGTTTTCCATGTTAATACAAATAATAAAATACGTTGTAATTTTTGTGAACAATATCAATTGTGGAACCAGTATTACAATAACTATTGTCTACTGTTTATACAAACTAATAACAGAATATACTTTCTTATACTATATTATATTAAAGTGTTAAATGTGCATGTGTATGTTACAATGTTCACATATATTACTATTTTGAACACTTTATAATTTCATCACTACTTTGAATCATTATTATTGTTTTGGACCAATATTAATATCATTTTAATTATTGTTGTGCACAATGGATTGCAGATTCCACTTCTTCTTTTGGATTGTTTTAAATGCTGCACAAACTTTGTTGAATATATGTGCTTCTCTGTCTGTCTGTCTGTCTGTCTGTCTTTCTCTCTTCTTTTAGCTCTCGAGTCTCGAATAAATATTCTAAATGCGAAAAGTTATGATGAATCTTTTGCATTATTTTATCGGAAATAAAGCTCCTGCTAACACATACCTTCCTCATTCTTTAAAATATTGCAGTTTTGAAATCTGTCATGAGCTGGTCTACACAATGTCCTTTAGATTTGTATGTCGCTTCTGCTTCTTTTTGCAGCGGGTTCAACCTGGAAAGTGAAAGATAAACATTATATATTTCTGTCCTTTATGTTTAATTATTTTTAAGAATTTGTCCCACTTTGTTTTCAACTAGTTTTGCTTTTTCATAATATATTATAATAGCTGATAAAATATTAGTTTGATTTGATTCACAGGTGTTGACAAAAAATTCTTGATCAATTGTTATTCTTGCTATAATATTGTTTCCCAGATAGATAGTACGCGAAGAGACGGGCATCGTGACAAGTGAGCATTATCCAAAAGTTTCTAGCTAATTTATAAATCTTCTGTTGTCTTATCTGCACATGTACTGCTGGAAGCACATATCATTTAAATATGTGTATTTTAAAAATACCAAGGCAGCATATTTAAAAATACAATATCGACCTTCATGACTATAATATTGGTTCTTAGTAATTACTTTTACTGCTTACCCTTTGTTTAGTGTTTTGGCGAATGTGTAGGCGTGTTCTCCTTTGTATACCATACAATACTCGTTTCTGTATAAATATCTTAAAGTTTCTTCCGATATTTCATTAAATCTCACTAGTAGAAAGCAAAGCTTTATTTAATATTTTAAGTATTGTTATTTTGCCATCATATCCACGGGTCTAGCTTCCTCAATTAAAGATTTTGGTACGGTATTAACTCTTGAATATTTAGAGGCTTGGCTTGCTTTCCGATTTCGTTTAGTAATTCCAGCATAAGGCTTTCTGAGAAAACATCCATTATAAATGGTTTCTTGCTGGTGAGTGATGATATAGTATGTTTTTGTAGGATCCGTTTATATGCTCACATCACGTTTTTCAGTACACGTGAATAATTCAGCTCACGTTTTCAGTACACGTGACCAGCTGTTTATGAAGAAAGAAACATATTTCATGGAAAATTCGGGGTGTGGTAAGATGTATGTCTTCAAATGAATTTAAAACATCATTTAGATAATATCTATATGCCGGAAATAATTGGTTTACTTCTTTGGATTCTTTAACTGATTTTAAACAAAATATTATTAACAAGTGAATAAAAATTACATATATGTAACTACTCTTGTTTGACTAATGATTTGGAAATTTGATCTTCTCCTTGATAATGTTTCCAAATAGTATTTTGCGTATCAAATATGTGTTTTATATCTAATGTTATTTCCCCCGTTTAAGTTGCACTTCCAAGTAAAGTTTTCTTATTAAGAACCTCTATCTATACAGTTTATACAATGAACTACATTCTTCTACTCTGTTAAAGCATATATTATGCCTCCATGTTCACGACATTTAGAAATGACTTATACGTAGATTGTGCGGAAACTCTGATGAAAATTCAATAATAAGATATTTTTTCTGCCCACTGTGTATAAAGTGTGTGTTGCTTTGGATTCCAATCAGTAATGAGCCACATCCGTTCATCTCTAATTCCCTGTACATCACTGTTTAATTTGATGTTCTTAATATTTGTAGACATGAAAACATAGAAAAGTGAGTCAGATTCACGATTCGAACCTGCGCCCTCAAAAGAAAATAGTATCTTAAGTAATTATATTTTTATAGTGTTCCACTTAGAGCCGCTTTCACCACTAAAGTATTACTTTAACTGATGTTACTTAATATTTATGTACAAGTACTGCATTCTAATACAGAACGTTAACCTATTCGTCATGAAAGTTGGAATGAAAATTATAGGTTCGTGATCCAATTCCGTAAGAAGGCATCATTTAATAGGTTTTGGATCACATGGGTATTTTTATTGTGTTTAGCGCCCGCTTTTACTACTATGGTACCTCAGGAGATTTTGGCACTACATTACGTCTATCAACTACATGTGAAAACCATAAAGCTAGATTCATTACATTTCCCTGAGCACAATTTAAAACAGGTATTTTGACATGAATAGGAATCATATGTGGCAAACAGTTCTTAAAAGGTTCCATTTCATCGGTATTTGTAACAATGTGAACAGTTTACGCAAGAAGAAATTTGGCTTTCTTACGCCCTTCTGTAAATATCACAATAACTTTATTAACACGTCTACTTCATATCACCGTCCTCCATTTTAATCCGTGAATCTTTGTGGTAATATTATCATTGGTCGATTTTACCATTCGTTTAGGACCTTGCGTTCGTGAGGAGGTAGAAATAACCACGCTTGAACTTCACAATTTGAAGCATATGTGGAAAGTTCCTAACTTCATATTCACAGTCGTCAATTGAAAAATTAAAATAAACAAATCCTAAATCGGTTAACATGCTTTTATAACGAAGAATTCAATAAAACTAATCGAATTTTTCCTTTTATTAATTGACATATTTGATTTTGTCCTTGAATTTTGCAGCCGACCGTGAGAAAAACATACCAACTTAGCGATTACGCAGTCATTATACTTAAAATCTTTTATTTTAATTTTTTTTTTTATTTTTGGTTAATTACAACATAATGAAGAAGATATGCAATGGCATAGTATACACAAGCGGAGCTATTAGAAACTTGTAAGCATCATCTATTATAAATCCAATTTTTACCACATAGATATTATAAAAGGTTTAAAATATTTGAATAAAGAGTAGCCTACTCTGAACTATCGAAATATTCTTTCATAACAGATTTAGATAAAAATATACAAACCGAATGTTGTCCTGGATTGCTGCTAAAATTGTATATATTACCATTGCAATTGGAAATTTAAGTGTCTATCCTTTTGGTAATCGATCACGTGGAAATATTCCAATAAAATATGGAAGTGTGTGAGGATTTTTGTATGTATTTGATTGATACTCGTGATAATGATAGTGGATCTATTTAGTCTATTTCTAAGAGTTTTTGATATTCTGAGCAAGCAAACCTAATTACCGGTTCACTTAAAGCGGTTTAAAAGGGACATTTATAGAAACATTGCCTTGTTGTAGGTCTGAAATGCACGGCTCGTTAGTACTGATATCCGATTTTAAAATCAAAAGCTAATAAAGTATACCTGTCTGCTTAAGCTCTAAAGGAATAGAATGACCTGCATTATCACAAAGAATACCTAAACAGTTTTTTAATGTTTGATAACACCGTAAATACTTATCTCCTTCAAAATATGGAGCCAGTAGTTGAAAAGGGATTGTTTGTCCTTTAACAAATAATTTACAAAAAATAATGTTAAAATGTTTTAAGTTATAAGTATTTTATGGAAAGCTCCGGGATAGGTTTTATTTGTAGTGAAAACTATTGCACTTATGCGAAGTACTCTACCCACAACATTTCAGCTTTTACTATAGTCTCTTTCGGGATTTTACATGACTGAAGTTCTACTGCGAATAAGTGATAATTCTCACTACTTTTCCGCAGTGCATCTTCATGAGCTAACTGTATAGGGGCCCATGGATATACGCTTCAGAGATAAATTAGCCGAAGCTTCCATTCCCAACAAGATAAAATGCTGGAGGTAAAGGAGTTAGCTTAATCGTTATGGATACATTATTTAATAGAAACTTATTGTACATTTACTGTATATACACCCCATCATTTCAAACTCTTTGCTATCTTTTGTAATATCGTATCGCCATTTTAAACAATTGTTCCCCATGATATCATTCATCTCACAATGGTCATTTAGCTTCCCAAGTGATTACTGTAACCATGTTTCCCTAGCATCAGCGGAACAGTTTAATAGTGCTTCAACATATGTTTTGTATTGATACTCCGGTGGAGGTTGGGTACTGTAACCTCATTTAAAATTGCCTCAATATTTTTAAATAAAGAATTTAAAGAATTATTAACAAGCGTACACTTTTTTCGGAAACAAGAGCATCGCCAGCTTTAAGTGTAAAATGTTTACCAACTTCTTTTACATTTTGCAACGTAATAGTAATACCATATATGAAAAATCCAAATAAATATCTGCGTTTCCGACGTAGTGAAATATTAGTGCTGCGTTATACGGTATAGCATTTTATGTATAGGTTCAACAATATCAGTGTTCTCTACATCTATTTATATTGGATTTTGTTGATAGTGTTAAACGCCTGCTTTTACTACAAATGTCATCGAATAGGAGGACACTAATGATACATGCAATGAAGATGGAGCACAAGTGGAACGACGGGAAAACCGGATGAACCCGGGGGAAAACCCCCGCAACTGTGCCGCTTTGTCCATCACAAGTCCCTCATGTGGTCGCTCTGGATCCGGGCCGTCTAGGTGGGAGTCGGGTGGCGCGGTAATTTTCATTGGATGAGCATCAAATATTTAATGTTAATATATCTTTTATTTTTTTTTTCCTTTCTTTGTGATTGTTGTTGTTGTTGTGCGGGATATGTGTGGAATGAAACTTCTTTCTTTTTACCAAGTTCTATTCCAGATTCTAAATTAAATCTATAGCCTTATTAACCTTTCTTTTTGTATGTTAAGTACTTCCTATTAACCTATCACTGAGCGATAGTTTACATTTATTTCTGTTTGCTGCTATGTCTGTTAAAGCGTTGGCAACTACGTTTAGAAATTCTTTATCTACATTTTTTGCAGCACTTTTAACAATTGTAGACAGAAATCTCCATAATCCTTTAAGCGTACCTAAAATTCCGCGACGTCTTTGAACACTTTTATAGAACACAAAATTTGGATTTTGTTCGTTACTTCTTCCTGCTTGATTTACAAAGTATTTAGCAAACTCGTAATTATTCATCATTTTATTGTTTAGTTTAAATGAAAGTACAACGGTTGAAGAAATGCCTTCCGCAAATGCCAAGAATTCCCTTGTACCGTTCTCAAATGTGTTTTTATAATATTGAAATCATGTTGCAGCAAAGGTACCCAATTTTGAGGATGGAATATTTTTTCCACCACTAAATGTCTGTTATAGATATTTAGTTCTATTGTTCTGTTTTCAATAAATCAGGCAAATGTATCGCTCAACATTTGAAGATCTATCAGATTACCAAAATACAGATAAGCACACATTTCATAAGGAAAACTTAAGTATTGATTCATTGCAGACGGTTCGCGTAAAGTCTTTGCAACGGTGATGCAAAATTTGAAATCGAGTTGTCTGCTTAATTCCGATGATAAATACAAGTTGCAAATATAATGTTCATTCGTTTTCGATTTTAATTCATCTGATTGGGCCGTTTCTTGTTTTGTTGTCTCATCTGATATTTCTTCTTTTTCGATTCATTTCATTTTCTTTTTCTTCAGCTTTATTAAGTTTGGCAGACGATTCGCTATTCCTTATCGCCTAGGAATTAACGCCAAAAAAATCTTTATTTGTTTTATATTTGAACAACATTTTGATATATGTATTTTGCTCTAAAACGAAATTATTTCCAATCAACAACATTACATTATTAGTAATTGTAGATTCTCCTAAGTTGTAACGAAAACTGAAAGTGGCAATACCTGTGTTTGCTACGTGAACTCTATTTGATTTTAAAAGTCTATAACATTTTGTAATATTTACAAATATCCCAAGATATCTTATTTTGGTTAAAGCTACTTCCCATTCCCCAAACAAGACTATTCGCTGAGGCAGTGTATTACAAAAATTAAGTGTATTATTTTTTAAGTGATGTTCAATGTGATTGTTTTATTCAGGAAATAAACCTTGAGGGATATCCTTTCCACTTTAGCAGTATTTGCTTACTGCTTCTTTTAATTCTTACATATTCAGTTTTATCAACTTTAAAAATTAATTTAGGTGGTAGGTTTTGTATTTCCTCTGTATAAAAGATACCTTCTAAATCTTCTAATGTACGCACGACCGGTATACCTATCATTGCTTGTTTAACTTTAAGTACTTCATTGGTCCAATTTTGTCCATAATCTTTTTCGTACTTTACTTTTAGTTCAGATATACGAACAGGATCGCCTATTCTATATCCTTAACATTGGATGGGGAGGAGAAATAGAGCAATACTACGGCCATCAAGCGCTAAATAAATAAGTGTTCGTCGTCAGGAAGCTTACTTTGCTTCTTTATTTTGAACTATAGGAGTAAGGAAAGAACAGTTAATACATGAAAATGTATTTGGATTTCACAGCCGCGTTGCGTCATTGTCTCAATAAACTGGTAAGTTACCTTAACATTGAATGGGAAGGAAAAATAGTTAGCTGCTTCTGCCATTTAGCAACAAATAACTGCGCTACCACTGCCATCTGGCGCCTATTAACCGATTGCGTTTCCCCGGCACTGTATGCTGATTCATATTATGAGACTTTAAAAACTTTCCCGTACGACTTTTAAACATTTTATTTTCAACAAACTTTGATGTGGCAATAACGAACACAACAAATAAAGAATTGCTCAGTTTGGTGCAGTCGTTCGGAAGTAATGCGCGTATACACATTTAGACGCTTCATTGATATATTGTCCCTTCTGCCAAATGTTAAATTTATGGCATGTTTTCTGGATCACACATCAGTGGCCGTAATTCAAAAGAACGTAGATACGTGTGTGTGTGTGTGTGTGTGTGTGTGTGTGTGTGTGAAAGGAACTAAGTGGAGTTCTGAAACTGTTTGGTTGTTTTCTTATTATAGTTTATTCTATTTCCAAATCAGGTAAACAGTTATTTCAGTTCAATGTTAAAACTAAACAATTTTTAATATTTAGCATAATCTTGTAATTTTTCTCTACAGGAAGCATTTTGTGTCACCTTCAAGGATATGATCCTGACGGAGATGTTCTCACATTTGGAATCCAGAATCATATTGGCAACAGCATTCTACAAATAGAAAATCTAGAACCAAATGAAGCAAATGTGTATTTAAAAAAGGAGCTTGATCGTGAGGTATGTAGTTATTATTTTACAGTTAATTGGTAAACTTCACAATGAATATGTTAATAGGGACGGTGGATGTGAACCAATTCTGAAACATGGCCAATTAAGCTAACACTTTTTTAGTAATGTCAGTACTATTATGTAGTACCGGTTCATCAACATCTATCTTAAACATATTTTCTGGTTCAGTTACTTCTGCTTTGACTGTTTAAGTAAAAATCATATTTATTTATTTATTTTAATTACAGATTACATTTGAGTGGAACGCAAAGACAGTAAAAATGCGCCTGGAGCTGTGATTTTGCTGAAAATGTAAACGTTTGAGGGGACTCGGGTCCTACCATGCTTTTCATTGGTGCATTTCTGGTATAATATACCAAGCGCGTAAGAAAAGGCAAAACCGATTGGGCAATCCACACCTTCGAGCTCCGCTCGACGGTTCCTCATAACAGGTTGACTTGTATAAGCAGTGTGTTAATTTACTCCACCACGTGTGCGAATTACCACGCGCTAGATCTTCAGTATATACCTCAGAGAAAAGATTAATCTAAATTTGTATCAGCCGGTGAGAGGGATGAATTATTCACCAACCAGAGGTTTAGGTATTACCAGTTCACAACCCAGATCTTCATTTGTGACAAGCTACGATGCATGTCCATCCCCTTCCCTTCGGTAACATGTCCTGTCCAATACGCTTTTAACAACGCAAAAATGTGTGTAAGACATGAGTGGAGTAAGCGAAAAGACCCCGTATTGGGATGAGTATTTCTAGGTGTGCTTTTAATGTCTTTTAGTGTGCAAAGAACACCAAAGAGATTTTCACTGCACCTCACGTCTATATCAAATTATTTATTGTGTTAGATGCCTTGCGAGCCCATAGTTGGTTGCTTTAAGCCACAGTGTAAGGGTGCTAAACAGTTACATCAATAACCACAACAAGACGCATATATTTTGAACAACTTAATCAACAATTGTACACAACGGGAAAACTGTGTTTGTATGCGAGTGTATGTAAGTGTGTGTGCTCGCGCGCGCGTATATGTGTGGAAATCGAAAATATTTATTTGCTTAAGGGAGTTGTTAAGAAGAGGGAAATTGAGCAGATAAACCTAAAACTTATAATCGCTCAAAACTATGGTCGAGTTAACCGACAGTAGCACAACGGAGAGTTTCTCCGCGATCGAGTATCACGACCGTAGCATTGAAAAGGTTAAAATCTCAGATCAAAATATTCGTAATTTAACAGCTGTTCCTTATGTAAGGAACGAGAAATGAGCTCCAGAGTAAAAACATCGGTAGAGGCTTGCACTATAGCTAGATTCATAAGAATTCTCTTCATTTTCCAGTTATAGCTTCCATTTGCACCTCTTTTGTTTTGCTTGATTTAAGAGTTTATAAAGCTTATTTATAGCACTCCTGAACCTCTCTTTATCTAAACTAAGTTAAGTTCATTTATGGACTCTATTTCACTGTTGAAATTCTCAGCAACCCATTCTATGTTGGGCGTGAAGGACATGTTAATTTTGTTCGGAGCCCTCTTTGTCACTCTTGTGGTTATTTTACGTGCTGTAAATCTACGATGTGGGATCAACGGATTCACTAAGGATTTTTACACCCCTCGTCGGGTGTGAGCCCTGACCTTGGGAACCAGAGGTTAGCATGTTGCACCTAAACTTTTTGTTATACAGAGACTCACTTGTCGTCCCCGTGGTCCCGGAAACAGTGGCAGATTTGAAAAGCATGACACGGAAGAATGTAGTAACACCTGGCAGATAACAATTGTTCAAGAAATGTAGATGAATTTGTGTGCTGCCAGTCCCTTATTTTAATGATTGAGCTACTTATAGGAGGCAATTCAAACGATATAATAAGGGGGGAAATTTTACACCTCAATATAGGACAATAATAAAAAAATTGAACTCCTTGATCGAAAACCCTTTCCGTTGCCCCTTAAATGTTCTGAAGACAATTCAAACTCAGAGAAACAAACTCGAGTGGCATGTGAACGAAATCAATTCAATTCTACAATTTAGCGCACGGTCACATAGCTTTAAACAAACTATTGTTTGCTTATATAAGATTGATCTCTGGGACCAGATTGCAGGGTAAGAAAACTGACTTGACAGTTTTTTGTACACCCTTGATCCAATTGCGCTACAGACCAGGGAGTGTGAGATTCTCTAAATTAACTTACCCTTTATGTACAAAAAGTTATTGAAGCGATTATTTCCAAAACTGTTTATCGACGATATATTATTGCCTAGTTGATTGGCAATGCAAAGATGGAGGCGTGGTTTTTCAATTTGAAATAACAGATATCCATAGAGATGGGATAAGTTCTTTGAAAGATTGTGAGATGTAAAGGAGGCGTGGCACAACTGAATTTCCCCCCAGGGGCCTACTGCGGCAGGTACGGTTTTGGCGCACCCGAGCCACTCGCCGCCATCTCATCATCATCATCGCCACCAACTGAGCCACGTTTTGTGTTTGTGTGCATATTTGTTTGTTTTGTGAGAGCGAATTTACTCGCCTCATATTCTTCCCCTTCTAGGCTTATTCTTTACATGTTAGTATTAAGGCTTTAGATTTATTAACTCCTGCCTCACCAACAGGGATCTTTATTCTATCTCCGTGGTTCCTGTACCACGGTTCCAGCGCGGCTTCCAACATGTGTGCTCTTCGGAGGTCTCAGGCGTGAAGGTTGAGTGGACCCTTCTTACTGCCCCTATGAGTAAGCCTTAGGTGCGGAGCCCGTCCATACCGTTATGTACACCCACGTAGCTTCCTTGGGCCGTTTTAATTTCCCGACGAGCGCTGCTCGTTGGGTTAGAATTACGGACCGGTCGTGTTACCGCTAACGGAAAACCCGGTGTAATCAACCACAGGTCCCCTGAATCCATGTCTGCTTTATTACGCAGCATGGCCTAAAGTGGGGAGCCACAGGTGGTTATATCTGTGGTAGGGGCTTAAAGCCGGGTTGTACATGGTGAAGGGCTTACCCGTATGGACCAGAAGTAGTGGCTGGAGGGTAACTCCTTCTGAGGTACTCCTTGAGATCGGTCTGGTAGGGGTCTACCAGGCGGCACAGACCGGAAAGTATTTTGGTGTCTCTTCTCTCTAACCCGGATGGCAGGCTGACGCCGACGGTTCCGGAAGGGGGTCTTTCTATAATGCTATCTCCGCGCAAAACCTCTTCTTTTGACCGCTTTATAGTTGTGACCTTGGCATGTGAAAAGAAAACTATGCGAGATATCAGTCCGTTTTACATACAACGCGAGAATGACAGGATATGCGGTAAAGTGACCAATGCCACCCGAACGCGAGACGGTACACTTTTGATTGAAACGAAGTCGGAAGACCAGTCCAAGAAACTCCTGAAGGCCAGCTTGTTGGGTTCCTACCCCATAAAGGTGGCCCCCCACAAGACACACCTGTAGAGGCGTCGTAACTACCTCTTGTTTAGACGGTCTTTCCGAAGCAGATATAGTCATTAATTTATCTGACCAGGGTGTATGCCAAGCGTACCGTCTGCTCGGCAAACGAGATGGTGAATCAGTGGCACTGCGTACGGTATTTCTGACTTTTTAGGGCACCAAAATACCCGAGACCCTATACTGTGGATATGAACGCGTCTCTGTGCGACCATATGTGCCAAACCCAATGCGCTGTTTTCGGTGCCAACGGTTCGGTCACACGCAAACTCGGTGCACCTTCGACGCTACCTGTGAACGTTGCGGACAAGCTGCCCACGGAGAAACTGCTTGTGCTCGAGACCCTTGTTGCGTCCATTGTACAGGGAAGCATCCATCTAGCTCCCGGCAATGTCCACGTTTTCTCGAGGAAAAGGCCATCCAGGAGCTGCGAGTTAAGGAACGCCTGACTTTTCCGGAAGCCAGGCGTCACTTCCAAAATTTGCAGCCTGCGACCATCTCAGGCTATGCCGCCGCACTCCTGTTTCCTCAGTGGCACTACAAACCGTGCCTGTAGCCGACGCGTGTACTCAAACAGAACAGACGCCGACCACAACAACCTCGCAGTCTTCAACATTCACATCACCCACCGCCACAAGTTCTATTTCTCCCGAACCTTCACGTAAGCCGCTAGTGAGATCGACACCATCTGTCGCTGCTCCTCATGAGCGCAGTCGCAAGAAACTCAAGGCCACTGATAAGCCTTCCAAGTCCCGTTCTCGTTCTACGAGCCATAGGGAATCTTCCGCATCCCGAACATCAGCAGATAGCGCCGACGAAGGTGGCTATGCTCTTGTAGGTCCAAAGAGTGCAAAGCACAAACGCCCACCTTAACTCCATCTACTTCGTTTCCACCCTTCGTTTGCATCCCAGCTGCAAACTCATATTATGATCATTCGGTAAGCTTTCACGCCTCTAACTGTGCCCCATGGCTCTCCTGACGTGGAATATCCGCGGTGTCCGTACCCATAGGGCCGAATTGCAGCTGTTATTACGGTCCTTTAACCCTCTGATTCTGTGTTTGCAGGACACAAAGCTTCGCCCCCATGATGCATTTGCCCTGCACCAATACCTGCCCATGCGGTTTGACGTTACACCGGAGGAGGGCTCTCCTGCTCATGGGGTGTTATGACCCTCACGCGCAATGACATCTGCGGTCAGCCAGTCTCGCTTATTACTACCTTGCAAGCTGTTGCTACCCTACTTACTCTTCCTGGTTTCTGCTTTACCGTATGTAATGTCTACGTTCCGCCTTCATCTATCCTCTGCGGCGCTGACACGCTCCATCTCTTGTCACAGCTCCCAGCACCTTTTCTTCTGCTGGGTGATTTTAATGCCCACCATCCCCTATGGGGTTCTCCTAGGGCCTGCGCGCGGGGGACCGTTCTTGCTCACCTTTTCGATCAAAATAGTCTGTGTTCTGAACACCGGTGATGCTACTTTCATTTCCGATTCTTCTGCCACGCTTTCCCAACTGGACCTTTCTGTTTGTTCAGCACAGCTTGTTCACTGGTTCCAATGGAACGTAGTATCTGACACTCATTCCAGCGATCATTCTCCTTGTGCCCTCACCATGCTTTCACACCACATTTCCTCATCGCGTGCTAGCACTTGGCAGCTGTCTAAGTCTAACTGGGCGCTCTTTTCCTCTCTGGCTGTGTTTGGCGACCGTCAGTTCCACACGGCTGACCATATGCTTGAGCACTTTAACTGTGTTATACTCTCTGCCGCAGAGCAAACCATGCCCCGGACATCTTCCCGACCTAAACGCTTACCGGTCCCTTGGTGGACTTCTGAGTGCCGCGATGCCATTCGTGCTCGTAGGAGGGCTCTTAGGGTATTTCCCCATCACCCTACGCTGGAGCACTTGATCTTTTTTAAACAAACACGCGCACGGACACGCCGAATTATTCAAGATGGCAAATGGTCTTCATGGAATTCGTTTGTATCTACCTTTAACCGCACAACACTTTCATCCGTTGTGTGGGAGAAGCTCCGCCGTGTTGCCGGTAAGCAGACTGGTACCTCCATACCGGGGCTACTTGTGGGCACCGACACCGTAGTTCTTCCGGTTGCTGTGTCAGATGTCCTAGGCAGCAAATTCGCAAATGTGTCCAGTTCAGCCAATTATCACCCGGCGTTCCGTGCCATTAAGACGGAGGTGGAGTCTCAGAGTCTCTCTTTCCGGTCCTCTGACACTGAGTGCTATAACACATCATTTAGCATGCGAGAGCTGGATGCCTCACTAGCATCTTCTCGGCATTCCGCTCCAGGACCCGATGGTATCCACATTGCCATGCTTCAGCATCTCTCTTCTGATGGTAAACTCTATCTCCCGAGCCTATATAACCGTGTTTGGCAAGAGGGTGTGTTTCCTGCGGCTTGGCGTGAAGCCACGGTTGTTCCTATTTAAAGCCGGGAAAGGATCGCAGACTTCCTTCCAGTTACCGTCCTATCTCCCTCACCAGTGCAGCCTGTAAGGTGATGGAGCGAATGATCAATGGGCGGTTACGATGGTGGCTCGAGTCTGAGAAACTCCTCTGCAATATCGAGTGCGGCTTTCGCCGATACCGCTCTTCGACTGACCACCTAGTCTCCCTCTCGACTCATATCCTGAATGGATTTCTGCGCAAGTGCCAAACTGTGGCCATATTTTTCGATCTCGAGAAAGCATATGACTCCTGCTGGAGGGTTGGCTTATTGCGTACGTTGCATAAGTGGGGCTGCCGTGGCCGCCTTCCAGTGTTCTTCCGCGAGTTTATGGAGAAGCGGGTATTTCGTGTATATGTTGGTTCTGTTTGCTCGCGCGTATTTAGTCAGAAGAATGTAGTACCTCAAGGTTCGGTTCTCAGTTACACCCTCTTCGCCATCGCCATCAATCCTATCGCTTATTGCCTTCCTGCTGGAATTTCCTCATCCTTATTTGTTGACGTTTTTGTAATTTATTGCAGCTCTCGGCGCACATGCCCTTTGGAGCGTCGCCTTCAGGCCTGTCTCGACCGTCTGCACAGTTGGAGCGTTACGAATGGTTTTCGTTTTTCTGCCGAGAAAACCGTTTGGTTCAACTTCTGGCGTCGGAAACGTTACGCGGCGCCTTGCCTACACCTTGGGCCGGTACCGCTGCCCTTCGCCGAAACTGTGAAGTTTCTTGGCCTAGTGTTTGACAGGAAGCTTAGCTGGTCGTCTCATATTTCTTCGTTGAGGGCTTGATGTGATCGAGCACTTAATATTTTACGTGTTTTATGTGGCACATCCTTGGGAGCAGATTGCACTGTACAATTACAGCTATATCGTTCGCTTGTTCGCTCTAAGCTTGATTACGGGTGCATTGTGTACTCTTCGGCATGTCGTTCATTTATACGTCGTTTAAACCCCGTTCACCATCGAGGGATTCGCCTGGCACTGGGTGCGTTTCCGACGAGCCCAGTTATAATTTGTCTGCTGAGGCTGCTGAACCTCCGCTGTGCTATAGGCGTGAGGTCCTTCTTTGTAGCTATGCCATCCGCCTCCATGCAATGCCGGATCACCCGTCTTTCAATCTATTCTTTGACGAGTCTCTTGACCGTCAATATGCTGTTAGTGCGCTGGCCTTGCTTCCTGCCGGGGTTCGCTTTCGTGAATTGCTTCGCCTGTTGGATGTTCAGCTATCGGCTCTGCTGTCACTGGGGGAATGTTCATCCCCTCCTTGGTTACGCTGCGACACCCCGGTCCACCTACGGTTGGCATCCATGACGAAATCAGTTACTCCACCCTCGGCCTTCCGCTCCGCTTTTTTAGAGTTCCAGGCCCAGTTTCCCAACCATTGTTTTATTTTCACGGATGGTTCAAAGGATGACCGTGGTGTGGGATGTGCGTTTGTTTTTAATTCGCGCAGTTACGCGTTTCACCTATTGGGGCAGTGTTCAATTTTTAACGCCGAACTTTTCAGTATTTATCAAGCTCTTGTTTTTATCCGGGGACAGGATTTTAGGCAGTTTGTTATGTGTAGCGATTCCCTCATTGCACTACAGGGCCTGCGTGAGCTGTATCCATACCATCCTTTGATACAGCGTATTCAGGATCGCCTGCATTCGCTCGCTGATGCTGGCGTCAGCGTGTCGTTTGTTTGGGTTCCTGGTCACGTAGGTGTGAACGGGAATGAGCAACGGACGCAGCTGCCAAGTCCGCGATTTTAAATCCCACTGTTTTTAGCTCCACTGTTCCTCCCAATGATGCTCGTGTCGTCCTGCGCCGGGCCATTCTTTCGCGCTGGTTCGCGGAATGGTCCGGGGTGCGTGGGAACAAACTCAGAGAGGTCAAGTCCCTTCCTGTCCCCTGGACTACTTCTTCGCGTGCATCTCACCGCAATGAAGTGATTTTAGCGCGTCTGCGTATTGGACACTGCCGTTTTAGCCATGAGTACCTTTTACGTGGGGAAGCCGCACCCCAATGTGCTTCGTGTAACGAGCCTTTGACAGTGCGTCATTTTTATTGGAGTGCCACCTTTATACTGTGCTGCGTGGGTCCCTATGTCTGCCTACTGACATCCCCACCCTTCTCGGCGACAATCCGGACTTTTTAATTTTCTCCGCCGCTGCGGGATGTACAGTAGGATTTAAATTTTTATCTTGGTTTTATCCTTTTAAATTTTGGCTCTTTTAACTACTCTAGGGCGCTAATAACCAATGCAGTTGTGCGCCCTAAAGCCATACTACTACTACTGCTACTGCCACTGCCACTGCCACTGCCGCCCCTGCCGCCGCCGCCGCCGCGACCACCACTAGTAGTACTACTTGTACCGCCAGTACCAGTACTACCACTACCACTACCACCACAACCACCACCACCACCACCACCACTACCACTACTACTACCACTACTCCCACCACCACCACTAGTAGTACTACTAGTACCACCAGTACCAGTACTACCACTACCACTACCACTACCACTACTACCACTACTACCACTACTACTACCACTACCACTACTACTACCACTACTACTACTACTACCACTACTCCCACCACCACCACTAGTAGTACTACTAGTACCACCAGTACCAGTACTACCACTACCAGTACCACTACCACTACTACCACTACTACCACTACTACTACCACCACTACTACTACTACTACCACTACTACTACCACCACTACTACTACTACTACCACTACTACTACTACTACTACTACCACTACTACCACTACTACCACTACTACCACTACTACCACTACTACCACTACTACCACTACTACCACTACTACCACTACTACCACTACTACTACTACTACCACTACTACCACTACCACTACTACCACTACTACCACTACTCCCACCACCACCACTAGTAGTACTACTAGTACTACCAGTACCAGTACTACCACTACCAGTACCACTACCACTACTACCACTACCACCACTACTACCACTACTACTACTACTACTACCACTACCAGTACCACTACCACTACTACCACTACCACTACCACTACCATTACCACTACTACCACTACTACCACTACTACTACTACTACTACTACTACAAGTGAACCTGACGTACATTAGGACGGTGAACATCAGGCTGTCCCATTGGCCCAATAGGAACTGAAAGTCTTACACAACGAAAACCTAAATTCTCATTGGCTAAATATTTCTGTGGATGAATATCATACTCTACCATTGGCTCACAATGACATAGTGAAACAAAAAATCTGATGTTTCAATAACATGACTCTCTCTACCTGTTCTGTAAACAAAGTATTCTCTCAAATATTCTTTAACCTACATCATGCTAATCGAAATAAACATTAGCAGAACTGGTGTTATTATTTGCTTGATTGTAAGTAGAATGGCCATGCTCGCTAAGGCGTCTCGCTTTGGTGCTTTGTGGGCAGGGGATCGTGGGTTCGAGTCTCGCCTTGGGCATCGGTGTTATATGTTTGTGCAATGTGTATATGTTTGTGTAAAGGAACACTAAAACCAGCAATCATACAGTAATCATACGGGGGGGATGTAAGTAGGGGATACAGCGCCGGAGTTCTCACCGGACTCTGGTACTGTTTTAGAAAAAAAAGTGAAATGAGGGCATACATTAGGTTAAAGCGATAGTCAATTCCTTTAAAAGCTGGTCGCTGTTTGAAGCAATTGAAGTTCAGACCGCTTTACATGGTCCCGTTTGAGAAAAAGTTATGTAGTTCAAAATTGAAACCAGTAACAAAGAATATCTCGAAAACGGTCAACTGTACTAAGAAAAATACCTATATGACGTAAATTATGTGTTTTTTTTTTTTTTTTTTTTTTGAGATCTACATTTTTTTGGTAGAAAGTTTTTGTTTATCTCTTACGGCTTAACTGTTATGCAAAACTCATTCTGAATATAGAGACCTTCAGAAGCTATATCCAGGAAATTCAAAGCATATATTTTATTTACGATGTAAATATTTTTAATATACGACAGTTTGATAAAAGTCATTAGAGCCATTTCTGAGGAAATCAAAATGTTTGAAGTGCTTTCCATGTTAAGAGTAGTTGGGGTCGGGGGATTATCTTGAAAATCTTTCTGTCCCGTCCTTGGAAGATACTGGACCTAAAGTTTGCTATCTACTGGTCTTTTCGTTTTTGAGCTATGCTGTGCACACACACACATACAGACACACACACATACGGATCTTTTCCTATAAATGCTTTTCTCGGACTCAGGGGAACTCAAAAAACCCACATTTCCAGTGAAATCTTGACATAAACTTCTTGGGCGGAATATATTACTTTCTCTAGCTACAATGTGAATTTTATCTACTTATCTACATACGTGCTTTAAAAAGTAAAAAGTACCTACCGTACCAACATTCCCTCATGCTTTACGCCGGAAACTATTGTGGTAGATTCAAATGAATATTACTCAAAATCTAACACCTATTTATACTATTGAATAAAATCAATACTGAGCCCGAGAAGGTGCTTTACTACAAGTAGCTGATCCTAAAATTCTATTGCCCCTATATGGAAACTTGGCGTTTGCTGTAAGTTATTTGCTGTCCCTAGTATTACGTTTGGGGGTGCCACTTGTTTATCCACCCTCTCCATATAGTCGATTATAATCACGGAACTCGTTGTATGTATTCATAGTAATTGTTCCATGCATTCTCTTAACAAGTACCGCTACTGGTTGTTGCACATTTGCGGGTGTAATTGTTTCTGACACGCTGGCAACTGGGCTTTTACGCGGGACAATTTCCTTAAAGACGGGTTTTGAAAATCTTCACTCCTTCTTGTCTGGCAGTTTTGAATCATTTTGCAGCAGCTGAAAATGGGTTTTGCCGATATTGATCTTTAGTAGTTTCAAGATCTGTTTCCTCGCATTAATTTGCAGTCCGTAATTTCCATAACGTTCGCGTTGTGCCTATGAACAGCTTGGGAGTTTGGGCATGCACCTTCATTTCCTGCATTTGGTGGGACACTGTTTGTACCAACTTAGAAACTTCCGCCATTTCCTGCAGTGGCCTTGCTTTTTGCCATTAGAAGTGGTGTATCGTGCGGTGACTAGGTCAATCCACTTTCAAGCTAGATACTGAGCGGTTTCGATTCTTCGCACAAATTGAGTCAGGTGCTCGACCGCTTGTGGGTTACTTGACAAGACTTGCTCCAATAGTGATGGGTTTAGACCCCTTAGAATATATTCGATCCATTCTATTTTTGTCATGCTCATTAGTGAGTGCATTATTTTAACCAGGATGCAAAGCTAATTTAGAAACTTTAACTTTCTGTACTATGTACTTAAAAGTAAGTAGGGGAATTGCGTTCCGCCCAAAAATCCGGTGCTTTGATTTTAACGGAAATACATGGTTTGAGGTACTCTGAATCCAAAAGTGGATTAACAAAAATTCATATGTGTGTGTACTGTTCTTGGCTGTGTGTGCGTGTGTTTGAGAGAGACAGAGAGAGAGAGAGAGAGAGAGAGAGAGAGAGAGAGAGAGGGTAGGGGGAGGGACGCAGAGATTGAACAGCATATGTAAACGTGAAGGGTTTTTGTCTAAGAGAATCTGCGTTAGAAAATACCAAACATTGATATTTAAGTTCTGTATCAACCAAAGATGCCATATAAAACGTTAAAGATAATCTTAAATCTCACTAACATTTATAAAATTTTCATTTACTCTACAATGGCTATAACAATTTGGAGTAAGCCACTGTATTTTAAA
This sequence comes from Hymenopus coronatus, assembly GCA_030762935.1. Classification (NCBI taxonomy): domain Eukaryota; kingdom Metazoa; phylum Arthropoda; class Insecta; order Mantodea; family Hymenopodidae; genus Hymenopus; species Hymenopus coronatus. The sequence continues at coordinate 192,525,694 of CM060900.1, read as the reverse complement.
GATATTATCCCGACAACCAAATCGTATATATTCAATTTTCTAGAGATAACCTCTGAAATTCCCTTCATGGTGAATATGCTTTGTATACCTAGTACACCTACAATACGAGACAGACAAAATCTTGAGACGTAAAAAATGTACATCTTGTTAAATGAACTGAGCTTTACTTATTGATGCCCTTTACCTGGTATGGCTCAGCGTTCCATTGTACATTGTATGTGAAACACCACTTAATTTTTCTGAGGCCTCTTTATCAAGTTTGAGATTTTTTTGTGCCATGGGTCTACGAAAGGGGACCATATATTCCCTTTTGAAGTAAGTGATTCCGAGAATTTTTGCTCCCGAAGAAAATAAAATGTGCCCTACGTCGGCTTTGAACCTTGAGAATCAGAATCTAGCATGTAGAATGGGATGCTGAGAACCGCAGCAGTTAAAGAGCATCCATAAATAAAACCTATTTAATTTTATCTTGTACCGGATACTGATGAAATGTGTTGTTTTAATTGCTGTTTTATATGCTTGCTGACACAAAAGTGCAGAATTTCAATGGATCCCATTTTAATTAAAATGTATAATTTTTCTGTCATTTTATGCCATTTTAGTTGTCAATCTTCTCTTTTTTGATTTTACAGGATTATCCCGCCAGTTTGTTCCTCTTTCTGTATTTATTTAGTTAATTTCTTGCATTTATATTATGTATGAATTTTATATTCTAGATACTTTGTATAAGTGGCTATAACTTTTTCAAATGGCAGGAATGTCACTTCTTAGCTTAATAATAGTAATAATATTATAATTAATAATAATAATAATAATAATAATAATAAAAATAAGAATTAATATTTCTACTTAAAAGTTAGTCTGGGTTAGTATGGGTGAGTTTTCGCCAGGGGAAGAGATAGAACTGGGTACTGTTGTGAATTCATGTGCCAAATTCGGGATGGGACGACAGGTGAGCTTTCGCTTTTCGTTTTAGCTAATGAGAGTGCACAATCAGGTTGCTCTTGCTCTTATCCTCAAGCCGTGAATTTCTCTATAAACTCAAAATAGGTAATGCTGCAGTTTATCAGATATGCTTGACAAGCAATTTTATTATTTTTCTTTTAAGACCATTCAAATAAGAATATACAATACACGCACATTCTTTAATTACTTTTCTTAATTATCTCACCATTAAGTATCTACCTACGTTTGTGCTTGTTTAGAAAGTATGCGCATGTAAATATTCATTTATAACTTTATGTGCATTAATATTTTTAAAAATATATAAACAAATCTCAATTATAGGTCCGTCATTTTTTAAAAAGTGTTATAAGTATTATGAAAGTCATTTGAAATATTTTAGGTCATGAAAATTTCCCCAAGGGGCCTACTACGGTTGGTACAGGTTTGGCGCATCCGGGGTCCCGAGCCAACCATGACTCCCTCTGTGGGCATCCTCTGAGTGGTGAGGGAATCAGTGGGTTAAAATGCCCACCTACGTGTAGGCCGTGTGTGAAGACCCGTGTCTGTGGAAAAGAATATCCTAGTTGGCTGAGGGTTGCGTATCTGAGCATGGGCTTCTGTTCTTCAGTAACTGGGGAGGGTATGCAGCTTAATACACCACCTTGGTTTCTGCTTCGCCTAAACGGGGGCTAGGGATTAACCCACATCTAGTCAATCGGCCAGGACTAGGTATTTTACGGAACTCCGGGGTGAGTGGGACGGCGTGCCTGCTATATTCCCTCGTGTAGTCCTGTCACAGCAGTAGGATGATCCCTCGTTGGGCTCCGTAGTGGGTGGGGAGCACTGGGGTTGAACATAAACCATATCTTATGGCACCTAAAGTCAAACCTTTCAATATTAGTAAAGACGTAGGAAAAGAAGTAGTCGAGTCATGCGGTCCTCGCTACTTGGTTATTAATTAGGCAGAGGAGGGAAAGCAGTTTTTAACGGTAAGCCCTTTCATTATTCAAAAGGGTCTTGACAACATTGCTGATCCAGTGAAGTCCTGCGTTTGAGCTCGAAGAGGCACTCTCCTGGTCGAAGTCATTTCAGCTTCCCAGGCTGCTAAAATACTGAAAGCCTCAATGTTGACCAGCTATTCTGTAAAAGTCGAATTGCGTAGATCCTTAAACTCCTCCCGCGGTGTGCCTCTTCCACCTTTATAAGGCCTATTTCTGGAAAAGCATCATCCAAAACTTCAACCTCGGGCAGTAAGTCAGGCGTAACCGTCGAGTATTGTGCACAGTGAAAGCCTTTAAAACGGAATATGTGCGGACTTACTTCTTAAAAGAGCATGTAAGGTCCTCTCCCAAACCATTTAAGGGACAGAAAAGTCCACTTTCTTCTCTGCGCAGATCCTGTAATGAGGTATCTTTTGGGGAGAGAACTGGTCGGTGACCACCATTTTCGCCAATCAGTACCTCTAATCGGTTCGAGGTTCTTTAACCGAAATTATTTATTGGAAGGAGGACCTCCCGTGGAGGAGATGGACCAGGAGCATTCTACCCTCACTACCAGATGGTCAGTGCGTAAGCGGCAGGATCGTGCCACTGAAAAAAGTGTTAGTCCGACAGCTAAGAAGAATAAACCAAACCGACCAGCATTGCAGAATATGCAGAAACGCCTTTCGATTTAAACCTTATCCCATACAATTTCCCATGGCTATCCTACAGTGGAACATACGAGGAAATAGATCACAACGACCAGAGCTGGAATTGTTGCTCCGCCAATATCAGCCTTTGGTCGTATGCTTGCAAGTGACTAAGCTCCGCCCCCAAGACCATCTTACAATAAAGCAGTACTCTTCTGTCCGTTATGAGTTATCGCTGGCGGCTGGTGTCCCTGCACATGGGGGCACCATGATTCTTATCAGAGATGATATTTGAACCCATACATTCGGACATTCAGTCCATCGCTGTACGCATTAAGCTTCCTTCAATTAGCTCCACCATTTGTAGTACCTGTTTGCCTCCATCTGATAAACTCTCGCGCACTCATTTAGAAGACCTCGCCTCCCAGCTGCCAAATCCTCTTTTGTTGGTGGGGGACGTGAATGCCCAACACCCCCTTGGAGCTCTCCTCGGGTTTGTGCGAGAGGACCCGTAATCGCCGATTTCTTGGATAAAATAATCTCTCTACTGAACACCGGACAGCGTACATTTCTTTCTGACGACTTCAATAGCTTTTTCTCGCCTGGATATCACAGTTTGTTCTCCACAGTAGGCAGTTTCTTTAAAATGGAATATCATCTCTGACTTACATTCTAGTGACCACTTTCCTATCTTTATGTGTCTCCTAGTACCGGGTGTATGTTCCACACGATTAGCTAGATGGTGCTTAGAACAGGCCAAGTGGAACCTTTATTCTAGCTTGGCCATTTTTACTACAACGCCCATGACTTTGTGGATGTTTTAGTCCAACACCTCACCGAGACAATTATCTCCACTGCCGAGTTTTCAGTTCCTCACTCAACTGGACACCCCCGTCAATTTCCTGTCCCTTGGTGGACGGATGATTGCCGAAGTGCTATTCGCGCTCGCAGACGTGCTCTCAGGACTTTCCAGCGTTGCGCTACTTTGGCTGTTCTTATACAATATAAAAAGCTGCGTTACCAATCTAGACGAATATATAGCAAGAAGACATCATGGAGCAGCTTTGTAGCACTTTTTACTCGACATACACTTCCTCTGTTGTATGGGATAAGTTACGTTGTGTAGCCGGAAAAATGCGACCCATATGCTGATAGCCGGGCTTAAGATATCTGCAGGCCCTGTGGTTGATACATTTGACGTGACTAACACTCTTGGCAGTGCTTTCGCCCAAGGGTCTAGCTCTGACTATTATTCCCCTGAGTTCCTTACAATTAAGGCCCAGTTGGAATCTCAGGAGTTCACCCTCCACTCTGGGATCAATGAAGACCATAATCGCCTTTTCACCTTGGCGGAGCTACACCATGTACTTTCATCTTCACGAACGGCTGCAACCAATCCAGATGGACTCCACGTCTAAATGTTGAACAACTCTCTCCTGACGGTAAGGCTTTACTCCTCGAGGTCTATGAGGCCACCCTCATACCTATTTTGAAACCTGGAAAGGACCGTCACCCTCCTTCCAGCTACCATCCTAGTTCCCTTGCCAGTTGTGCTAGCACGGTGATGGAACACATAATCAACGGACGGTTGGTATTGTGGCTGGAATCCCACAATCTTCTGACCAACATCCAATGTGGTTTTCGCAGAAGTCAATCTGCGGTTAACCACCTTGTTTCGCTATCGGATCATGAACGGCTTTCTCAAGAACTCAGAGACGGTTGGGATATTTTTTGACCTCGAGAAGGCTTATGATAACTGTTGGCGGCCGGGCATTTTACGCTCCCTCCACACCTGGAATATTCGTGGACGCCTACGGTGGTTCAGGATTTTTTGTGGGACCGCGTTTTCGGAATAATGGTCGGCTCGGTTTTGTTGAAATATTTTATTCAACAGAACAGAGTGCTGCAGGGCTTGGTACTCAGCGTGACGCTGTTTGCTATAGCGATGAACTCCATATCGCAATGTGTTCCGCCAAGTGTCTCGTCCTGTTTATTCGTGGACGACTTTGCAATCTTCTGCACTACTCTGGGTACGCCGTTTATGGAACGCCGTCTCCAGCGGGTTTCGACAATCTCTTTGATTGCAATTCGAAAAACGGCTTTCAGTTTTCACCTGAGAAGACAGTCTGCGTTAACTTCTGGCGTCTTGTGTGGCGAATGGCACCAACTCTTCTGCTCGGGCTAGATTTACTTTCCTTCGCAGATGAGGTGAGATTCGTGGGGTTGATGTTCAATCTGAAAATATGCTGTTCACCTCATGTAGCACAGCTTAAAGCGCGGTGTGACCGTTCTCTAAATATTTTACGGATATTAATTGGCACATCATGGAGATCAGATCGGACAGTATTTCTGTGTCTTTATCGTGCAATAATCCGATCCAAGTTAACTATGGCTATATTATTAATTCTTCCGCACGCCCATCTGTACAGAGAAAGTTAGATACTGTCCATAATCAGGGCATCCGTGTGGCTGTTAGTGCTTCTGCAACGAACCCAGTTGTTAGCATTTACATCGAATCGGCGGAAGCGCCCCTTTGATTTAGACATGATGCGCTGCTTGGCAACTATGGTTGTGTACTTCGCCAGGTATCACTTTCTCCAAAGCCTACAGGTTTTCGTTTTAGAGAGCTTCCTCGGAACTACGGCATAACGCTACCTAGCATGTTTCTCACGGGAGAGAGGGTGCCACCTACCTTGGTTACGTACGTCCTCCCACCTCGATTTCGGGATGTTGAAATTCGGGAAGTCTAACATGTCTGCGTGTAGTATCCGAATGTGCTTTTTGGAATTTTTATACCATTACAGTGACCGAATTTGTATATACACCGATGGAAGCAAGTGTACTCGGGGTGTTGGATGTACCTTTGTTACTGGAACGAACCACATACTTTCGGTTTGCTTAGTCACACATCCATTTATACTGCGGAGCTGTATGCTATTTATCGAGCCATTCAGTACTTTTGCCGTCGAAAACTGGATGCCTGCCTAATTCTGAGTGTTTCGCTCAGGGCACTTCAGAGGATTCCTTTGCTGTACAAATACCATCCGTGAGTGCAGCACATTCAAGATTCCCTCAACATTTTACACGCTTCTGTCGTGAATGTGGATCTCGCATGGCTTCCTGGACACATTGGGCTGTCCAGTAATGAACTGCTGGATGAGCTTTTAGGCTAGTTTTGCGGAGAGCTTTATCTTAGTGCTGGCATACAGAGTGTTCTTCTCTCCCCAGCAACAAACGAGCAATAAAGGACCTTCCAGTACACTGGTCTACCTCCTCTCGCTCTTCTCGCCGCGAGGAAGTGATTTTGGCTTGTCTTCGCATCGGTCACTGTTTTATTTTTACACACAGCTATCTACTCAATGGGGAACCTGTACCTATCTGTCCGCTATGTGAGGCTCATTTATCTGTTTACCATGTGCTGCAGGAGTGTTTTGTTCTATCTGCCCTTTGAACAACTACTCAGCTTCCAGTCTCCCTTTCCAAGGTCCACGGCGATGACAACCAAGCCATCGATAGGGCTTTTAGCTTTTTACGCCAAGTGCCTTTTCTAAAATCTTTTTAGTTTTTTACTGATTTTAAGAGCATTGGTTTTATTTATTTCTACTTTTGCACTGGAAGTTTAATTTTAGATGGCTGTTCTTTTTAGTTTTCTTGTTCGTCCCGTTTTTAAATCCCTCTATGCCCATGGCCCTATAATGTTTGTTTCCTCTCGGGTTTTATTTGTGACGTTGGCCATATTTTATCCTTGATCTCTTTTTATATTGTTTACTGTCGTTCCCATGCATTTTAAGGACGCTAATTACCTTGCAGTTGAGCGTCCTTAAGCCCCATTCATTATCATCTCCATTAATAGCAAGGCGTGTGAGGCTACTCTTCGGAATTTGCGCCGTGCAATTCTAAAGAAACGGCCAGGAAAATGGGCAGAAAATATGCTCCTTCGACACGATAACGCTCGTCCCCACAGGAGTTGGGAAGCTGTTGCCATCGCTGAGATGCAGTTATAGGTGATACCACGCCCACGTATTTGCCTCACTTAGCTTCTTCTGATTACCACCTGTTCGGGGCTATGAAGAGACCTTTCTGCGGACATCAATTCGCCGTCTCAGAGCAATTACAACCAGCTGTCCTGAATGGATATGGCAGACACCAAAGAAGTGGTTCCTGGAGGGCCTTCAGGAGTAATCAAGCGTGTAGAGCTCAATGGAGACTATGTTGAGAAAGTAGACATACTTCTGAGGCATAGACGTTCTGATAAGTTGTAAAAAAAAAAAAAGGATATAATGTGTAATTTGTTATGGAACGCCTCTCGTACCAGTCACGCACGCTACTGCGGCGCCACCTCTCTCTGTAAGTTGGAAGGAGTGAAGCCAAATAGGTTCCCACCCATGCAGATAAAAGACTTCGACAGTGATACTTGCGAAAGAAGTCACGGGTCTTCCTTCCCAAGCAATGCCAGAACTGTTATTTTGAATAGCTCAAATACAGAAAGGTTCAACGTCTTACTCAATAGATAGTAATTCAAGTGAAGGCTCTTAGATTTGAGAACCTTTACGCTTACTCAAAATCAATGCCACAGCCAATATACGCATACCTGGTGAATGTGCTAAAATTACATATGATTTAGAAGTTACACATTTAAGGATGGCGAAAAATTACTTTAACCTTCGGAATGTGGAGAAAATGCAATATTCGTATTCAACGACTTCATCCTTGAGTAGCAGAAAAAGATAACATCGGTATATGTTGGATAGTGTGGATAGATACCACAGCGTAGACATCGTGTGCAAAAGTACTTAACATGTAATTTGGAACTATTCAAATATGATTGTGCTTTTCAAATAAGGCAATCTGAACTTAAAACGAATATATGATGATCATATAAGTGCAGAAGTGAGTTATTCAGAATTGAGACAGTTGTCCAAACAAGCGTGGAGGAGTAATGATGGATCGAACCTGCAATCCTTAATTGTCACAGAACTCAAAATGCCGTTGATGTAAAGGATGATACATAAATTGTTTACATGTGTTTATCAGGATGAATAGATAAGAAATGCCAATAATTTCGGCTATGAATATTGATAGGCTCCAACCAGGAGAGTCACCCCTCCAGAGGTGTGCTTAATCGTCATATCATACATCGAGATGTATCGGGAGACTATCAATTCAGGGACGAAAACGTATTAAGTGTTATGTAAGGCAAGCATTTGCCGAAAATACTTCATAAAGGGCATGGGAGAACTTGAACGTTTACTGAGGAAAGGCAAAAGTCACTGGATCTTCAACATGAGAGTCCATCGGAAACCTGAAACTGAAAATAAATGTGTTCGGGATTCGATAAGAACAAAGCTATAATTGCCTGTATTTCTTGATAAGGATATATCGGATAATATTAGACTGCGTAAATGCAAGGACATCCCTTTACGATTCAAACGGAACCGTTTCATTTCGAAAAATAATAAAAGACATAGCCAATCCTATACATCATAGTGAAGTAGCACCTAAAAGATTTGTTAAACACATTGTTGCAAAGAAGAAAATGAAGTACAGGACTCTTACTTCTATGGCAAAAGCTATTGCGACAGCAGTGGATAAGAATCTGGGAAATATGTCAACAGCCAGAGCTCCCTGGGTAAACAGCTAACCTCAATAATGGACAAGTCCAATATTCTAAAATAACGGGTGAGTGCGATAAATGTTATATTAGGGAGGTGAGCTTATATTTTTCGATATACTTTAACGCCCGCTTTTACTACTTGTGGCACCGCAGGAGATGATACTCATAATAATGGAATGAAGATGGAGCATCAGTGGAATGTGATGACGGGAGAAACCGGAGAACTCGGAGAAAATCCACACCTGCGCCGCTTTGTCCACCACAAATCTCCACACGCGGTCACTTGAGATTGAACCGGTCTAGGTGAGATACGAGAGATCTAAGCACACGGCCACGGCGCGGCCCTGAGGCCAGCTTATTATTACACTGCAAATGAAACCGTACAGCGTCAACTCGCTAGGGACATGTTAAAGTTGGTACTTAAATTACAAACATCCTTTAAATGGAGTGGCAATTGCCTGCTCTGTGACCTCAGCACTGCATACAAATATAAGAGCAGATACAATAGTAAGGTTAAATGATACGAAAATTGAAAGCTAGTGAGCACCCATTCTAATAGGCGACATATGATTCCGTTTCACAGCCACAGCTAATCAAACGAAAGATGGTAATATACTAAATATTAAATTAAAAATTTCGTACAAATGGAGTGTAACAGTTTAAATATGCATTAATTTAATTATAGATGCTGAAATTATCACAGTACAACAACGTTTCGTGCCACACAGCAAGGTAATAAGGGAAAAGTGTCATTCCCTGAAGGGTCACATCGTGTAATGTCTGAGTTTCTGAAACCTGTAGCTGTTCCCTGAAGAATATAATAAGATCACCATGAACATAAGAAACCACTTTCTCGCCCCAAAGAGCAAGATGAAGAAGAGCATAAAGTAGACAACTTTTGAGAATACCTGCACTCATAAGCCAGCGTTCTGGACGCTACCCTAGGAGTTGCGTTACGAATATAGAGACTATAACTTAAGAAATAAAATCGTTCCATTTGCAAATAACAGTGTTCAGATAAGGGAAGAGAGCTATGTGGCAAGTTCAGGCTTTTATGAGTTAATATTCAAGGGCGTGCCTCAGAGCTCGTCATATATCGAAAACGTTCTGAATGTTTGTTTTCAGATATTGAAAAGAAAACTGTAATTCACTGACAGGACAACAGCAGAAACGTTGATGTAAGAAAGAGCAATGGACTAAATACAAAAATATAATATGCGGTCTAATTGTCAGTAAGTACAGTTTGTGACTCGAATGAAAGGGACTGACACCCAATAGGAAGTTGGAATATATATATTGGTCTGACTCTAAAGTTCTTTAGCAGGCTGACATTAATTCATTTTTAGAAATGGGATTTAATTCATAATTTAGAAATATGAGAGAAAGAAGCAGAGTTGAAAAGATAATAATAAATTCAAATTTTAATTAAATGACTCTACCCTATTCCCAGCATACGTTTTATACAAATTGTAAGAAAACAAAAGACAGGACAAACTAATCATCTTCACACTTGAGCATTTAAGCAAAACTACATAATACAGTATAGAGCAAGGCTTTCAGTTGTGCCGTAAATAATATTCCATATTTTTCCTTTTATAGTGATTTTGCTATCAAACATTGCTAAAATAATTCCATACTGAATTAAATACACAAGCATGTTGTAATGCATAAATAGTTTGGTAAAAATTTGGGTTTTTTACTATACCTTTCAATGCATTATATGACTTCTTTTAATCAACACTATCTGAAGCTTTTGTTGGAATTTCATTCATTTTTCGTTCAACATGAAATAGCAGGCAACTTGAGTTTAAAACAAATCAAACTGATAGTGCGCAAGCTTTTCAATCAAGCATTCTATGTTTTAAACTTTGTTTGTGACCATGTAAAATTAAATTAAATTTAGTTATATTTATGGACCCAATTTAAACTCTGCGGTCCGTAGCGTCCCATTATATATTGGGCGTAATAATTCGCTTAATTTTTCTTAGAGGCCTATTAATCAGGGTTGAGTGCTTTTGGGTGCCAAACATCTACGCCAAGGAAACAATGGTTCTCCAAAAGAAGGCATGATAAGGGTTTTTACCACCGAAAAAGTCCATCGCCCTCCGAAGGGTTAAACCCCTTGACCTTAAGAACAAGAATCTAGCATGTTACCGCTAGACCACGGAGAACGAGACAACAATTTGATACTAAAGAGTCCAAAAAGTACATTTTGGTTTTCTTTTTTCAACTCTTCTTAGTGATGCTGAGAGCTAAGGAGTTTAGTATCGACAGATTGATGATCCCCAAGCTAAGGTTGAGTGGGGTTGTTCAAGCATGTTACGTTTAGTGTCAAATCCTCACAGGTCAAGGGCAAGTTACTATTTTGTGAACTTCAGTCTTATGACCTCTAATTTTTTATATACTGTGAAATGCTCTATACCAATGCCATTGAGGTGTGATAAGTAATCGTGCTATTGAGCGCATTTCTGTTTTTGAAACACCTTTTGATGTGTTAACAGGCTGGCCATTATAGCGAAAGGCATATCATTTTGATCATAAGCCTGCATAGTAGGTTATCACTCTTCCTGGGAATTCATCTGTAAAAAACCCTATTAGTTTCTTAATTACTAAACTTACATATGTTATAGATGTTTTCAGATGGGCAATTAGCTGTGTCAAAATAATGAATGTGAAATTTTGATAGTTTCGAACATAAATGCATCTGTGTCGGTGCAATTTAAAGTTAGACAATGTAGGTGCCTTTTAGAATGCTATGTTAAAACTCGTAACAGTCGAAGTATAACCAATCATATTACATATACATAGCTTATATTTATACATAGCTTACACATGAAGCTGCCTCTTGTGCCAGTTAAATTGGAACAAGTTTCTCATAAAATATTATCTAAGGGCTAAAACTTTCATACTTGTTGTCAACTTGTAACAAACCAAAAATGACTAATTTTCGATACATTTACCGTTTACGAAGTACTTGATTTCTTTTTTTGTATAGAATGATTTAATTTTCGTTTTCCTAGGTACGTTTTGCAGCTTTAAAGCATTATACGTTTTCAACCAGTAGGATTATTTGCAGGCTACTGCTCTGTGTATGTATTTTAATTTCATTCCTCATAGACACGTTGCAGCAGATTACAGTGATGCAATACATATGTTTGCTGCTCTGCAAGTGTGGCAAGAAGGGTTTTGTATTTAATATTCTGGGGTATTTAATGTAAATCATTGTTTCACTTGTGAATTTCTTTACGATATTGGATCTCTGCTTCCAAAACAAATCCCCTCCACATCTGGCGATACACGTACGGGACCAGTTGCATTAATTTAATCTCTGGTTAACCATCCGAGCTCAGCATAACGTAAATTATCCAATTTTGCCCAACCTACATATTATTGCATTCGGAATAAGGCCAGTCTTCAGGAGTAAGGGATTCTTTATAATTAAGCATGCAGTTGATATTTTCTTAGGAGTAGCGTCTAAACACCGTGAAAATAATCTTTGATCGTCGACTTGAAAAACTCTAGCATATCTGCAATTGTGATTAGTGTTATGCGAATGTTGCTTGTCTTAACCATTGCACCAAATGCCAAGCCAGATATAACACAACAATGACATGCATCGAGGTGATATAAATTTAGGCACAATTCTCTTACTTTTTTCAAACGTATCTGCCAACAATGGTGTGTCTGTCTTAACGTATAAAATACTATATCCAATCAGATATTTATATATTGAAAACTCTCCATTCTGCCTGTGCATGTGAGTATTTATCTTGTGTTATGTTGTCAAAGTATCTGTTAATGAAAGCTTCTAGTTTCTCTGTACAATCCCAATATGTGCAAAGGAAAATGCTTCTGTATATTGTTATTTACTAATGTACAAAATGTTGGTATTTTTGTTTATAATTTTTAAGTCCCCAGGGCTCAGCATTTCAGCCAATGTGGTCAAACCAAGAATCTGTAGCTGCTAAAAACCGTAAAATATATTTTTTTCCCCATTGGACGATCATCTCTTACTGAATAATGGGTAATTTTCCGATGTCAGCGAAAAACTGCCCATAGGTTTCTGTTCATAAGTAACATTTTCACAAGGAAACGTGAATCGTAATTTGATAAACAGTTGATTAGGATTGGAATGAAATACGGTAGTTTTCTGTTTAAATTATAAGATTTGTGTGTTGACCCGATGAAGTCACCGGTAAGGTGACAATGATCAGGAACTCGGGACTTGCGTGCTCAAATTTATGTTTATATGGATGTCAGTATTCAGTATATCTGAAATTCATTTCCTCGTGTTTCATTAAATTATCTGCAATTACATATAGTTCGCTGAACAAATATTGAATTGCTTTGGAGCTCCTATTTTTTTTGCAATTAGAAGAAGGAATCGTCATGCTGACATACAAGTATTAGGAATACTGAAACTGCTCCATGCTTCTACATGCATTTAGTCAACTTCTGTGTACAGACGGCTGACATGACTGGACTTTCCTAAGTATGGTATATTAAGTATATGATATGCAGAGCGAGAGAACACTTGGAAAACCAGTCAAGTTCAGTTATGCCATTTCTACCTATTTCAGACATACTGAAAATATGTGTTTCCATGCATTTAGGTTCCTGTTTTATTAAATTCCTGGCAGTGGGAAAATGTTTCAAATAATCGTCACATATAATGTATGCCTTTAATTGTTTCGACAAAAGGACATATTGGTCATTTATTTAACAACAATGCGATCTATCTTCATTAACAATTGTTGAAAGACTTACACGATGCTCTATAAATTCAGAAGAATTGTTATAGTAGAATGATTGAGGAATGAACTATGCAGCATACTAATATTGATATATTTTCATTTTACTTTTCGAAATGTTCTATATCCTCTACGGTTACAGAAAGTGTTTTTCCCCTGAAATGAAATTCATGAAACATATTGAACTTAGATTGGAAACTCACTGTATTTTTGTTACCCTTTAGAGGATATTAAGGGAAAAGTTGGCAATATACAAATTATTTACTGTCTGTATTTTTTTTTTTTTTGTTAGATTGGTTGCTGCCAATTTGCGTTGTTTGAACTAGGGTAGTTTTGTGTAGCAGCCATAATTTAGATCCCTTTACTAAAATGCTTTTAGACTTAGGGAACGGTTCTATTAGAGGTATTTCGAATTATTATTGCTTTTCGATTAGAATGTTTTGATGCTTGTAAGTATGGGATATTTAACATCATTCTTATATTTTCGCTAATGGTTGTGTCCTTTCAGATACATTATTGAACTCGGACACTTTAACTCTTTTATATTCAAGAGTTTGAACTATATGTCTACATACTAATACAACAAATTTAGTTCCCAAACTGTATCGAGTCAAATTACTCAGAATTTTATCGCTAGCTAGAATTTACATTAATCTAAAATCGACTTTCTTGTTGTTGTTGTTATTATTATTATCATCATCATTACTATTATTATTACTATCATCTTTAAAAACATTTGTGCAGTGTTATTTTCTTAAGTTCAGATTATTATTCTTTTGCTTTGCATATCCCGAATATCTAGCGCATACTTTAACTGATATTACACAAACAATAGCCCTATAAAGAACGTTAAATATCGTTAAAAATAGTTTGTTATCTAGGTTATTTGTTGATTACGGAGTGGTTTTACTGAGCTGACTGAAACGGTCCAGATAATTATGAGCAACATTGATGAAATAAGGTTGCGACTCCCACTCGAATATTAATAGTGTGTTTTCAGTTTAATTGTATTTGTAAAAAAAAAAAAAAAAAAAGCTTATGCTAATTATTGTAGTCAGTAGCTATGCTATCTTGCACAGTGTAGAGCAATTAAAATCCATCATTGCCCATTAAATCCGCTTGTTAATGGGTCATTTTCTAAAGTTGGTCAGGTGTATAAATATCAGAGCCACTCTTTTGCCAAACCTTGTATTTACTGTTTACAATTAATATGTTTTGAATGTCACCTTTTTTCTCTAAAGCTAACAGCTTTTTCGTTTTGGTATTTGATTGCATTTATGCTTTCTCTTTTGGTGAGAAAGCACGTCTCGGATAAAGCCTACTCCAGCTAGATATTTTAAGGGGAATAATTCAGCATCAGGTTTTCTTTCTCTCTCGGAAAATGTAACAGTTAATTCATGTGCATGCTTGCTTGAATGCAGACAGCAAATGACCTACACATGCACACAAACAAATATACACATTTTTGCATCGAATTCATCAGTGCTATTTTAGAAAATAAGTGTACATTAAACACGCGGATACTAGATTTTTGTAGAAACTAATATGAAGCAAATTCATTACAAACTATACGTATATTAGGGTATGGAAAATTAATTACTTTTGAACATTATCCGTTTGGAACACATGGCATACGAACTTAATTTTATCAGAATGTTCTTGTTTTTCGTTAAAAGGAACAAAGAGTTATCGTCAGTTACGTACATAATACAAAAGCACAACATTTTAAGACTATATAATTTGGACAGTAGGCAGCACAGATGCGGACATTCAAAGCAGAAACATATCAATAGTAAGAAACATCATGAAAAGTTACAATATGCACATGGGGTTATGGAAAAATATATCACTTGTAACTATACACTTGGAATAAAATTGTAACAAATGCTTATATACTTCTTATCCGAAAGCAATGTGCTTCTTATTGTTAATACACTGTACATTGATTTAATTTTCTGGTAGGTAACATTAATTACCCTCCCTTTTTTTTTACTGCTTTCTTCTCTCTTGGAACCCTTTGAATGATCATTCTTCGTTCTGCTAGGCACTTTATATCATACAAAGATTACTGATGACCCACATTTTTCTCAACCCCTCGAGAAATATTCACACTGTCTACTTTTTCATGTCTTTCTGCCTTATAAATAAATCATATTAAGTTATATGCCAGGAGCTATACAACACTTTCCCCTCCCAAATTCTGCATGGAAGGGATTGTCACTCTTTCATTTTTCATTCTACTCTTTGATCTATTTTGTCATTGGCAATATTCGATTTTGTTTGTGCGCGGATGTTCTAATGGCAAAATTAGTACTAAAATACATGACCTCTTAGCCTTTGTTTAATGCTTACTTTAAGATTCGGTTACCCGTTAGGGAAGCACATTAAAATAACGGTATGTAGCGGTTTCTAAAGTTAAATAGTACTTTGCAGGTTATCGCGGACCTGTTGCTTCATTACTCGACAGTAGGAATTGTTAGTGACGCTGTTTTACGTCCGCTTTTGTTACATATGGCAATAGTTAGGCTGTGCCATACTTCCTTGTGCATTATGCTGTTTTTTATTATTTCTTCCCTTCTCCTCTTATACGCTGAGCTGTGTATGTTTACATCAGTAGTAAATATCTTCCGGGTTCTTAAGATGCCGTTACACACTTTTTTCTCCCTTTGTAGGACGCCAGAGCTGTTTATCGTTATGTTTATATCTAATTTGAATGTGCAATATTGTAACATTTACTCTGGTCAGTATAAGTTAGCTCTTGTATTATATTTTAAATCATAATGCGCTTAGCTTACCGTTGAGGGCAAACGCTCCATCAACCTACACATGCTTTTTTATTTCTTCTCCTTTCAGAACAAAATATATACTTTTTTATACTGAGGCAAGCTGCCAGTGATTACTTTTTCATATATCTAATCTTTTCGTATTGTGTTCATTTTACCTAAGCATGTACTAACTCATTCACTACTTTTTAACAGAGAGACTCATCATGTACAGCTTCGAACAACACTATCGCACACATTCACTGACACACATACACACATCTCCCTCTCTCCATATCCCTATGTGTACCTACCCTATATCGATTACTCCTATTGCTACTGGTTTCCTCTACACTGATATTGTTTTCGTTGTCTTACCTTGTGAATTTTAGCATACAGTGTTCCCATACATGCGAGTTTATCGTCATTTCATAGGTGTGCGGAAAACCGTTTACTGTAACTACTATCTGTCAGTTAAACGTAAACCAAAAAGGTTATGAAACTAATACAGCTTTTATAAGCTTTTAGATAAGAATTGTATGAGTAAGATTATGTTAGGTAAATCAGGATTCTGTTCCATTTGTGGTTTTGCTTGTTTTAAGCTAAGTTATAAGTTAAAGTTTAAAGATTGTTTCAATCTACTCTGCAGTAATAGTGAATGTTTGAATACCTATTTCGTCAGTTAACAGCGATAGGTTAACAGAGCCATCACATCTAAATTTACACATAGATAGGCATATTATGGGATTTATTCACATGTTGATTACTTATCCCAGTTCCTGTAACAAAAATCATTTAATATTAAGTCATATAGAAAGGCATAGAAATTTGCTATATTAAGAGAATATTGCAGCTGTATTTCAGAATACTGTAAAAACCTATATGGCACTATCTCTATGTTGAATAAAATCCTTTTACATGATTTCAGAAAGACTAAGAATTACACAAACTCTTTAAAATCCAATAAAATAATTTTGGCATGCGATAATAATCTTTAGTAATTCCTGAAACAGAAACATCTTATATAAATTAATTTAAATAATAAATGAATATTGAAATGTTTTCTTTGATAGACTAACCCTTTCTATCCGTACCCTCTCCAAGAGCAAATATAATGAGAGCAGGTACATATATTTTAAGTAATGAAGCGGACATTTTCAGTTTACAAATTCCCTTACTGGCCGACTTTTTCTCCAGCTCCTTTACAAACCAGCAGACGAGGGATCTTACACTGGTTGCAATCGCAATATTGCCAGGTTGATCACCGCTCTCTTCCTGGAGACCGTGTTTTATTAGGCCATAGGTTAACTAGAGTTAGTGATGTATTTCCTAAAACACAAAAAGGGGAAACAGCGGTACAAAAGGGAGGAGTGAAACTAATGTATCAAGTAAGAGGAAAACAGATCCAAAAACTTGGAAAAGAAAAAAAAAAACAAATAAATAAATGAATAAATCAGCTGATAATCAGTGAAAGTATATAGTAGAGGTAAAGACAAAGCTGTTTGTCTTAAGTTGTTGATGCCCTATATAGGTGCAAGATAAAGTGGTCTTAAAAATAAACACCAGTACCCGAAATAGTATCTTCACGGATTAGTGTAAATTGTAAGCAAACCAAATCATGTTATAGCAAATAGTGCAAAATAGTGTAACTATTCGCATATAAAAATGTATCTGTTACTACATTTTGGAAATGTAAGACAGTGCATACACCATAATGCGTTCCCATGATAATAAAGAAGGTTAGGACTGTAAATCTAAAAGAAATGTATATCTGAAGCAGGGATGTGCTTAGATGATAAAACAAGAAAGTATAACTACCTGGGACATATGTTGTACAGAAGCATTGCTTCCTTTTAATTATTGGTAATATATCATTCCTATATTTCCACTAAAATTATCCTTGTGTAAAAATTTGGGATGCAACTCTCAAACAACACGTGCGCATTACATCTTGTACTTTGCTAGTAATTTTCTGAAGTCCTAACAGATTGCATGTAATGTACGCTGATGGCGAATGCTTAGATAAACTGTCTACATAATATCCTGTGTGGAAGCAATATAGGTATTTCTTGGTTATTAGCTTCTGGTGGGTAAATCAGGTTACTGCTTGTTACAGGTTAGGGTAGAAAATGAAGTCATGTTATTGTTTTTTATAAACATCAGCAACAACAAGAACAAGAGAACAGCAATAACAATCATAATTTTTATTATTACGGGATGTTACCAACGCTTTTAATGGAATTTCTGTTTACAAAGTTTCATTTCTAAATGCATAGTTGCACATTTTGGTAATTAGGATAGCACTTATTAAAGAAATTATAAAACTCTAAATTACTGATGAGATAAACAGCTGTTTTATAATCATAATGATCGTTATCGACATGATACAGTGATTGGGAGGGATTATGTGTCGCGGTTTATGGTCATGGTGTAAGTGATAGTATATATTGCGTATGGTTAAACGACTCGGTAACAACTTGTACATTGCTCGCCAGAGTTAGATGGGTCATCGTCTCTAGAAGATCAGTCAGGACAGACTCTCTAATCTGACCATTTTAGGAACAGAAAGTGTTAATTAAAGGTTTATGTGAAAAACCTAATTTTTATGACGTGCCATAGCTGATTGTGCAAATAAAGAAACAAAACAAAGAGAAGGATCCCGTTGCACTCAAATAACAGATATCCCGTGTAGAACAACTTTTTCTTTTAATTGTTGCTTTCTTACCTTAGATTGTCATCACAAACCAACAGTAACCCCTCCTATTTGTCCAGGTCTATCTATGACAGTCTTCTTTGTTAAATCATTAATATCCAGGACCAGGTTAAGAATATAACTTTTCGCTTTCTGTAACATTTTAAGATGAAATGGGATGATGACAAGGAGAAATAGTTCCGGTGTATCTAAATTTATAAGGCTTTATGAATATTAACAGCGACCAATTCAATGACCAGTGAAAATGTTTATTCAAGGATGAGAAAACTGTGATTAGTGTTTAGTTATATAATTAAAATTTTTAGGTTACTTCCGCTAACCGATTCAAGGGCAGGGAAAGAGTTTTGGTGACAAAATATAAGGAATACCCATGGAAATGCATGCATAATTCCCGCTCCCTAAAATGCCTCAAAGCGCAAAAAAGAACTTCCATAGTTTAGCAGCAAGCGTCGAATTTTTGGATAACGTATAACAGAAGATAAAGATAGGCATATATTTCACCTACTCTTCCTCACCTCTGCTCCTTCTCCATCCCCACTACCACTACCACCAGCGGCGAATTCTCCTATACACCGCGTACACCTCTGGTGTACTAAACTTTAGAGTAATCCAAACGACTTTCAATAAATATGCAAAATGATCAGAATTTTTGTATGTCACTTCAAATAAATACGAAATAATCGCAAGTTTATGAGGTTAAACTGTGCGAGAAAATCTATCCCGCCGCAATTTAAAACGATAACGATACTCCCAACAGTCTCCGCTAGGTCGGCAAGGCCGGCATAGGTATGCGCGCGCATCTACTTCATCGGAAGTTGAAGCGATGGACACGCACTGCCACTTTTCCGTTAGAGAGGCGAGAGGAAATAAGCTTAGTTGCTAGCCGTAAGCTGTCGAAATGCAACGCTTTATTTTGCGATTGACAGTCGTTTTTAATCTGTTTTAGTGTTGTTTTTTTTTTGCTTGTAAGTTTTTGTGAAAATAACCGATGTAAGTGTCACTGAAGCTAGTGGTTCTTGTGACTTTGCAATAGAATATGTGTGAAAAACTGGATTTTGGAACTTGTAAGTTTCTGAAAAACTTAAAATAATAATAATAATAATAATAATAAAAAAAAACAACGGCAGCCTACTCCGATTGCAAAATTTCAAGACAAAAACCGAAGTATAACAGACACTTCTCATTAGCAATTATTTTATGTACAAACGGTTAACTAATTGCCCCAAATTAAACAAACTCTATTGTTGGCCATGTCTTCTTTTTAGTAATGACAAAAGCAGTACCACATTGTCTCAAGAAGGATTCGATAATATAGTTTCTCTAGCGGGTTCATTGGGTAAGCATGAAAAAACAGAAAATCACAGATTTTGTGCATTCACTCTTTGTAATTTTGACAACACACACCATTATACATTTCAAAGCGTAGTGAAATGGTAAAAATAACAGAGAAATATTGAATAGACCCATTGATGTTATTTGTCACTTAGGGAAGCAGAAATTAGCTTTTAGAGGACACGATGAGTCAGAAAGTTCCTTTAATAGAGGTAATTACGAACAAACATTTGATTTACTCGATACCTATGCTCAACTTCTAGATGATCATTTAAAAAATGCTGCATTTTTCCGGGGCACTTCGTCATCCATTCAGAATGATTTAATCGAAGCTGTTAGGGGTATTTTGGTTAACTGTATAACAAAAGAACTAGCATCCGTTAGTTATTTGGCTATTCTTCTAGAAGTGTGCTCATACATAGTAAACAAATCCCAACTCTCTACCATTTTTCACTATGTGGAGACAAATCAGGGGAAGTTGATGGGCTTTACAGACGTCAGTGCAGAGAGATCTGCTGACCCACTTTACAACCATATACTTGCGACAGTAAATATTTATAAGAAACTTGTCGTTCAGACGTATGATGGTGCGGCCGTAATGTGTGGTCAATTAGGTGGTCTGCAATCTAAAGTAAAAGTGGCATTTTCACAGGGGCATTATTTGTTCACGGTTACTGTCATATCCTGAATTGGTTCTGCAACACTCAGCGATGTGTATTGACAAGTGCAGAGTTTCTCATACCCTATCACGACTCCTTGATTTCTTTTCTCATTCCCTAAAATAACGGAAATTTTGCATGCTTTTATGATTAAAAAGCTACCAAAAGCGGCTTCAACGCGCTGGAACTTCAATTCACACATTGTCAACACTGTAGAAGAGCAATGACATATTATGATTTTATTCTTTGAATTCATGACAGAGCCGGAAAACAATGTTGATTGGGAACCTTATACATTGGTTAAAGCATAAGGTTTCCTTTACTTTTTCATTCGGTTGAATACTGTCTTCCTCCTCAAAACATTGTCGGCAATATTAGCTCATACCGATATTATCTTCAACATATTACAAGACAGGTCTTTGGAGATTGCATATAGCCATTAAAAAGTAATCCAGACTAAAACACTTTAGAAGAGCTAAGAAGAGAAGGGTTCTAAAATATTTGGCAAAGCATTTCTACTGAAGTGATAAATGAACATGCACAAAAGAAAAGAAAGAATAATGAACCAAATGAAGTTACTGAAATTATGTTCAGGAGGATATTCAATGAAATTTTAGATAATGTGCCCTATCAAATACAAAGGTTTTTCGACTACGAAATTTTTCATTCCTTTTCTCTCCATGATTCCTCAAAATTCAAGATTTACAAAACGTCTTTTCCTGATCACCATTTCTCAAAATTGTTGGACATATTTGGCTGAAAGTTTTTATTCGGTAGTCCGAAAAATGAACTCGGTGTTGTGGACTCTCCTGGAAATAGAGATTTTGAAGGAAAGTCAGTTGGTGAAATAGTGAAAATTATGAACTAAAGACATCTGGTGTGGGCTAAGCTTGAAGTTTACAAATTATCTTGTCCAATTCTAACTGTTCCAGGAACTCAGCTTCGGTTGAACTGTCATTTTCTATTTTAAATTGATAAAAATCTTATTGTAGGTACACAATGGGCCAAGAAAGAGTATCCACTCTGTCAATGATGTCCATAGAAAAACAGTTACTTTGTACGCTTTGGAAGGATATCCATGAAAATTTCACGCAAGTCGTTATGGAATCAATTCTGAAGAAATCTCGTCGGTTGGAGCTAGCATTCCAGTAAACTGCCAAATACTACTACTAAAATAAACAATAAGTTACGTATACATGTGTCCCTCGCCTTACACAAGTAGTTGGTTCTCATGAATTATCTCGTAACAAAAAAAAAAAAAAAAAAAAAAAACCGCGTAAAGTGAATGTGTTAATGATATGAGCAATTTGAAGGTAAGCTTGAAATAAAGATTAGTTTTAAACAGATGCATATATTTCTGTCATTTTTACAGTGTTAAAATCAGCATTTTTAAATCGCTTTACGCGAAAACGCGTTAAATGAGATCGCGTATAACGAGGGATCACAATATTTATAGACTAAGAAAAACGATGATAAAAGGAGCGGTGTACCTGAACTACTAACCACGAATCGCCACTGACTACCACCACATCTGGCCGCCGCAGTACTCGCATATGTCGCTAATACAACACTATGCCCATAGCTTGGCTTTGATTTCATCTTCGGTTTTACCTGCCTCGAGTTTTACTGGTGGAGTTTCGATCCTACGGTATTCCATGTTCCTCGACATACTAAGCACGCTTATTTCCATTGAACTACGATGCACCCTACCATTAAATCCCTTGCATCACCTACGTGGTTATCAGGTAAGAAAACCACGTGCTTAAAAGCATCAGTTTAATGGCATTTATGAATCATAAGTTCGCTCTTCAGATTCCACCATGTAGCTAATCACATCATAAACTCGCTTCCGAAACTCCACCACCAGTGTCCACTGCTATCAATCTACCATAGAGAAGCTCTGCCAGTACAAAAAAATAATTTCAAGGAGAACTATGTCAGACACCTGAATTGCCTTGACTGGTATCGCTCATTAAAATGACCCTTGTTGTAATAAAATACTATAAATTAGTATGGAGTACGCCAAATAGTTGCAACTAATTACAACGAAAAAGTACTGGCCATCTTGCAAACAGCCAATGCAACTAAAGCACAATAGTAAGGAATACTAAGCAGTATTTTATATCCATAATATTATATAAACGGATAATTTAAGCAACCGAAACGTGAAAATTCCGCAAAATTTATCTGAACTTAGAATTTATAGGTTATACATTTATTATGATATTCAACTCTCTAGCAAGGTTTTCGGATAAATATATTTGTTATCAGAGGCAAAATAAGACAATGCCATTAAAATGTAATTAATCCCGAGTGAAGAACATGGTTGAGCATTTTAAACCTCTTTTTATACTTCACAGGGTTTTGCAACGTTTCTCGAGGTATGTTTGTAACTTTGCTATATTCTTTTAAGGAGATTTAAGGTACCCATGCGTTGTAAATAAAGATGTACGCGATTTATTAAACCATAATTAGAAGAATTTCTGGGCACATGTTTAGGAATATATGCATTTATTTTCTCCGTTCCAATAATTTACACATTTTTTCAACATTTAAAGTGCTCCTTACGATACAATTTGTAAGTTATCAGAGTGAAACTTTAAAAAAGGTTTCCCCAATGTGTTATGACTAAAACTTGATATGGTGTTAGAAAGATAAGGCAAACGTGTTAAGCCATTAAATAACGGGATCCTTTCGCTCGTCTCATACTCGTTTTAAACCAAATACGCTGACATTCGCTATTTCGATCCAGTGCATATGCATACACTAAATCTAACCTAACCTCGACGAAATCTCGAAACTAGAGGACCTTGTCATTCACTGGGGCTCAATAAGATCAAACGGCCTTCTGTCGCTTCATACCGATTTTACACCAAATAAGCTGCTATATGTAATTTCGACCCAACGCACGCACACACTCTCTCACTTGCTCACTCACTCACTCACTCACTCACTACCTAATTTAGTCTTGCGGAAATCCCGAATCCAAAGGAACCTGTTGTTCGCTGCGGCTCGCTATAGCCTAATTGCATCAGCTCGCCCATATTGGTTTCAAACCAAATCAGCTATTACCCGTTATTACGACCCAGTTCACACACACACACACACACACACACACACACACACACACACACACACACACACTTACACAGTAAATCTAACCTAGCTTCGCCCAAATATAAAAACCTATATATATATATATATATATATATATATATATATATATATATATCCTGACATTCGCTACAGCTTGCTACGTCTGATAGCCTGCATCCGCCTCACACTCGTTTTAAATAAAATAAGATGCTACCTGTTATTTCGATACAGTTCACACACATTAAACCTAACCTATTCTTATGACCAGAGAAACTTGAAGTTCTCCGCGGTCGCTACGGCCTGAGATCTTCCGCTTACCTCATACGCGTTTTAAAACAAACAAGCAGTAATTCTATTATCTATCGGCCTGTTTTTGTGTAAAATTAGTTAACGAATGCCAAAGTGACACCTCAAGCATTTTTCTGTGGAGCGCACCATATTCGCCTGCGATGCCATTTTAGAAAATGCGAGTGTTAAACAGTGTAAAAAAAAAAAAAAAAAAAAAAAAAATCCCACGACATCCTCATGGAACCAATATTATTTTACTATTATTTCTAAGTAATAGTACATTTAATACTCTGAAACTAGGGCATATACGCCATTGAGCCACTTTATAAAGGCCTGTGTGATGCTGCATCGGCGAAGAATTTATACGAGTTTCTCTAGTGCTGGCATTTAAAAAGGCCAGTCGCTGAAACTTATGCCATCCTGCATAACGAGTCCAGCAACAAGCGAGTTGGCTCTGGCGGTTTCATCTGTGACTCGCATTAAGGAGGTCGTGGGTATGATCCCCGTGACTGGCCTACCTGACCCATAGACTTTTCGGTTACTTCCTCGGATCATCAGACAAATGCTAGGTAGTTTCATTACAACCCTGAATTTCCAGGTCACCATTCCCCATTCCCATCATTACTTCATCTCTTTTTCAGAGTTGAAGGACAAGGTGACGGTGTTCGACGGGTTGTGGGTAGATGAAGAGTTGCACTTTGTGTAAGGTTATCCTTTCGTCTCTGTCTGTCTGTCTGTCTGTCTGTCTCTCCCTCCCTGAGGTCACGTAATTGGCAAAGGGCCATAAGTGCCGATGTCCGGTGCTCTCACCAGTGTCGCGGAGCCATTTCCTGGCTAATCCTAATTCTAAAGACATTCTGCAGTTACAACCAGCACCAGGAAGGGTACAGTTGGCTGGTGAGCCTTAGGCAATGACAACACCACAATCACAATGGAGCTACACCCCTCAAATTCTCATGGTCATTCAACACTCTTGTGACGTGAAGTCCGTCTGCGGCAGCTTCACGTTCGCTTGGTGGGTCGGCATTATCGGAAACATTGGAATGAATGCAGACACAGAATGTGTGGGGCGCTGGTAACCGGAGGCTTTGAAATGCGACACATCATGTTCTTCCAGAAGGTTCGTTTTCTACAAGCTAACAGATGGTTATGTGACGTCAATTTAGCTATAAAAGGGAGGAAGAATGTCCAGCCAACTGAGTGTTTAGTGAGCTGTGTGTCATAGCTCAAACTTCGACTGGAGTGTTAGCAGGCAGTAGAGTGCAAGCAATGATATAAGGAATCCGTCAACTGGCTATGCGTTAAAGCGTCGAGTGAAGCATTTGCAGCAGTGACTAAAGACCTTATTTTTAAACCAATTCTGAGTCAATAAAGAAACCTGTTACCCTGGTGTCAGAAGTAGTATTTTTTCGCCAATATGAAGGAGATGATGAACGTTTGTTGGCCAAAATAAAGGAAACGAAGACTGCAAAGCAGAAGATGATGGAGAAGAAAATCCAAAATAGAGAGTATGGAGGAGAATATGAAATGTGATATGAGATAAATGAAATTCCAAACGGAGAAGATGACGGAGGATGAGAAGAAGGTGCTCTCCGGCATGGAGAAGATTAGAAATGAAACAAGGATTGTGAATTAAGTGACGGGAACCACTAAGATGGAGTCATCGAACAAAATCGAGAAAGACTTGTAGGCATGAAAAAACACATGTGAGAGCTTGGCGTAAGGATAAAGGAACTTGAACGCGTTGACGCCCTTGTAGATCTCGGGGAGCGCTTCAATGATGTGGATAGAAGAGTTGACAGCGGCGCCAAGGAACTGGATGCTTAGTTGGAAAAGATGTGTGACAGAAGGTTAAAAGACTTGATGGCCAAGACGCCAGGACGTGACACAACATCCGCGCGCGTCTCATCGCCGAAGAGCTATGGAACGTCAACCTTCAAAGTCTTCCGCCGACAATTTACCGCCGTCGCCAAGCACAACCGTGTCTGCAAAAGAGAAAACCGCACAGCTGAAAGAAAGCCTCCAGGGACGGACCGCAGTGGTACTGAATGAAATTCCGGCGTCAATTAAATCCGGGAAGATCTGGAAGACCGAGAACTACTTCGGGAATCATCTTCTGTGTACAGTCCACCGCAGTCTGGTGAAGTCGAGGCTGGAGCAGCCAGGGGACACGATGCAGGAGCTCGTTCTGGCTATAGAGCACTTAGCAAGGTGTCCCAGGAATCTGCCTACTCCTTTGTTGGCGGGGCGCGTGACGCCGAGACGCTACAGCGTCTGATGCCCGGCGAATATACAAAGCTCCACGAGACATTATCGGCTGCACTTAGAAAGGAGGAGGTCAAGACTACAGCTGTATCCACCTAAAACACCAGTAGTAATCGCTATGACAGGGAGTGGAAATCAACCCAGAGACGAGACGACCATCAAGAGTTTCGTGATGGGAATGTAGCGAACCGGATCACTTAGTGAAGGACTTTTCACACCAATACGATCAGCTGGCGGAAGACGAGGGGCTCGTAAACGAGAGGCCCGGACAAGTGACGCCATGTGCATTGGGCGGAGTAGTGGACAAAATAATAGTTATTGGTAGAATTAATGCAATTTCAACGTAAAAAAATTAAGAAAATGATGGCAATTAAAAAGAATCGGGCAGCCTCATTGCAGACTATTGAATACAACTTTGCTGGATATTCATAAACGCAGGTGTAGTCGTGACTGTAATCAGACATGACGTGGCGAAGGGCTTGACCTCACCAATACCCAGGCCGCTGTACCTACTATTGTGCGGTGATGAGTGGCATATTGCCTGTGAAGAAGAAGGCTCTGCTGGAGTTTTCACTAAGATGGAGCTTTGTGAACCCATGAAAAATTGTCCTGAGGGTGACTAAGGATATGATACTGCAGTTGTATGTCCTCAGAACCCAACAGGCGGCTGTCGATGTCGGCCGAAGGGTTTTGCTCCTCAGCTGAGATGAGGTGTTGCTCCGGAGCCTCCACGACCATCCGGGGATCTGCAGCATGCTCCTAAAGGACGAATTAATTGTGCCCCCAATTGTGGTGAAGGTGCTCCTGCAGGGTCAACAGTCACAGAACCCGATATGGAACCGAAAGCCATCACTGTACGGATCATGTGTTGCCCGAGCAGAGCTGTCTTGCTGGGAGGATGTACCCTGGGAATGTTGAATCCGATGGACACTGACCAGGATATCTAGGCCGGGACGGTATTAGG
Source organism: Hymenopus coronatus (assembly GCA_030762935.1). Lineage (NCBI taxonomy): Eukaryota > Metazoa > Arthropoda > Insecta > Mantodea > Hymenopodidae > Hymenopus > Hymenopus coronatus. The sequence continues at coordinate 192,498,675 of CM060900.1, read as the reverse complement.
GAATTTCGAGGCAGCTGTCGTGTCTCGCCGTGCGACAGATTCGAACCGCCAGCACCGTCTCAAGACCTGGAGCCTCGGCTGAAAATCTTGTTGAACGGTTACACAGCGGCTGACCATCTGACCGCTTCATATCTAAAGGGAGTTTATATACTTAAGCGATACCAGTCTGTCTTCATCGAAAGGATCGGCGATTACAGTGGCACTGACCAAGTACTCCAAACATCGACAGCGGAGACGCTCGACCTATCCAGCAACCACCAAGACTTGTTGCCCTGGAGAAGCAAAATTAAGGACAGGAACATGGTGGAGGACATGAAAACTAGGAGAATAATTGAATAGTACGATAGACCTTGGTGCTTCCCTGCAGTATTGGCGGAGAAGAAGAACGGTAAGCTACGCTTCTGTATGTGCTACTGGCAGTTGAATGCTGCCACCAGAAAGGATTCTCTCCCCTTATCACACATTGACGATACCCTGGAAATCAATTTGGTTCCCAGTGGTACTCGACTTTGGACTTGAAATAAGGATACTGGCAAGTGACTCTGGATCCTACAGACAAGGAGAAGACCACATTCTCGACAGGTCAAGGGCTTTGGCTATTTACCTTTATGCCTTTTCTTCTTTGCAATGCGCCAGTCATCTTCCGGCAACTTATGGAATCAGTGATGAGAGGGTAGAACAATAATATCTGCTTGCTATATTTAGATGTCATCATTGTCGTGGGCAGTAACTTCGAAGTAGATCTAATGAATCAAACCAAAATAAAGCAAACAGGCAGCTAACATTAACTTGAACGCGAGTAAATACCAACTCTTCTGAAAGGAGGTGAAATACTTGAGCCACATAGTTTCACCATCTGAGGTAGGTCCCAAAATGTGTTGCTTTAGTGAGGTAGAGGGAGAGAGAGTGAGAGAGCTCGAGAAAGTTGAGAGAGAGCTCGAAGTTTCCTGGTCCTTTGCGCTACTACTACCTATTTACCAGAGGTTTCTCCAACATTGCGAAACCCGTCACTGGTCTGAGCGAAGAGCGTTGGCCTTACATGTGGTGAGAAGAAGCACAGAGTGAGCTCCAGGTGCTAAACTCGGCACTCTACAGTGCTCTTGTTTTAGGATTTCCATAACCTTGTGGCCACTTTATTGTAACAAATGTCATCATAGGCTCAATAATTGATTACAAACAAGTCTTTAATTCACTGCTGAACACAATTTACTTGACGCTTCGAACGAGCAGACACTGAACAGCATTCTCACGTCACTGCGCGTTAACAATCCAGTGGAAATCTGACTCATGACACACAATTCACTACGAGACACACACAGGTAGCATGCAGTTATTCCTTCTTTTATAGCTAACACTGACGCACAAGGCTTTTTGAAAATTCTTGCAAGCGAAAGCTTTTGGAAGAATCTGGCATGTCGCGTCCCAAAGATTTGGATATTGGCGCGCAACACCTCCTGTGTTTCACATTGCAATGCCTCTAACTCTGGCGACTCACATACAAAGGCGAGTGTCACTGCTGCCGCACATGGGCGACACAGTCAAACTGAAGACGAGTCATCCCGATCAGCGCCAGCGCAGAGGGCCAGCCGATCCAAATGAACTAACTACCAGTTACTTCCCTCGGGGTTGTCTCTGGGTGCGGTAGATGGCATCATTTATCCCCCTAACTATAAAATATGGCCCTTGCCATTGTTATTGAAGCCTGGGGAAGCCTCCCTTGGTCAGTACTCAGTGTTGGCATGCTGCTCATAACAGGTTTTTCTCCAATCGCACGCTACTTGGTTGCTTTTAATGTCCACAATGAATGTTATAAAGTTGGTCTACGACATGTACTATACAGTTGACTGCTGGCCGTTGTGCACCAGGAAGACATCAAACATCAAGTTACATGGTAGATGTAGCTCTCTGCCAAAGACCAAACTGGCTAATGTGAAGCCAGTGGTATCATGGAATGAAGAGTGTTAGGCCAGCCTATCTTGCGGTAAAGCAGATAAATGATTTCATCTACCATATCAAAAGGCTAACTTGAGAGAATAAACTGGTGGTACACTTGGACCATCCAGCCCACTACAATGGCGCTGTTTGGAAGTTCAGCCCTGAGGAGGGAGCAGTGTGTCAGTGCCGTCCATGTGCTGCCACTCTCAGGTTTATCTTTGTGTGTGAGTCAGAGGAGTTGAAGACATTTGAATGCTTAACAACACAGAAAGTACAGCATGGGTAACCACAGCTGTTGGAATGCTGCATGTATGAATTGTTAACAAAGCTTTGGATATCACACGGTTCTGAAAGTTCCAAGACGATATTTTGTAGGGATAAATGGAGGAAGATTTGAAAGCCAGAGTGTGTAGTAAAGTGTAGTGAGTTGTGAGTAACTGGAGTATTGGAGCGCAAGGTAAGCCATCAACTGTCTATACGTTGAAACATTGGGTGAATTACTTTTAGCAATAAATTAAAGATTTTATGCACAACCAAATTTTAAATGAACAAAGACATTTGTCACAATATTAAGAACTGGCACATAAGTTGTGCTTTGGTTCGCAACCGAAGAACAGAGTTATGTTGTAGGTTGCATAAAAATAACAGGCAGATTTCAATGAAATTCATATTAAGGATGATATGATAAATTGAATCCACACGTTTTAGATTTCAGAAGCATATAGTATTGTTCTTCATGTACCAAATAGAAATAAAGGTGTTGGTGATGTCTACAGTGTATGATAAGCATACCATTTATGAGGAAAATAAGTTCAATTTTATAATTTTGGAATACCAAATGAAGAACATCAAGAGATTTGGGTGAATCAAATGCTAAGCACCAAATTACACAAAAGTAGAGATTGGCATTTTGCATCCATTCTCTGTTGAATGTAGCTGGTTAAAATTCACAGCTTTTGTTTTTAGTCAACTAAAAATCTAACATTTTCTCAAAATTTTTTTTTATCTCTTCTTAAAATTCATGAAAGAACTTCTGAAGGATTACATTAATGTAATTTCTAATAGAAGTGAGAGCATTTCTGAGTCCAGTCAGAATTTAACCTCTAGCAGCAGTTTGGCCAAAAAACTAAATGAGGAAGTCACTTTGTTATCTCTGGAATTTCAGAGAATATGAACGCAGCAATGGCATTCTGGTCACTTAATTCTGTCTAAAGGACACTCATTTTTATGCTTGATTAAAAATAGTACAAAAGAACATTGATGAGATGGTTTTTTTAATATCACCGGTGCTTATGTAATTAAATAATAAACTTAATATTTCTGTAGAAAAAATAAAAAAAATAATAAAATGACAATAAATAATTTATTTCTCCTGAACTAGAATTAAAGAAAAATGCTGCAGAGGAGAGGAAGGAGGGTCGAACTTATGTGTCTGAAGGGTTTTAGACTGTTTGAAGGTATGCAACTTAGAGGGAAAATGTTTTGAACTTTAAAACTTGATTTACTCGTTTACAGTTTTTTTCAACATTTTTTGCCATTCAAACACGATGCAGGTTTTATTCAAGCTATCTTAAATTTTTAGGATAGATTCCTAATAAGCAAAAACTGGTTTCTGTTATATGCTTTTTTAAAAGTCCTAATATTTTTATCAATATTGATTTATAAGTCAATTGTATTTTAAAATTTCTTGAATTTTTCTGCTTCTTGCTTTAATATTTTTACCTCCGGAACTAATTGTGCTACAATAAATTCGTATGATAGTTCTGTGCCTGATACTTGAATGCATAGTTTGAAAAATAAAAAAATTTTCATCATTTTCATCGCGTGGATCGATTTGAATTTGGCACCAGATTTTTAATTTAAAAATTAAAACCTCAAAAACTACTTTAGATACATAAACTAAACTTTAAAGCGTGTAATTACTGTACAACATAAATGCATGTTCAAAATTCAGGCTAATTAGTTGAAAACTGTTGGATTTAGGAATTTCACCGTTGCGTAGAAACATGCTTATGCAAGTTGTTGTAACTTAGGTAATTAAGGCGAGGCGAGCAAGGCAGTGGTGGTAGTAATAGGGCTTTAGGGCGCTCAACTTCAACTTATTAATAATACATTTTGTAAGGAAACAAGCTAACCACCCGATAAATCTGTAAAACAATGAATTCAAGTTGTAAGGGAACATGCAGTGTTTTTAATATTAGCCTCACCCACAAACCCCTGAGATAATTTTAATTAGGAGATTAGGAGTCGAATCTTCACCAGCGACGAAAATGAGGGTACTGCTAGAACGAGACACCGTAATCCCGCGACAATATGTTGCATCTTTTTCTTTCATATAAAATATCAAGTGACATCCTGGTTTGACTACAACCTTGCATATATCTCTGCTTTGCTGATAAAAGATTGTTTCAATAAAATTAACTTTTTTATGTTTTGCAGACAAAGGATGAGTATTCCTTTGTGCTCACCCTTACAGATGGCCATCTTGGAGATGGAAACTTCATAACTCAAAGCCTCTTACTTCTAGTCGAAGATGTTAATGACAACGAACCTATTTTTAAACCATACAATTCAACTATAAGTTTTCCTGAGAATAGTGGACCAGGAATTATTGCAGTAGTTGAAGCCACTGACCAAGATGAAGGAGCTTATGGACAGGTGAGCTAAGCATTTTGAATTGGTACACACCTATTTTGAATACTGGTAGCATGTAATAGTTTACATTTAAATTCCAATTTAAGTGAGGTACACCACTATTTCAAACCTTCAGAGGAAGTCCTTGCTTAAGAATTTGTTAGCGTTAGGCTATTAGTCTCTTCACTTTTGGAGAGATGGTTTCCGATGATACCTTGTACATATGTCATAAGTAAGTATAAGATAGTCAGAAATTTTGGCACTTATCTACTAGGTATTGTACCATGCCTTGCCAGCCACAATCACTGCTTCCTTTGAAATACATAACTGATTATAGTCATTCACTTATTGGCTTCTTTTCATTAATCAATGCATTGTTACACCTGTGTAACTGAGCACATGCGCATTCAGGAAGAATTTTACAGCAAAGCTTCGATGGTTGCACCTGTGTGTTTGTGACACCTGTTTTGGTTTGAGGCTGAAACAATAAGAACCATTTCTGGAACCTTTTTGTCCAAACCATCAGCAGGTATAAAAAGGAGAAGATGAGTTCAGACAGTCAGTTTTGTGTGAAAGTTCAGGGCATGCAGTTGTAACTGTAACAGCAAGCATCTAGGGAGGGCTGTGCAGTAGAGTGGTTGGGAGGGCACTAAATAAGGATGTTTATTTGTAAAGAGGTTTAAATTGTAATCGGTTGGACTACTAAAGAGTTGTTTGTTTGAGTACTAAAGAGCACTTTGATATAGTGTATGTATGTCATGTGAATTTCACGTCTAATATTAACAATTTCTCATGTTAATGGGAAAGATACTACAGCACATTCGAAAATAAAGGAAATATTAAGTCAAGTAAATGGATACGTTTAAAATATTTCGAGAAACAAATATTTCTGTACATGATACCTTTACAAATATCAGACAATAAAGTTAAATGGCTTAAAGGCTTAATTGTAAAGTATGAAGAATAAACTGGATAAGAAATGTATGATGCTAAACACCTAATTTTATACAATGGTGATAAAGCTAAATTGAAACTATCTAGTGTATATGCACAAACATTTTAAGTATGATAGAGTATAAGTGAGTTACGATACTAAAAAATGTAATTCCTTTTCGAAGATGAGTTTTTGCAACCAAAGCTTATAAACTTTAGTTTGTTTTACATTTTAGGTACTAGTTTTTTAAGTTTATTATTTACTTGCAGTTTTATCCAATATTCCTTGGACACAAATATTACAATAAATTTGATGTTATAAATCCAAACTACATTTTGGATTTAAAAAGCAATATGTACCTACCAATTTGAATAATCCTAAATTATTAAACTTTACCATACCTACATCATTGCTATAAATTGGTTTGATAAAAAAAAAAGAAGGTGTTGTAAAATGGGGTAAATAGCAAAAATTTGGTGTTAAAAATATATATTTTGTTGTGGAATTGTGAAATATTATTTCAACAGCAGTAAAAGCTTCTCCTGTGATTTCAAATACTTCAATTGGCTACTCAATGTGAAAAAAAGGTTGTGAAGATGCATTATTTGTAGTATGGGGTTATAATAGATGAATAGTAAATCTTTATAATTTCTCAATATTTTAAATTTATATTTGCTTACTACATTTTATATCAATATGCTTTAGGCTTGTATTTCTCATAAACTCTAGCCTGTAAAAGTTTCTACTATTTTCAGTTAATGCATTTTAAATTTTTGGTTGTATTAGGGTGAATAGTAACATTGTGCCCCGATTTAGCTATGCATGCTAAAAATGAGCAAGTAAGTGAATACGAAAGAGATCAAAGCGTTAATAAAAGATGTGACTAAAGAAATAACTTAAAGAGCAGGTGCCAGGCTACATGGATTGGATCATAAAATTTACTATAGCAATGTTAAAAGGAGTGAAATGAGCCTAAAAGTCAAACTTCATGGTGGACAATCTGTTATGCAACCAAGCGGAGAAAATAATAGTGGAAAGATTACATGTGGAGATTGGGCATATCAATGGATTATTTTGATTTCAGAATGACTGTAGAAAATAATTTGGATTATCAAGTAAAAGTGAGAGAAGATTTGAAGACAATTAATTTGTAAAGGGTACAAAAAGCCTAAAGTAAATTTCTGTTATAGAAAACAAAACCGGGATTGCAGGCACTATCAATGGCGTGTACATCTCCGTGGTCTCTCAGTAGCGACTGGTACGTTGTTTTTTTTTTTTTGTTTTTTTTTTCGAGTGGAGTGGAAAAACCCAATCTACAGGCGACAGAGGGGATAGCTCTGCCAAGTGTGGGGGTCGCCCTAAACTGGCAATACCCACTAAAAAACCACTCCACCGGAGAGAATTTGGGTGTAGGAATGCTGCAGTACCGCTTGTTGCACCTGCGGATTCAAGGAGCGGGTGTTATGGCTAGCCAAAGGCCATAGCCAGGAGAGAGTGAGGGCCAGGACGCAAACATGACCGGAGCCCTGATTGCGCCCTTGGAAGATTTGTGGTGAGGAATAAGTACATATTGTGTGTGTGTGTATATATCTGCAGCCCTGTAACAAAAGGACGTAGTCAGTATAACATTTTCTGCCCTTTCGGGTTAAGTCGTTGGTACATTTCGTATGTCTGCAGCCCTGTAATATAAGGACATAGTCATTTAGATATTTCAATTTGGTATAAATTCTAAGCTAGCTATATTTTTACAACTACTGCTGCCCTGTCTGGCGAAGTCATTAGTTATTAGTTGTGTTCAACCCTCTAACTAGAGAGGGTGTTGTCATTTAGCAGAGACATCATTGGTTTCTCATGGACTTAGTGGTCACCCATCCAAGTGATGGCCATGCCCAATGCTGCTTTACCTGTAATAAAACACTTATTCTTATTACTTACATTCTATTATCTAAATACCAGAGAAGGTCCGTTAGTGGTCTGCCAGGTTGCTGTAGAGTGGGGGTCCCTCAAACTCCCGGATCCGCCTTGACTCAGAAAGTAAGGACTTCAAGGGCCACCAAACTAATGTCGTAGACACATTCATGGGTAATTTTATTATGGAATTCTTACTAGCGATTCTAGATATTCTCGTATATTTAAATCGGGTTCCCCCAGGCCAAGGGTTCTGTCAAATAGAGAGAGCGGTCTCTTGTGTTTGTTATTTTCTGCTTCATAGGTGCCTAGTTCTTGTATTAGTTCATTGTTGTTTCTTGCTTTACGCTTATACAGTTTGTAACTTTGGCTTTTTATGAACTGCTCAATTGAATGCAGTTTTAGCTCCTCATGAAGGAGATAAGCCGGCGCTACTGGGGGTTGTTTGGCAATTATTCTAATTATTCTATTCTGGAGTGTTTGTAATTTATGTATGTGCGTTTATGCAGCGTAGCCCCATAAAGGGGATGCGTACGTAATGATCGTTCTTATCAGCGTTTTATATAGGGTAATTCCCATGTTTAATTTTAATTGGCTGTTGAGATTGATGATGGGATATAGTCTGTTTAGTTGACCATTAGCCTTGGCTCTGACCTTAGCTATATGCCTACTCCAGGTTAGGCCTTGGTCCATGACAAGACCTAAGTAGGTCACTTGGTCTTTCCACTCGATAATTTCGCCTTGGTAGTTAAGTGGTTGTAGCAAGTTTCTGCCTTTACGGTGGTGTATTCTTTTTGTGAAGACTATAGCCTGTGTCTTCCTCGCATTTACTTTAATTCTCCAATTCTTGAACCATGGTTCAAGTGAGTCTAAAGCATTTTGTAGGCGTAAGTGTATTATTCGTGGCTGAGTGGATTGTGTGGTTATAGCAGTGTCATCTGCGTATATGTACTTGTTGGTTCTTACCAATTCTGGCATCTCGTTTATGTATAAATTGAACAATGTTGGTCCCACTATACTTCCTTGTGGAACTCCTGCTCGGATTTGTTTGGAGCTTGAGACTGCATCCTCTACTGAGGTGTGAAGTCGTCGTTCATAGAGGTAGTCCCTAATTAGGGCTATAGCAGTGTCAGGAATTTCGTAGACTTTCAGTTTTCTGAGTAGCCCTGCATGCCATACTTTATCGAAGGCACGTTCAATATCTAAATAGAGGGCACCTGTTGATTTGTTTGTGTTGAACCCTTTGGTGATTTGCTCCGTCATTCTTAACAGTTGCAGTGTAGTAGAATGGTGAGCTCGAAATCCGAACTGTTCGGGTATAAGTATATTTTCTTTGTGCAGGTGTGAATTTATTCGCTTCAGTATCACTTTCTCTAGTACCTTGCTCATCGTATTTAATAGGCTGATCGGCCTGTAGTTGATTGGTAGTGCTAGATTTTTGTTTACTTTTGGGAAAAGTAGGATTTTTGCCTCTTTCCATGCAGGTGGAAACCTGCCATGTTCGAGCGTGTAGTTGAATATTTTGGCAAGCAATGTTACTGCCGTTTTGGGTAAATTCTTTAGTACCACATTTGGTATTTTGTCTGGGCCTGGTGCTTTTCTTGCTGGCAGGTGTTTTATAGTCCAGCTTATTTCTCCTGCATTTGTTTTTCGCAATTTGTTGTGTGTTCTTCTCTGACCTAAGGTTTGGGCTTTATCTTCGAGTTCTTGAATGAAATCGTCTAGCCCCTTCGCAGGATTGGGAGAGAATACCTCCTCTAAAGTGACCGCAAACGCTTTTGCCTTTGCCTGGGGGGTCTCTGCTACGGTGTTATTAATTTGTAGTGGCGGTATATTTGTGCGTGTGCGCGTTAAGCATTTCGCAATTCGCCATACTGTGTTTTGTTGGGGGTTGAGATTTTCGAGTGTGTCGTTCCATTGATTTCTAATGTAAGTCCTGGCCTTGTCAATTGCTAGTTCGCGCGCATGATGATATTCTATTCGATGTATTAGATTTCTAGTTCTCTGCCATTTACGCCTGGCTTTATTTTGAGCTTTTTGCATCTCTTTTACATCTTGGGGATATCTGGCATTAATCGTGAATTGTCTTTTTAAGGGTACGCATGTATTAATAGTTGTGTTTATGGCCAGTTCTAGTTTTTGAATCGCTTCGCCCTGTTCTTCGTTCGTGTTAATTTGGAGTTCTGGTAGGCAGAGATCTACCGTAACCTTGAACTCTTCCCAGTCCACCTTATTGAAGTTGTATCTTAAGGGTTCTGGTTTTGGCCTGAAGGGAGCAATGACTGTCAAGAGTACCGGTAGATGGTCTGATGTCAGCTCCTGCAATACGTTTACATCCAGGCCAAAGGGGATATTATTTAATAGGGCAATGTCCAGAATGTCTGTTGTATGATTGGGCATATGTGGTACGAATGTTGGCTCGTCTGGGCCTGTGATTAGATAATTTGTGTTATTTATGTGGTTAAGTAACTTAGCTCCTTGTGCATTAGTATTTGCGCAGTTCCAAATTTGGTGTTTACAATTGTAATCTCCTGCTGGAATTACTCTATGGCCTAGTTGCATGATTTTGTCAATGTCATCTGTGTCTACCTCCCCTGGGGGATCGTATACTGACACTATGACAATTTCAGTGTTTCGAATAAAAAATTTTATTGCTGTTGCTTCAGCGTGAGTCAATATTGGGGAATTAATCTGGTTGTGTTCTACGCTTGTGTGAATGGCTACCGCAGTCCCCCCACCCCTACGGTCTCGATCATTTCTGTATACACGGTATCCGGGGATGGACAGACGGTCTTTGTGATTTATATGGGTTTCCGTTAATAATGCAATGTGAATTGAGTGTGTTTGTAATATATCCGTTAAATCCTTAACCTTTTTGCGTATGCCGTTGCAATTCCATGTGATTGTTCTCAATGTGTCTAAATTAGCCATGAACGTGTTTATCGAGGAAATCTACCAGGTGTAACAGGACGTGGGTAAGGTTGAGTGCTGTGATGCTAATTGCCATACCTCTAACCGCAGAGCTCTGCCTTACCAGTAGTGTTTGTGTTATATGCATTGATGTTTTATTTACTGGCACGCCCAATGTGCTTATGAGTTGTGCCGATACCACGCTGAAGGCTTCAGCTTCCTCTACTGGATTTACCGATTCGGCGAGCGAATTTGCTGCTAGGGGAGGCCCAGCAGCCTGTTTTAAGGGACCTGCTTTCTGTTTTTGTGGTTGTTTACGAGGGGGTCGCTCTTCCCTGATTGGTTCCACCTCAGCGCGTGGCTGAGGTTTCCCAACTGCAGAGTGGTTCTCTATGGGGGCTGCGCGTTTTCCGCCTTTGCTATTCCTGGTGAACCACTCTGAGCTTGTATGTGAAGCAGCCTCGGGGGGAGCTGGCGTTCTTCCTACCTTTGGGGGTCTAGGAGGCTGCTCTCGCGTGGATTTTCCACATGCTGCGTTATATGTGGAGCAACCGCGCCAAGTTGCTCCATGGCCCTTAGCGCCACATAAAACGCATGTACGTTCCTTAGGTGGAACTGTGCATGTACCTGAGTAGTGGGGTCCTGTACACTTAGCGCAGATCGGGGTTGGGGATCTACATTCTAGCTTCACGTGCCAGAGCTGCTGGCATCGTGAGCACTGTTTGGGCTCTGCGATCGACCTATAAGCTTCTACCCTGACTCTAAGGTACGCCAAATATCTGAGGTCCAGAATTTTCCTATTCTCTAGTGTATCCTGCAATTCTATCAAGAACATGGGCAGGGGGGATCTATCTCTGTTGCGCCTTCGCATCTGTACGGCCCTAATGGCCTTGAAACCGCACATAGCCAGGTCTTCTATTACCTCTTCCCCGGTGAGCTCGGCGTACAGCCCCTTAATCACAAAACGTGCAGTTCTTTCTTCGGGGTGTGCTATTAGATAATGCTGTACGCCGTCGTCTTTCAGATATTTCACCATCAATTGGTAATCACTGAGACAGAACGACTTTATGACAAAGTCACCGGAGACACGCGTCTGTTCAGCAAGAAGTTTGTGAGTTAGTGGGAGTTTGTTAAGCTGTTTCATTAGTTGGTGGAATTTCGCGGCCTGGTTTCTGCTAATAAATATTGGCGCCAAGTTAGACCTCTCTACCTGCATAGCGGAGGGTGGTGTCGTCTGTGCTGAGGTTGAGGGGGGTGATGGGTTGGGTCCGGCTGGGGAGGGAGTCACAGGAGAGGTTTCATTAGGTTTATCGTGGGGTGTTGGGCTAGAAGGAGTGATGGTGTCAGGTTCAGAGGTTGTAGGGGGTGCGTTAGGAGCTAAGGTTTTTGGAAAAGAAGAAGAAGGAGTAGTGGTTTTAGGCTTAGAAGCCGGTTGAGAAGGAAGGGAAGGAGCCGAGGATTTGGATTTGGTCCTAGTGATCATGCTGGGAGATAGAGGTTTGGTGGTCGAAGTAGTCCTACCTGTCTTTGCCATAGCTAGAAGAAAATAGCAAATATTAATAGACTTTAAGGGGATGAAGAGAGAAGTTTAAAGATTATAAAGAGGAAAATATATAGTAGAAGAGAAAGAACAGTTAGCGAGCGCTAAAAAGCACGGGGAAATAGAGGGTTGAACCTCGGAGAAGCGCTTAAGCTAGTCTCGCGACTGCTTGCTGTAACCTTATTCCCCTACCCGTCTAAGCTGCGGTAGTGCAATGCTCAGAGAGCTTTTAGGCTTTGGTTGCTAGAACCGCGGCAATGCCGAGCCGAAGGCTTTGGTTAAAACCAGGGCAATGCCGAGCCGTTCCAGCGGTGGCTTCTTCTTTGTAGCGGACTTCTTCTTCAACTGGAGCGTCCCTGGTAGGTGTCGCCTTGTTGAGATCTCGAAGCGAACCCTTTGGTACTTTTTTTTTCCGAGTGGAGTGGAAAAACCCAATCTACAGGCGACAGAGGGGATAGCTCTGCCAAGTGTGGGGGTCGCCATAAACTGGCAATACCCACTAAAAACCACTCCACCGGAGAGAATTTGGATGTAGGAATGCTGCAGTACCGCTTGTTGCACCTGCGGATTCAAGGAGCGGGTGTTATGGCTAGCCAAAGGCCATAGCCAGGAGAGAGTGAGGGCCAGGACGCAAACATGACCGGAGCCCTGATTGCGCCCTTGGAAGATTTGTGGTGAGGAATAAGTACATATTGTGTGTGTATATATCTGCAGCCCTGTAACAAAAGGACGTAGTCAGTATAACATTTTCTGCCCTTTCGGGTTAAGTCGTTGGTACATTTCGTATGTCTGCAGCCCTGTAACATAAGGACATAGTCATTTAGATATTTCAATTTGGTATAAATTCTAAGCTAGTTATATTTTTACAACTACTGCTGCCCTGTCTGGCGAAGTCATTAGTTATTAGTTGTGTTTAACCCTCTAACTAGAGAGGGCGTTGTCATTTAGCAGACACATCATTGGTTTCTCATGGACTTAGTGGTCACCCATCCAAGTGATGGCCATGCCCAATGCTGCTTTACCTGAAATAAAACACTTATTCTTATTACTTACATTCTATTATCTAAATACCAGAGAATGTCCGTTAGTGGTCTGCCAGGTCGCTGTAGAGTGGGGGTCCCTCAAACCCCCGGAACCGCCTTGACTCAGAAAGTAAGTACTTCAAGGGCCACCAAACTAATGTCGTAGACACATTCATGGATAATTTTATTATGGAATTCTTACTAGCGATTCTAGATATTCTTGTATATTTAAATCGGGTTCCCCCAGGCCAAGGGTTTTGTCAAATAGAGAGAGCGGTCTCTTGTGTTTGTTATTTTCTACTTCATAGGTGCCTAGTTCTTGTACTAGTTCATTGTTGTTTCTTGCTTTACGCTTATACAGGTTGTAACTTTGGCTTTTTATGAACTGCTCAATTGAATGCAGTTTTAGCTCCTCATGAAGGAGATAAGCCGGCGCTACTGGGGGTTGTTTGGCAATTATTCTAATTATTCTATTCTGGAGTGTTTGTATTTTATGTATGTGCGTTTTTTGCGGCGTAGCCCCATACAGGGGATGCGTACGTAATGATCGTTCTTATTAGCGTTGTATATAGGGTAATTCCCATGTTTAATTTTAATTGACTGTTGAGATTGATGATGGGATATAGTCTGTTTAGTTGACCATTAGCCTTGGCTCTGACCTTAGCTATATGCCTACTCCAGGTTAGGCCTTGGTCCATGACAAGACCTAAGTAGGTCACTTGGTCTTTCCACTCGATAATTTCGCCTTGGTAGTTAAGCGGTTGTAGCAAGTTTCTGCCTTTACGGTGCTGTATTCTTTTAGTGAAGACTATAGCCTGTGTCTTCCTCGCATTTACTTTAATTCTCCACTTCTTGAACCATGGTTCAAGTGAGTCTAAAGCATTTTGTAGGCGTAAGTGTGTTATTCGTGGCTGAGTGGATTGTGTGGTTATAGCAGTGTCATCTGCGTATATGTACTTGTTGGTTCTTACCAATTCTGGCATCTCGTTTATGTATAAATTGAACAATATTGGTCCCACTATACTTCCTTGTGGAACTCCTGCTCGTATTTGTTTGGAGCTTGAGACTGCGTCCTCTACTGAGGTGTGAAATCGTCGTTCATAGAGGTGGTCCCTAATTAGGGCTATAGCAGTGTCAGGAATTTCGTAGACTTTCAGTTTTCTGAGTAGCCCTGCATGCCATACTTTATCGAAGGCACGTTCAATATCTAAATAGAGGGCACCTGTTGATTTGTTTGTGTTGAACCCTTTGGTGATTTGCTCCGTCATTCTTAACAGTTGTAGTGTAGTAGAATGGAGAGCTCGAAATCCGAACTGTCCGGGAATAAGTATATTTTCTTTGCGCAGGTGTGAATTTAAACATTTCAGTATCACTTGCTCTAATACCTTGCTCATCGTATTTAATAGGCTGATCGGCCAGTAGTTGATTGGTAGTGCTAGATTTTTGTTTACTTTTGGGAAAAGTAGGATTTTTGCCTCTTTCCATGCAGGTGGAAACCTGCCATGTTGGAGCGTGTAGTTGAATATTTTGGCAAGCAATGTTACTGCCCTTTTGGGTAAATTCTTTAGTACCACATTTGGAATTTTGGCTGGGCCTGGTGCTTTTCTTGCTGGCAGGTGTTTTATAATCCAGCTTATTTCTCCCGCATTTGTTTTTCGCAATTTGTTGTGTGTTCTTCTCTGACATAAGATTTGGGCTTCATCTTCGACTTCTTGAATGAAATCGTCTTGCCCGTTCGTGGGATTGGTGGAGAATACCTCCTCTAAAGTGACCGCGAAAAATTCGGCCTTAGCCTGGGGGGTCTCTGCTACGGTGTTATTAATTTGTATTGGCGGTATATTTGCGCGTGTGCGCGTTAAGCATTTCGCAATCCGCCATACTGTGTTTTGTTGGGGGTTGAGATTTTCGAGTGTGTCGTTCCATTGATTTCTAATGTAAGTCCTGGCCTTGTTAATTGCTAGTTCGCGCGCATGATGATATTCTGTTCGATGTATTAGATTTCTAGTGCTCTGCCATTTACGCCTGGCTTTATTTTGAGCTTTTTGCATCTCTTTTACATCTTGGGGATATCTGGCATTAATCGTGAATTGTCTTTTTAAGGGTACGCATGTATTAATAGTTGTGTTTATGGCCAGTTCTAGTTTTTGGATCGCTTCGTCCTGTTCTTCGTTCGTGTTAATTTGGAGTTCTGGTAGGCAGAGATCTACCGTAACCTTGAACTCTTCCCAGTCCACCTTATTGAAGTTGTATCTTAAGGGTTCTGGTTTTGGCCTGAAGGGAGCAATGACTGTCAAGAGTACCGGTAGATGGTCTGATGTCAGCTCCTGCAATACGTTTACATCCAGGTCAAAGGGGATGTTATTTAATAGGGCAATGTCCAGAATGTCTGGTGTATGATTGGGCATATGTGGTACGAATGTTAGCTCGTCTGGGCCTGTGATTAGATAATTTGTGTTATTTATGTGGTTAAGTAACTTAGTTCCTTGTGCATTAGTATTTGCGCAGTTCCAAATTTGGTGTTTACAATTGTAATCTCCTGCTGCAATTACTCTATGGCCTAGTTGCATGATTTTGTCAATGTCATCTGTGTCTACCTCCCCTGGGGGATTGTATACTGACACTATGACAATTTCAGTGTTTCGAATAAAAATTTTATTGCTGTTGCTTCAGCGTGAGTCAATATTGGGGAATTAATCTGGTTGTGTTCTACGGTTGTGTGAATGGCTACCGCAGTCCCCCCTCCCCTACGGTCTTTATCATTTCTGTATACACGGTATCCGGGGATGTTCAGACGGTCTTTGTGATTTATATGGGTTTCCGTTAATAATGAAATGTGAATTGAGTGTGTTTGTAATATATCCGTTAAATCCTTAACCTTTTTGCGTATGCCGTTGCAATTCCACGTGATTATTCTCAATGTGTCTAAATTAGCCATGAACGTGTTTATCGAGCAAATCTACCAGGTGTAACAGGACGTGGGTAAGGTTTAGTGCTGTGATGCTATTCGCCATACCTCTAACCGCAGAGCTCTGCCTTACCAGTAGTATTTGTGTTATGTGCATTGATGTTTTATTTACTGGCACGCCCAATGTGCTTATGAGTTGTGCCGATACCACGCTGAAGGCTTCAGCTTCCTCTACTGGATTTACCGATTCGGCGAGCGACTTTGCTGCTAGGGGAGGCCCAGCAGCCTGTTTTAAGGGACCTGCTTTCTGTTTTTGTGGTTGTTTACGAGGGGGTCGCTCTTCTCTGATTGGTTCCACCTCAGCGCGTGGCTGAGGTTTCCCAACTGCAGAGTGGTTCTCTATGGGGGCTGCGCGTTTTCGGCCTTTACTATTCCTGGTGAACCACTCTGAGCTTGTATGTGGAGCAGCCTCGGGGGGAGCTGGCGTTCTTCCTACCTTTGGGGGTCTAGGAGGCTGCTCTCGCGTGGATTTTCCACATGCTGCGTTATATGTGGAGCAACCGCGCCAAGTTGCTCCATGGCCCTTAGCGCCACATAAAACGCATGTGCGTTCCATAGGTGGAACTGTGCATGTACCTGAGTAGTGGGCTCCTGTGCACTTAGCGCAGATCGGGGTTGGGGATCTAGATTCTAGCTTCACGTGCCAGATCTGCTGCCATCGTGAGCACTGTTTGGGCTCTGCGATCGACCTATAAGCTTCTATCCTGACTCTAAGGTATGCCAAATATCTGAGGTCCAGAATTTTCCTATTCTCTAGTGTATCCTGCAATTCTATCAAGAACATGGGCAGGGGGGTCCTATCTCTGTTGCGCCTTCGCATCTGTACGGCCCTAATGGCCTTGAAACCGCACATAGCCAGGTCTTCTATTACCTCTTCCCCGGTGAGCTCGGCGTACAGCCCCTTAATCACAAAACGTGCAGTTCTTTCTTCGGGGTGTGCTATTAGATAATGCTGTACGCCGTTGTCTTTCAGATATTTCACCATCAATTGGTAATCACTGAGACAGAAGGACTTTATGGCAAAGTCACCGGAGACACGCGTCTGTTCAGCAAGAAGTTTGTGAGTTAGTGGGAGTTTGTTAAGTTGTTTCATTAGTTGGTGGAATTTCGCGGCCTGGTTTCTGCTAATAAATATTGGCGCCAAGTTAGACCTCTCTATCTGCATAGCGGAGGGTGGTGTCGTGTGTGCAGAGGTTGAGGGGGGTGATGGTTTGGGTCCGGCTGGGGAGGGAGTCACAGGAGAGGTTTCATTAGGTTTGTCGTGGGGTGTTGGGCTAGAAGGAGTGATGGTGTCAGGTTCAGAGGTTGGAGGGGGTGCGTTAGGAGGTAAGGCTTTTGGTTTCGAAGCGGTTTTTGGAGAAGAAGAAGGAGTAGTGGTTTTAGGTTTAGAAGCCGGTGGAGAAGGACGTGAAGGAGCCGAGGATTTGGATTTGGTCCTAGTCGTCATGGTGGGAGATAGAGGTTTGGTGGTCGAAGTAGTCCTACCTGTCTTTGCCATAGCTAGAAGAAAATAGCAAATATTAATAGGCTTTAAGGTGATGAAGAGAGAAGTTTAAAGATTATAAAGAGGAAAGTATATAGTAGAAGAGAAAGAACAGTGAGCGAGCGCTAAAAAGCACGGGGAAATAGAGGGTTGCACCTTGCGACTGCTTGCTGTAACCTTATTCCCCTACCCGCCTAAGCTGCGGTAGTGCAATGCTCTGAGAGCTTTTAGGCTTTGGTTGCTAGAACCGCGGCAATGCCGAGCCGAAGGCTTTGGTTAAAAACCGCGGCAATGCCGAGCCGTTCCAGCGGTGGCTACTTCTTTGTAGCGGACTTCTTCTTCAACTGGAGCTTCCCTGGTAGTTGTCGCCTCGTTGAGATCTCGAAGCGAACTCCGGTACGTTGTATATGGTATGTGAGGTTTTTCAGTTAGTCGTCGACTAACCTTGGCTGGTTAGGGTTTATTCCCTCTTCAGCCGATTTTATGCTTTTAGCTTAAATTTTGTTTTTTGGAGAATGATCTTATCTACAGTATGATGCTACACCATTTTTTTTTTGTCTTGGGTTGGGAGGGTGGGGTTTCTGGGCCTATTTTGGTAGTTGGCGTGACCTATGTTTGTAGGTTGTGTCGAGTTTGAGTGTTATGTGTAAATATATGTTGTTTTTTTTAATTACTATAGTAATAAATGTTCATAACTCAACTCGGTCAAATGGCTTGATTTTTTATCGATATTGGTGATGATTTGTGACTATTTTGTGCTTGTTGTATTCTGGATGTTTCAGTTTTTTAGGTTTTGTAGATGTTCTTGTGCTGCTGCTTCATCTTCTCGTGATTTTTGTATGATCGTCTTGATGTGTGACTGGGTCGGTGGTGTGATAACTCGGTGATTGTTTTGCGCTTTTCCTTTGTAGGCCGTTTCTGATTCCAGGAGACTTTTTCTGTGTTGGAGGTTTTCTGATTTTGTGACGTATTGTTGGTAGCCTCTGGTGATGAAATCCTTTAGATGCTCTGTTTTGGTGAGTGTGTACAAGTCTTTTTTGGGGTAGCATCGCGGGACTTTGGCTGCCAACCTGAGACATTTTCTTTCTATAGTGTACAGTTTGTCTAGTGTGGTCTGTGGTGTTATTGGTATGAGTGCCGATGCGCCATATGTGAGCACTGGTCTAACCAGGGCTTTGTATAAATGTATTATTGCTTTTTGGGTTAGGCCTTCGCCGTTCTTTCTGGCTAGGTAGTATAATGTGGAGAGCATTGCATTTATTTGTTTTATTTTATGATTGTAATGTTGAATTGTTTTTAATTTGCTGGTGATTTTTATTCCAAGGTAGTTGGCTGTCAGTTTGGAATTTATGTCGTGTGAGCCTATTTTTATTCTTATCGGGTTTCGCCTGAAGCATCCTTTGCGTTTTATGGCTAGTAGCTGTGTTTTGTCGGTGTTGATTTTTATTCTCCAGGTATTTGCCCACTCTGTGAAAGATTGCAGCTGTCTTTCGAGTTTTTGTTTGGCAATTGTGGGCTTCATTTCCGAGCACCAGTAGAGGGTGTCGTCGGCGTACTGTTGGCTGTGTTGGTTGGGGTGTGTCGTGCGTGTAAATGATGTATAAAAGGCCTGATATGGCGCTTCCTTGAGGTGTTGCGGCTTTGAGTGTGAAGGTTTGTGAGAGTTGTCTATTGATTTTTATGTTTGCTGTTCTGTCGTTGAGGAAGCTGGCGGTCCATCTTACTATTGTTGGGTGTATTTTGAGTTTTGTCATCTTGTAGAGGAGTCCATTTATCCAGCATTTGTCGAAAGCGGCTTGGATGTCGAGAAATGCAGCTATTGTGGTTTTGCTTCTGTTATATTCGTCTTGGAATTTGGATAGTACGTGTAGTATTTGGTCGTTGATTGTGATGTCGCTGCGGTAGCCCGCTTGTGAGTCTGGTAGTATTTTATGTTCTGTCATTTTTCTTTGAAGTCTGTGTACTATTATTTTTTCTAGTATTTTGGATAGTGTAGCGGTTAGAGATATTGGCCTGTAGTTCCTGTAATCTGAGTTGTCCTTGCCAGGTTTTTCAAATAGGAGTATGTGGGCATGCTTCCAGGTCTGTGGGTGGTATCCATGTTTCAGGCAGCTATTATACAGCTCCTGTATTCTTTTGACCATTGCTATTGGTAGCTCCTTTAGCATTCTGTATGTGATGCTATCTGGTCCGGGTGCTGTGTTGCCTTGGGCTTGAATGGTTTTATACACTTCTGCTACGGTTATTGGCCGTGCTTCTCCTGTGGGTTGTTCTTGTTCATGTGCGTCTGTTTGTGGTGTGAATAGGTGTGGGTGGTTCTGGATGTATGTGTTAACTTCTTCGAAGTGTGCTTCGTCGAATTGTTCGTGTTGTGGTACTTGAAAAATGTTTTCATAATGGGTTTTGAAAATGTTTAATTTTTGCTCTGTTTGCCATGTGTGTTGGCCATTATGGCGGATTGGGTATGTTGGCTTCTGGCGTCCTCTTGTAGCTTTGATTAGTTGCCAGAAGGCTCTGGGGTTAGCTGTTCTGCTCTTGTATAGTGTGTTTATGTGACTTAGCCATTTTTGTTCCCGGTAGTTGTTTATTTCCGTCTTTACTGCTTCCTGTACATGGTTATATATTGTTTTGTCATAGTGGTGGTGGGTTTTAAGGTATTGTCTGAAGGCTTTTCTTTTTTGTTTTATTAGTTTCACTATCCGGGGTGGTAGTGTATTTTTGCTAGCATTAGGATTTCTTTTTGTTGTCGGGATGGCTATCTCTTTGGCTTTGTTGATGATGGTGTTCATTTCATTGGCTTCGCTCTTTATCTGCTGTGTGGTGCTGCCATCTGTGTTTCTGGGTGTGATATTTAGTGTGTGTTATTTGCTGTCTGTAGAGCTCCCAGTCGGCTCGGTTGAAGTCTGGTACTTCATATGGTGTCGGCGTCTCGTAGCTCCATTTGTGGGTTGCTACAGTTATGATTACTGGGAGGTGATCAGAGTTGAGTGGTGTGTCTGTCGTGATGTTTATGATTCTATGGTGTATGCTGGGCGAAGCTAGGACTTTGTCAGGAGCTGAGGGTTGTTGCGATCTTTGTCCTATTCGTGTTGGTCCTGGGATGGGAGCTATTTGTAGTGATGTTTCCTGTAGCAGTTTAAGGAGTAGCTTTCCATATTGATTTGTTTTGTTGTCGAGTAGGCTCTGATGTTGGGCATTGAGGTCGCCAATGATGAGGATGTTTTTATATTTTTGTTCTAGGTATTTTAATAGTTCTTTTGGGAACTGGTTGTTTTGTGGTGGCGCATAAATTACTGCTATGTGGTACGTTGTCTGGAGCACTCGGCTTATATAGTGTGGGAGGTACCGCCCTCGCATGACCTAATTGGCCCGGATTGCGGTCCCCTGCGTCCGTGTTGTGTCTGATTGGTGTACGTGCTTTCTTGTTTGGTCTGTTCTGTAAGGCTGGGTGCCAAGTTTTATTTAGTCTGAATGTTTCTTCTATCCTATTGAAATTGTTGGTGTGTTTATAGATCTCAATTGCTTCACGGTGCAAACGTGTGAGGTAATGAGTAGTGGAGGAGAGGATGTCAGTTTCGTCGTAACGGATCACATGTTCCCCTTCTGCTTCTAGAGCATGCAGTGCTACCGCCGATTTTTCCGTTTGACTCAAACGGCAATGTCTACGATGTTCTGTAAGTCTGGTGTTGATGCTCCGTTGTGTGGTCACCACGTAAACTGCGCCACATGAACAGGGGATCCGATACACGCCTGCCGATGCAAATGAGTCTCTGGGATCTTCGGATGAGCGAAGGAAGCTGCGTATTTGTTTTGTTGGTTTGAAAATAGTGTCTATATTGTGGGTCTTGAGCACCTTGGAAATCCGGTCTGTGATGCGTTTAAAGAAGGGGAGATAAACCACTCCTTTGTTTTGGGGATTTTGTTTCTGTGTTTGTGTTTTAGGCTGCATTTTTGGATGTAAGGTTCTTCTTAATTCGTTTTTCGAGTACCCATTTCCATGTAAGGCCTCTTCTAAGAGCTGTAGTTCCTGGCGAAGATGTTGTGGTTCACATACTCTGGTTGCTCTGTCCACTAATGTTTTTGTCATGGCTCTCTTTTGTCTCGGATGATGATTGGAATTTTTATGGAGATAGCGATTAGTGTGTGTGGATTTGCGGTAGACCTTATGTCCCAAAGTGCCATCACTGTTTTTGGTGACGAGAACGTCTAAGAAAACAAGACTATCACAATTTTCTTTCTCCATTGTGAATTGTATTTGTGAATTTATGCTGTAAATGTAGCAAAGGAAATCATCTAGAGCTGAATCGCCTAAGCTACATACGATGAAGGCATCGTCCACATATTGGTACCAGCACTTTGGTTCCTGGGGAGCAGAAGCAAGAGCTTTGGCTTCGAAAATTTCCATATAGAAATTGGCTATTACTGGGCTTAGTGACCATTAGTGGTAAGAGCGGTGTGCCCACAACACCCACGGAGACGGATGCCAGCCATTCACCAGCCGCACGCCGCGCCACCAAAACCAGCCTCTCTTCAGCGGCACGCAGCACCACCACAGCCAATCTCTCACCCGCCAGCGCCCTTCATCAATTCCTCCCAGACAAATTGACCTCCAAATTGGCCTTGCGACCAACATAGCCGAACTCCAAAATCTCCGTCTTGCAGTCAACACCATAACCGAACGTATCGCCACGTGGGAGGAAGCACTGACCCGCTCTCTGGCGGAGCTTCAGGCAACCACCCGTACCCTTCAGTCTACACCTCAGGAAACCGGGAGAACGCCGCCCTGCGAGACCACTTCAACAGGAGCCTCGAGAAGTTGGTGGACTACATCAACAATTTCCGAATCTACAAAGTCCACCAGCAACAGACTCGAGGACTGACAATAAGACTGCAAGATATGACACAGCAACTAACCTCAGCAATACATCATCGACCAAACGCGCTAAGCTTTGGAGCTATGGCTACGTCACCCAGAACTCACCTGGGAAGAGCTCCATCACCCCAAAAACATGCCTTGGTAAAATTATGCACCTCAATTTTTGTAGGTCGACGTCAGGGCATTGCGCCATGTCGTTTGCCCCTACACCCCACGCTTCATTATGCAGTTACCCGCAATCACTCGGTTTGCTTCGGCGGTACCGGGCCCCATGACATCACTTATGCCCCAATAAATAGTGACACCACAGTATTAAATCCTTTCTCTCCCCTTTCCTTATTTCCTTCCCAAGTACCCTATATACCTGTTATCCTTATAACCTTTATTCCTGTTTCCCCCCCCCCCCCAAAATTAAAAAAAGAATTCAACGTACCAGTCGGTACTGAGAGACCACGGAGATCTACACGCCTTTGATGATGCCTGCCGCAGACGCAGGCGAAACGTCTGGGGAACAAGGAGAGAAGCCTAGTGGACCACGGCCTACAAGTCCGGTTTTGTTTTCTATAAGTGATTCTAACACAGGCCGTGAAACCCTTCGAATTTTAATAAATTTCTGTTTTTTTTTATCTTTCCAAAATAAATGACATTTTGTCCTACTAATTATATTTGAAAATATTTAAAATGATTCTAATTTTAGCATATCTGAAAATTATTTAAAATTCCTAGGTTTTCAGACTTTCATGTTGAAAGATGAATAAGAGTATACCAAAATGTTGGTAGCTGTAAGTTAACTTCCATAGCATTTATCCAAAGTGACATGTTCACAGTTGCTGTTTTTCACCCCATTTTACAGTAAATAGTTATAATGGCCAGCAGACCATAAAATCAATCTTACTGTATACTTTGCTTTAAACTATATTTGAGCTAGGTATATTGATACTGTGGTGAAACCCAGCTTTTTACTAATGTGTATGTATACAAACATTGCCAGCTTCAAGTTTTCTTATCAACAGACATATAAACTTTGCTATTATAACATATCAGCTCCACACCCTTTGTCGCTTAATGGACGAATTCAATAAAAAAAACCGTGAATGTTTTGCTCACCAGGATTTTGATCTTAACACAGACAATAACTGAAGCAGCACAATCGGAGATATATGAATTTACGCATTGTTACATGTAAATAGGATAGAAATGAGTACAGAAGCATGCAGTTGTTTATTTCAGACTTAGGAAAATGTTAATACTGGTATTATTACGGAAAATAACTTGAATTGACAGGAAGAAAATGCTTTCAGCTTATTTATTCTGTTTTAGATGCTACTAAAATCAGGTAAAACAATGCTTTCTTCTTCCTTATTAGGGATCAGAGTTTTATGAGCTTTCATATTTTTCTCCTAACAATTGTTTAATCTTGTAAAATGATATTGTTAAGATTTGTGAAATGAATGTAAACCACTAATTTAGAGTTCCTGTTAGCTCATTGTCACTTCATGTTGTTTGATGAACGGAACAGAAAAGGAACCAAAAAAGATATATTTTTTGGTAGAGTTTAACGCCCGCTTTAACTACTAATGGCACCGCAGGCGGTCCAAAACGGATATGGAACCAGCGTTATCAAAAGTCAAAAAGAAATTTACATTACCAACTTCCATGTTCAAATATGTTGCCAACCTATGCAATTTCTCACCACACCTACACTAGATTACAAACATAAGTGTGTACGTTCCCACTCCTTATTTATCTAGTGGAAGTTAGCGTTGTTGTCTTTTGTAATATGTAAGACTTAAACCTTTTCACCAATAGCTATGTTTGTTCCTATTGACAGGTTTTGTCAGGAAGCCAGGAAACATTTCTACTCGTCGTAGATACTATACACTAAAAATGCTTTATTTGATCAAAAGCTTGTTCTAATCGAATGTAATATCAGTGTGACTACTTCTGTCCTCCAATATTTGATTTTCACACAGAAAATTAGCTCTTTTGTTGTCAGTTGAAACTTTCATTCGCTCCGAACAATGATACAGCTTAGATAAAATGATGCTAGCCTAAAATATCTACCTTCTTTACCACTTATTGCTACATACTCGGCAAAAGTAACACTTCAGGGAATGTTATGGTACTATGTATCCTTCATCTCCAGGTGATGGCAGAACCACTACGATTGTACGCATATCCTATATAAGACATTCAATCAATTACAGAATTAACAAATTGAGCATCTACATAACTTGCAAGGTACTTTTTCTCTTGTAGAAATAGGAACCCTTGTTTGGTCTTAACTTCAAATATTTCACTGTTCATTTGTCAGCACCAAAATATTAGTTGGTGTTGCACATATTGAATTTCACTTGTGAAATTAACTGCAAAACATAAATCTGGTTAAGTATTGACAGAAGAATACATTAAAGTGACTAACAACTCCACTAAAATTCAAAGTTACATTTAACATCAAATTTCCTCCGCTTTTGTCCTAGTTGAGCAGCTGTAGTCAGAACTTTGCAATCATTTCCAAATTTGTAAGTGATATATTTAACATATGCTACTTGATCTAACTCAACTGTTCCTTTCTTTCTGCCTCTAGCAACATACACCCCTAAGCAAACTTTAACAGTTTCTGGATCTTTCATTGTGTATGTCTTGCAAATCTGTTCCTTCAGTCTGCTAGTTTCCGGCTTACGATTAAAAATATATACAAAACTATGAACATGCAAACCAAGCTATATAATTAAAACATTGTTAGCAATATACAGTGAAGTAAACAGGCAAGAGTAAAAACTGGCATCATACTGAACCTTCTTTAGTTAAATAAGTAAGTTATGATAAACATATTTAAGTGACTTTTGATTCCATCCTCAATGCAGATGAGTTCTGATTCCTTTTAATGCAAAACACATGGATCGTAATCAAACTTTTTGAACTTTATAGTAACCAAAGCAGAATTCATCTTTTGTACCAAAAATGAGCACCTTGTAGTAGAGCATAAACAACTTATTTTACTTACTGACTTTTCTTTCCCTACTTTTTGTTATGTCAGTTTGTTCAATGTATATGCCTTCATCTAAATTTGCATTAAGGAAGGCAGTGGTTCGATCCACATTATCAATTTTAATAGCCAATTCAATAGTTAAATAAAAAATTACTCTAAGAGAATCAATCCCTGTAATAGGAACAAATGTTTGATCAAACTCCTATCCTGATCTTTGAGAAAGATCTTTGGCAACCAATCCCATCTTATAGTGACACGATTAATCCTTTTTTTTAAGTTTATATACACATTTGCATTTAACTTTCTTGTCAGATCCTCATTTCGCTAACAGATTGTGTACTGTTGCATGAGAGTGATTTCATCCCCTCCATTGCCTTTTTCCACAGATCTTTATCTGATCAGCATTATGCCTCATTACAATTTTTGGGATATGTGGTCTAGCAGCAAAAAACAGTAATCATAATCATCACTAAAATTTGGCTTGCTAGCCCGATTTGGATATCGACCACTGATGAGCTTCTTGATATTCTCATTTTCATAGCTTTGAAACCATAACCATTTGATCATTATTAGTATCAGTTACAGAGAAATCATGAACACCTGAACCGTTCCCTAACTTACATGTTGAGAATTCAGTGTTTCATTGCTTTCTAGTCGTATGCACTGCACCTTTTTAATAACACAATCAGCTACTACACTGACAGGTTGCTGTAGTGTAACTAGAGACTAGATGGAGTAGCGTCAGAGGGATTGTAAGTTAGGAAGATTATGGGGCCTGTTAGTGGGGCTGTATACTTACTGTCTTCACATCAGTAAAGTAATGGTCCCACCTGCCTGTTATTATGTCTTTGCTGCCATTCCACAGGTCAACGTGCAGTGAACTTCAGTCTTTAATTACCCCAAATGTAATCTGTAACTAACACACGGATCTGTTGATCCCATATAGAATCAGTATTGCTTACTTTCTTTAAACCTAAATCTTTGTCAATTAGATAACTTCCAGAAATGTATTCATCAAATAAAACATATTTTGCTATTAGAACATTCTTCCAGTTATCAGGATTTTTAGGGTATAACTTTTGCACTTAGCTGAGTATCAATGAAGTAGACCGGTTATCAAGCTTTCTTCTATAATCTTTGGGAACATGCATTTGTGCTCTGCACTCAAACATAAAGGTGAGAAACATCACTTCTTCTATCCTGCTAGACCTCCTCAGGCACAGCCTCTTTGCATGGCAGCTG
The DNA here is from genome assembly GCA_030762935.1 of Hymenopus coronatus. NCBI lineage: Eukaryota > Metazoa > Arthropoda > Insecta > Mantodea > Hymenopodidae > Hymenopus > Hymenopus coronatus. The sequence goes on along the minus strand of CM060900.1, from coordinate 192,472,234 downwards.
TTGGTGAGAAGCTTTTTTGCAATAAATATATGGCTGTCAACGTAACCTCTGCCTAGAACTCTTTGTTCAAACCTGGTTCAAATAGCATGAATCTAACTCTGTCCCCTAAGCTCAGCAATGTCATTTTGTTGTGGTGTATAAGGCATAATAGTGTGATGCTTATGTAATGTGTTTTTAGATACTGCTCAAACCCATTACTTACATATTTGCCACCATTTACTGTGCAAAACATTCGATTGTGAGATTAGTTTGTTCTCTACAAAGTACTTAAAAATCAAGGAATTCAGAAAACACCTGACTATTGTGACCTATCGCATTTGAGGGTCATTTTTTTCAACCTCGGATAGGCTATAAATAAAAGACAAGTTCATGAAAAATAATTATATTGTTACTAAAAATTTTGTACAGTTATGGTTAATTTTCAACATAATCACCGAAAAAATTGAGACATTCATCATACCTGTGCAAAAAACTTTGCAATACCCGCTTCAAAAAATGTTGCCGCCAATGATTTCAAATGAGCATTGAAATTGTTTTGAAGATCTTCGTACTTTATGACGTTATCGGAGAGCCACTCAAAGCAAACGAAGAGGAATGTTGACTTCAGGAATTATGTTGATGCATGACAACGGTCGTCCACACACTGATGGCACAACCAATTAAATCCTTGAACAATTTCAATGGGACATTTTCAATCATCCACCGTACAGTCCTCACCTGGCACCCAGCGACTTTCACATGTTCCCTGAACTGAAGACGTGGCTAGGAGGACAAAAGTTTCAAACCGATAAAGATCTTCACAACAGCGTCAATGCACAGTTGAAGTCATTGGCGGCAACATTTTCTGAAGCGGAATTTGCAAAGCTTGTGCACAGGTACAATAAATGTCTGAATCTTTTCGGTGATTATGTTGATAGGTACTATAAATATACAAAACTTTTATAAATAAAGTAATTGTTTTCTATGAATTTGTGTTTTATTTATAGCCTATCGGAAGCTGAAAAAAGAACGACCCTCTTATAATTATCATAATTATATTTGCAACCATGTATGTGTCTCCAAAATCATGGATATTTATATGAAGCATTACATTAACTATTACGTCATACTCTACCTTACTGTTTCCTTCTACAGAGAGATCTTTTCTTATCTGAGGTTTCCAGGGATGAAATTGACTGCTTATTAGGAGATATACGTGCTTTTGCTCAAAATTCTGTCACCCACTCAAAGTAGGTATCATAATACCAACGCTGTTGTCAGGAGAGTATGTAGAATCTGTGCGTACTTCATATTTGCAGTGTCTTTGACTGTCCACCCCTTGAATTTTGGCGGTCACATTGCAGTTGTAGCAGTCCGGCTCTCAAAGTTTTCTTTGTGTTCTGCTTGAAGAAAAGAACAGCTGTGCCAAATGATGATGACTCACTCATCACTAGTCATCTCTCACTCTCATTAAAGAATATAGTTTTCATTTCTTTCACAAGTATCTTCTCCTTTGTGGGGTTATCAGAGATACAAGGGATTTTCATAATCTGTGGAAACTCCGATCATCATAACAAATAAAATCCACTTAATCTCCAAAGGTTAAGCCAGGCTGCTTATTTGCTGAACACTGTTCAGAATGTCCATTGGATATTGTTCAAGAGAAAAATAGCTTCAAATTGAATATATGTCTAGCTAGTTAAAAACTCATGGCCACGCTTTTATTCTTCAAACATTTTGGATAGCTGTGACATTCTTCTTTGGCTGTTTCTGCATTAGAAACGTGAACATAATTACTATTTTGCATCACATAAACGCAAATCTAGACAGCAGTTTGGCTATCACATTCCAATCAGCTGATAATAATAGGGAAATTACTGATCCATCTACATCGCCTATGGTGTCATAGTAGTAAAAGCGGGCCTTAAACACCATGAAAAAAATTATCCATCCACATATCCGTATAACTCTTTGAGCATCAGGCTTATGACCATGACAAACTTTTAGCGTCCATGATCAGATTGTCCTTCCAACTGTTTGATTAATGGCACTGATGATACAGTTAATGGTGGTGAGAACACATTGTTGCTAGTGGTAAGTGTTGAAGTCACTGTGGTCGATTTTCTGGTCATATGCATGTTGGTATACCATGAAGAGAGCTTCAACCAAAAAAAAAAAAAAATATTTGAATTTATACACTCATGATTGAAGAACAAATGTAGATAAAATGAACAGTATTGTTAGCGGCAGATTTTAAATTAGTTATACTTCATGTTAGGACAGTGGGGGAAAAAAACAGAAAAAAAAAAAAAAAAAAAAAAAAAAAAGGATCCAGAAAATACATGCAACAACTTATGTGTCTATGCATGAGAGGAACCTATGCTATTTCTCACCAAATGTTACACTAATTTACAAACATGATTGCATACATTCTAAGAAATATCAATATGTTCCATACCCGTCTGATGAAAACAGTGCTTTTAGCTGGGTATAAGAATGAAAACTTTGATACTTTGACTCTGCACTAAATGCATGTACCTATACCTTAATTCCCTAAGTAGCTGCATGTGTATAAATGGCTTTCTTTCCAATATTCATAGGCAGTTGTTGATTGGCACTGGTAATTTCCATTGCATATCCAATACATTGTCATACTTGAGGGTAAAAAGTCACACTTGTGTTTAAGTTAAACATACAATAATTAGCTTTACCTTTGGAAATTTCTTCCCACATCATTGAGAAGTGTAAAATGAAGGCAACAAAGCTAACAAAGCTCACTTTTGGCAGTGAGATTGGAGCATGAAGAGTGTAACAAGATTCATAGCGACATTGCACAACATTGTGCAATTGTTATAAAACATTGAAATAAGAGCTTTGAATGTAAACAGAATTTTGTTAAACTAGTGTCAGAAGTGAGATTTAACATCATGATGGAGGAGATGATGAAAAATATACATGCAGAAATCCGGAACATGTGACTGTTGGGTCGAGATCGGGGGTAAAATCTCCGAGGGGTGATCGGAATTTAAAAGTAATCCGATAATCACGTACCTTATAGCGATTTCTATTCCCACTGCAAGTCGACGAGAGCATGAAGATCTTGTTGTTTATGTTCTCAGGGGTGGTGTATCCTCATCGACGCCTTTCCTGTGTATTGGGTTCCTGGATACTGAGTAAAACTCGCCATTTACTTCTTCACCAAAACACTGATTTTATTTAAATAGTTTTGTCCTACAGCCCAAACAGAACAGAGACACACTTATCAGTTTCTCATTGGACGTTGTTTCATAATGAAACTTCGTTCACAGCCCCGAGGTTATTTTTCTATATCACCGTGCGAGACATAGTTTCAATATTTGGGGTTAGACCTCTTTTGAGGTCACACAACGGCCTTCATCGACATTGACCTTCCCTACATGCACAAGCTGAAGCGCGTGTTCTTTTTCGAAGTCCCACGGGGTCTCGGACTTTCCTTATCAATAGTAAGAGCTGAAGCGTTTGTTCATTTTCAAAGTCACAAAGGGACCTAAATCGAAACGGACTTTCTCTATCTACCATACGAACTGAAGTATCTCTTCATTTTCAAAGTCCCGCAGGGACCTAAACCGAATGGACTTTTTCTATCTGTTGTACGAACTGAAGTGTGTTCCCTCTCGGAGTACAGAGTCTGACATCTTGGGAGTCAACCCCCCCCCCAACTCTCAACATCTTTTCCGAAATTTGTTGAATTTCTTGATATAGCACAAGATTCTCATTTGCAAAAATTATTATTTGGGTTCTATATTGACCCAGACATCGCTTGACACTCCCATGACCTCAAGGCGAAACCCCTATTTCCTAACTGTATTTACTCCTCGCTTCTGGAGTGATTGCCATCAGCTCAGGAATGCACTTAAGGACGTTATCTAAAAAGTCTGCCAAACATGAATATTTGCCGTTTCTTTTAGCATACCTCGCGAGCTTGGGTTTCTCTTGAATTTACATTTGAAAGGTTTGTTCGGTACTTTTCAACATATATTCGTCCAATAATATCTGCTGGTATTGAGTTTAGTTTTAATTTCTAGAAATAGTTATATATATATTTATTTCTTAATCGTGTTTATTTATTTACATCGTTTATAGTGACATGTAAATACAGGCTCAAACGTGAAATCCGGAATGAAGATGCAAGCATAAATGCAGAAAGAAATAAAATCCAAAATGGCAGAAATAAAACTGAGAATGTGCAGGATGCAAGCAGAAATGAAGATGACGATGCCGAAGATGAACGAAAATATTTAATAAAATCGAGGAACAACTGGCCGGCGTGAAAATGGAAGGATGAAAAGGTAGAAGACCTTGGAGAAAAATTGGAAGCGCTCAGTGGAAGGTGAAAAACATGAACAACGCTGGAAGATGACGGTCATTGCGTTAGTGCCCTGACAGAAACCCGAAGGCAGCGTCAAGGAACTGAATGTCATGATGGAATAATGCTCAAGGAAAGACTTATGGAGCTGAAAGTTTGAGACCCCAGGATGCGACACAACATCCGCTCACGCCAAGGCAACCAAATATGACGGAGTGGGAACTTTTAGAGTTTTCCGGCAACAATTTACCACCGACATCACCCACAACCAAGCGTCTGCAGAGAAAAATGCCGCACAACTAAGACAAGGCTCCTGGGATGGGCGGCAGAAGTAGTGTATGCAATTCCGACGTAGGCGGTGTCCGGAACAATCCGGAAGCTGCACGAGAACCTGTTGGAGAACCATTGTTTGATCCTAGTTGTCGCAGTTAGTCAACGGTGCAAGAGAGGACGATACATAAGTTCGTAGTGGCAAAAAAAAAAAAAAAAAAAAGTTGGTGAATAAAGACCTGGTGATACTCCCGAATGGCTACATTTCTGACGTCAGCACCCGATGCTCGACGATTATAAGACAATCCATGAACCGTTAACGAGAGCTCTGATAATAGACGTCACCAAGATAGCAGCAACGCTCACCTCGAAGACCAGGAGTGTTCCATACTACAGAGTGAGAGAAATAACCCAGAGACGAGGACATTGACCTTCCAGTGGTGTGTGCTAGGTGTGTGTCATCTAGGAAAAAGTGTTCATACTAAGCCGACGAGCAGGTTGAAAACGAGTAATGAGCGGCGTAGCGAAAGGCACCAGCCCTTGAGTGACGTTACGTGCCTTGGGGAGAAGAGAAGACGACAGCCTCATCGCAGACATCTGCATACAAAGGAAGCTGTGCCGCATACTAGTAGATATAGGTGTAGCCGTTACAGCAATCAGACCTGACACGGTGAAGAGCTTGCAGACATGAAAAACGAGTCGGTCCCAACAACTGGCGATGGCTAAGGGCGACAACTTGCTTCGGAGAAGTGAGGACGGAGCACTGTAAGCATATGGATATTCGTCGCGAAAGTGGCTGACTATGTGATGCTGGAACTGAATGCCCTCAGGAGCCACGAAGCGATAGTCGGCGTCGTCCGGAGGATCTTGCGACTCAAACAAACCCTCATGTAAATCTGGCAATCTGTAGAGTGATATTTGCCCTCAAGAACCGAGGCGGTGATGAAGATGCATCAGGATAGCCAACGGTCAAGGAACACTGTTTTGGAACGGAAGCAACAATTGAACGTATTATGCTTTGCCCAGGCATTGTTGCCTTGTCGGAGGAGGCGCACCTGAGGCACATCCGGGACAGGACGGAGTCAAGTGAGTTCGAGCTAGTAGTCAGTGTATCGCTGCCAGCCAGCACCGTCACAGGATTTGGGGCCCCGGCTTAAGTATTCGCCTATGAGGGCTGCTGACTATCTGACCGCTTCAGAACAGGAGAGCGTCCAGCATCTCCTTATCCTATACCAGTCTTTTTCAATCAAGGGAATGGCGATTACGACCGCATGATCGAGTAGTCTGACAGGGGAGACACCCAACCTATCGCGCAACCAACAAGACGTGTTTTTCAGGCGAAATAAGCAGAGGTACGAAACATGCTCGAGGACATAAGATCAAGGGAAATCTTCGATGAGTGCAACAGCTCTTGCTGCTGCTCTGTCATGTTAGTGAAGAATAAGAAGAAAAACGGTGAACTACGCTCGTGTTTGGAGTAGCCGAAGCTGAATGCTGTTACAAAAAAGAACCGTTTCCCCTAATCTAGGATTAGTGAACATTTTCGAACATTTACAGCTGCCCATTGGTTCTCGACTTTAGACTCAAAGTCTGGATACTGGCACTGACCCTAGTCCCCAGAGACAACAAGAAGACCGCATTCTTGATAGGCTAAATTTTGGTCAATTTACGATTATGCCCTTTGCGTTCTGCAAAGCACCAGCCACTTTCCAGAGGCATATGATGAGGGGGTTGACTTACGATGTCTGCCTGCTCTTTCTGGACATCACGTTTTAGGCAACAACTTTGAATACAATCTTGAGAACCTGACCAGGTTACTGTGGAGGCTACAAACAGCTCATTTGAAGCTGAATCCCAACAGGTGCCAACTCTTCTGCAGGAAGATGAACTTCTGGGCCAAATATCCTCACCATCTGGGTGGCCACAGACCCGTAAACGGCCTCGGCTGGTAAGAGAGTGGCCTCGCTCGAAGGACAAACGGGAGCTGCGAAGTTTCTTGGAGCTTTGAAACGCCGCCGGTTCCTCAGAAGTTTTTTTAATATCTTGAAATCCCTCACTCATCTGATGGAAGAAAGCCTACCTTACATGCGGTCAGAAGAGAGAGGGCAAGAGAGGGGAGAGAGAGAGCCCCAGGCGCTAAGTCAGCGCTCTGCAGTGCTCATATTTAAGACTGCGCAACTGGTAGTGATTTTATTGTGAGCACCGACGTCAACGATCCGGTATTGGATGCATTCTATTTCATATCCAGAAAGGCCATAAGTGAGTAATGGTCCTCTACAGCAACATACTCTCCAAGGAAGAACAGAAATATTGCGTTACTAGTGAGAGCTCCTGGAAGTATTGAATGTGCCGGAACACTTTCTCAAGTGCCTGTGTGGTCAGCCGTTCCACTTGAGGACTTACCACTTCATCCTCACCTGGCTGTTGAGCTTCAAGAACTTGGAGGACCAAACAGCCTGTTGTGTCTAGAGGATGCACATCAGAATATTGGATAGGAAGGAGAAAGTGCCTATCCAGACAACTCTATACAGAAGAATACAGTCACTGCATTAAGGTGGAATAGAAGGAGCATGCCTTAACCGTCCATGTGTTCTCGACAGTGCCTGCAGAGGATGGGATGGTATAGACCTGAGGAGAGAGCAGCGGTCAGACAGTGACATGGAGCCATTCCTGGGAGGAGTAAAAACAGGGATCAGACAGAGCTGGGAAAATAGATCACCTAGGAGTGTGTGTGGATAAGTCCTACTGGGCCCAGTGGGAGTTAGTGAAAATCAATGTAGGTGTACTGCTTGAGTTTGTCACTGCTTATCTTTGTTCAGGGTAGGGTGGCTGAAGTATTTTAGAAGTTGCAAACTGGGACATTGTGAGGATATCTTGGACCCAACCACACAATCAATAAGCTCTGATATCGGTACTTCTGGGGGAGGCTAAAGTCAGATGCTGAGAAGTGGTGCTGCCAATGTCATGTGTGTGCAGCAAGTTCTTGACCACAAACCAAGAGGCTGAGTTGTATGTAGCATTATAACGTAGGAGTATATTGCTATTGATGCATCAGGACTATTCCCTGCATCAGGACCATTTCCTGCATCAGAAAGGGTAACAGGTATCTATTAGTAATCACAGACTATTTTATCAAGCGGCCAGAGGTGTAAGCCATTGTAGACCAGGAGGCAAGGCTATCACGAACTGCCTCATAAAAATAATGTTCGTCCACTTTGGGATACCATTGGAGCTACACAATGAATAGGGCACTAACTTTGAATCTAACCTATTGAGGGAAACACTAAAGCAATTTAGACTGCATAAGATGCTCACATCTCTCCACCCACTGTTCGACAGCATGGTTGAGCCTATGAGCATTTGTTGAAAGATGTGGCCAATCACCAGAAAGACAGGGATGTCAGGTCGAAATATCACCAGGTTGACAATGACCAGTTTGGTATTTGCCAGGTAGCTGCATTTACCATACAACCTAATTTTTGGAAGTCCCATAATGCTAGAACAGCCAGCAGTCAATTGTGTGCAGAATCTCAAAAGACAAACTTACTGACATGCATGGGATGGCCCATCAACACATCCAAGTAATGAGCAACTGTACAAAGAGTTGTTATGACGAGCAGGCCAACAGTCAAGGTTTCCAGCAGGGTGAACTGGTATGGCTGTATTGCCCTACTAGATCAACTAACTAGCCTTAAACTTCAGCATCCTATGGTGAAGAAAATTTATGATGTTATCTATTGCAACCAGAGTGTGCCCCAAGGTAAGGTGGCATATTTAGATCGTCTAGCCCACTATGATGGTGCTGGTCAGAATGACAATCTCTGAGCTGGGAGCATTGTTGCTATACACCAAATGCAGCCCTGAATTACTTTGCGTGAGTGAATTGTTCGTTTTCCATCATTCATAGCTGATTATTGCTGTATGTCAATGGCTTTCTTTCCATGTCCAATGCATTGTTGCACCTGGGTGTAAGAGGCCACACCTGTTTTAATTTACATATCTAATAATGATCTCTTTTCTGTAAATTTATTGCCACATCATCCAGCAGTATAAAATGAAGGTAATAAAGTTTAGATGGTTCAGCTTCCGCAGTTAGTTGGAGCATAGACTTCCAGTAGAAAGAGTCGAGCCAGTATTGTAGCAATGAGATATAAAATTGTGTTGCATTATTGAAATAAAAACTTTGGATGTGAATAGAAATTTAAGTAATAAAGGTATTTTATAAAAATATGTTAATTTTATTTGATACATTTACAAAAAGGTTAATGTGCTGTGTTTTGGGCATTTTTCTTAAACAACAAGTTTTAAAATTACCAGACTGTAATGTTTTTCAGGATGTTCTAAAAAGCCTGTATTTTTTTGGAAAGTGTTGTAACATTTCGTAATAGGTTTAACTGCTATTTTCTGGAACTCGGCTAACAATAGTAAATGTAGTTTTGAGTAGTAGGTTGGGGTTTATCTTCAGTTCTTTGTGAGAAAATATTAAAAAAAAAATAATTAGACACCCTGGAAAGGTTTTTGGTTAGACTTTGCTAACCTGATCTTTTGCCTTTCAGAGCCTTGTTGACCAGTCATTGTATGAGTTTTCATTTTCGATGTATATTCAATATGCCTAAAATGAAACATGTACTCAGTGGAAAATTGTAGGGTTATGTTGTGAATTTGTTGCAAAATAGTACTAATGGGGTTATCTTATTCTGAAAATTATGGCAGGTGAGAACTACAACACACCAACATTACACAGTACAAACGTATAGCAATATTGTAAAACAGAACTGCTTAGAACGACATAAAGTGACTGAAAGTAGGCAATGTTGAATGTTTAAAGCATTACAGCTTCATCTTCTTTCAGCCCAGCTTCTCAATTACGGACACTCATCGTCATATATTTGATACATAAGGATATTTTATTGCTGTAATATACAAAAGTATCACATAAACAATAATTATGCTGATAAAACTATGATGATTAGGTCACAGTTATGTTTTACTGGTATATCTTATAGCCTTTTTGGTCATAATTGTATGCATGCTTCCTAATTTTTAGGTAATAGAAATCCACTGCCTAATCATTTGAAAACTAATGCAAAATGAATAACTGTTTGTACCTTTCTATTGCACAGATCGCTGTTAGGCTTCTATGTAAGGTATGGCTTTTTTTTTTTCTCAGTGTTCTGTGGTTTTCATTAAACTCAAGTTATTCTGCGCACCATGATGTGATACAAAGTGATAAGTGTATTTGAACCTCAGATGAGAGATTCTTAATTTTTGAATGCTGATATGTTCATCAGATTTATAATCAACTAAAAGAAGTATATGGTTGTACAATAAAGAAATGTGAGAGGTGGCGTTAAATATTAAACTATGCCTGAAAAAATATACATTATGAAATTTTACCTGCGCATCTGTCTCTCATAACAGATAATATGAAGAATCAAGTGAACAATAAATTCATACAACACAAATACCTGGATGAGATTCACAAAAGACTTTCATTCTTTGCTTGATGAAATTGCATACAAACATCTTGACTTAATAGACTGGTGGCAGTCAACTACTAGATGTCAATTCTGAAGCACGTGGAGAGATATGACAAACGCTTTAACAATGAAAGTGATTATATGAGAATTAAAGGAAATCCCAATTTTCAATTGACTTTTTTAATAAATTATTTGTTTCTGTATATATGCAGCCTAAAACGCTCATTACTTCGTGGATAAGCAACGTTTTGTGCATTGAAAAGGTGTCAGTCAGTTACACAAAAATACTGTTCAGTGTCGCCATGTCATGACAGAGTGATTAAACCACTCGCATCTCACTAAGGTGGCCAAGGTTCAATCCCAAGCAATTACTATGGGATTTGTGGTGGAGAAAGTAGTGCAGGAGCAGGTTTTCTCCAGATTCCCCTGCCATTAATTCCACCAGAGCTCCATCTTCATTATATGTATATCTCCATTGCATGTGGTGCCTTAGTAGTAAAAGTGGGTGTTAAACACTATAAAAAAATTCTGTTCAGTGTTTTAATGAAAATTTGACCCTTGCCTAACCTGCAAAAGATTTTGGAATTCTACTTACAGAACATACCACAGGAAGAACATTAATTGAATGGATGAAATTAAATTTTGTACAAGGTATGCTGTTCTTTTCTTTTCTTTGTAGTGTTAAACACCCGCTTTTACAACCTATGGCACTGCAGGCGATGACACTGGTGATACATTGTATGAAAATGGAGTACAGGTGGAATGCGATGGCAGGGGAAACCAGAGAACCCGGAAAAAACCCGCTTCTGTGCCACTTTGTCCACCACAAATCTCACATGCGGAAGTTATGCTGTAAATAGCACTTTCACAGAAGGTAAAAAAAGGGAATTGATTCATCATGGGTGCTCAGCAGCAACATTCAATATGAGCCAACTAAGGTGTAAACAAAATAACTAATTTTGGGATGGACTGGAAAGAATAAGAAGAAATTTTTAGAGTCTTTTCTTAATATGCTAAGTAGGCAGTATATCACAAGACCTAGTCTGCTTCCCTCTTTTAGACTCTTTCCTAATATTCATGATATTCTGTGTACTTTACATCCTTTTCTTAGTTTCTGTTACCTGAAGAACTTAACGCACTTGGTGGACGGGATGGGTATATGACTGCTTAAACACAAATTAATGTACTTATGTGGAAAAATATCCTCAATAGGTACTTTGTCATGTGAATTTGTCATTTCACCATTTCTGTAACTTTTTTCACTTGTAGACTTTGGAAATGTCTACATCCCTTTTAAATGTATATATAATAATACTAAAAAGGCATAAAAAGACTTTAGGCTTTAAAATAGACAGAAAAAGTTAAAGTATGCAAGAAAGACAAACTAAAAACTGGCCCTAGCCACCTAAATATACAGAAATACGTTTATCTACATTTAACCCTTTAATTAGGGTAGCCATATTCAGGTCTGCTGAAATCAGGACATTTTTCTGAAAAGAGAAATTTGTCTTTACAATTAATTAGTACGTACCCCAGCCCACTAATAAGGGCATTCGCTGGTTCCAATTCTCATTTTAATGATATAGGCAATGCTGCTGCTTACACAATCCTAAAAGTTATTTTTAAACACAGGAAATTATTAGCTTCATTACTGTCACTTTTCATTCAGCTGGATATTTCAAGAATGCTTTTGTTTTATAGAAAGTACTTAAAGAACTCCTTGGAAATGAAATGTTTAAAATGCATCTAATGAGTGGTATAGACTTAACTGAAATTACAAGGAGACTGGTCCTTTCTTTGGTCCACCGTGACTGCATTAGTGGAAAAAGTCTTTCAGCATAAGCATTTTGTGCAGGGATTGCAAAAAAGAATTAAGCAATTTTCACTACATCTGAGCACAAGTCCATGCTCCTACAGCTCTCAATATAGTCAATCCATTTCTTTTGGGAAGACACCTGCTTCTGATGGCTGGTTGCAAATTTTTCTAAGTTGCAAAACTGATCAAATGACTTACTATCATCAATGTCCACACCTTCCCCATCAAGAGTTTGATTGATTCTTCAACACTTTTCGATGACATATCCTCAAAATTTAGCCACTTAAAGCACGTGAATTCATTCAGTGGCTGAATCCACACTTTAAGGTACTTCAGGCAACTTTCATATACATTTTGTACATTGTCATGAAAATGTTTGACTCCTTGACATGCCCTTCTCCTTCTAAGCAATTTTGCATATTCTTAATCTTCAATGGTACAAAACTTTTATTCTTATATTCTTGTAAGGTACAGTTAATTGGTGAAAGAACATTTAGAACCTCAATGAGAGAGTTTTATTCTTTTACTACTTCCTTATTGTGAGAATGGAACACACTGATGATGAACTACAGGTGGAGAGATATTCTTAACTAAATGGATCTGAAAAAAAAAAAAAAACTCCTTCAAAACAGCAGAACATGTGACAAAAGATGTGACCTTAAAGCTAGAATATTTTGGATAATTCTCTGAACAGCTGGGAGCAATGTCACCCAGTGGGTTTTGCTGTGTTAAAGCAACTGCTGGTATTCAACATTAGCAAATTCACAGAATTCTTTTTAAAGACTCCACACGCACAGTGCAAACAGAAAAACTATTATGGATTTTGAAGATAAGAGATTGCAAGTCTATCTCCAGAAGATCAGTACCATGCTGTATACAGTTATTGAGCAGGTGTACAGGGCAAACAATCCCAAATAATGGGGCTTTTAGTAGCCTCTTCAAATTACAGAGTATCTTCTTTCCCAACTTCCTATTTATACCACCAAACATTGTGTTACAGTTAGCCACACATTTGTCCTCAACTCCAAAATTATATAAAGTTTCACTAACATAATTAGCTACTGTTTCAGTGGTCTCATTTCCTTTGCTTTCAACATTTAAGACTTTAACACACAAGCCTCAATTTTAGTAGTCAAAATAATGCAGTAGGATAGCAATAATTTTACTGCTGCATAATTGCTTGAATGTGTAAAAACGCCTAAAAGGAAATATTCTCGAATAATTTTATCACAGCTTCTACTGAATGCGGTACAAACACAGAGTTCACTGTGGCTACAGTTTTGGTTTCAGCACACACCCTTTAGCAGCTATTGCAAAATCAGGAAAGACACCCTTGAGTAACACAGGAGTGCAATTCAATGAATTGTACGAACAATGGTGAGTTACAACATGAAATGCAAGAGGATTTTTATCAGCGCTGACACTGTCATCGAGGTCCGTTTTTGTTTTGAAAAAATAATTCAGTATTTTCCTTTCACTGTTACAGTGCTTGTCTGACTGTATGTATATTTGTAGATCTCTGGCAACATGGTTTGCCATGGACACAACAGTGCCGGGACAAGTCATTACTTTGCTTCAGAATCTTCCCGTCCACAGCGAAAAGACGGAAGTCTTTTTAGGTCTCAAAAAAGTATTAGACCAACAATAAGCCACCAAGAGTGTTACATTTGTTGAAATGAATAATTCAATAACCGTAACTGGCTCAACTCCCACTGCTAAGTTTAAAGTGCATTCAACAAATAAATAATTAAACACATAATGTGCTCATAAATAACATTCATTCACCTGTGATTATTTATATATATTTGTACCCGATGCATGTGAAGGTGAAACTGGGCATCAAAGTGGAAAGAAAACACACGATAAACTGGAACAGAGATAACGTTAATAGCCAGGTTAAAGAGAAAACGGAAGTCAATACGCAACGGAATTAATGTTAATAGATTGGTTACCAAATTTATGAGATTCGAAAGGTTTGTGTGAACATGTGAATGCTAGCTTTTTCTGCCGTCTATATGAATATAAATGATTATTGCAATAAAATTATTTATTTCGCTTTAACTCAACAAATTCCTGACAAATCGGAAATTTTCAGAATTGTTTACGAATGGCAAGCTTTACTCACAAATTAAGGTCCTGTCTGCAAAAACGAGGACATATGGCAACCCTATCTTTAATACAACCACCAAAATGAAAAAGTTATTATGCCTAACTTCTAGGCCGTACACTGCAATATTGATCAAATTACATTATGTAGAGAAAATTGAATAAACTTGTTTCATTTCCTTCTTATAACGTGAACAAACTTCAATAATTAGATAGAATTTACAATTTCTTCACTTCTAAACGTAGCAATTGGATGATCAATAATTCAAAACAATCAGCTTCAGTTTATGTTGGTGATATTTTAGAGCTGCTTATTTTTTTTTTTTTTTTTTTATCATTCACACCCACCATGAAATGTAATAAACAGTCTTAAAATAACATGCACATGTCTGTTCTACAATAGCATTTTTTCTGTTAAATATTTAATTCATTTGTAGTTGATAGAAATCTAATGCAGATATACATATCTTGCCAGAGATTTAAGCAAAGTCTTTTATACAAGACAAATATAGCAACGGCTAGTCCTATATCCATTTGCAATGACTTCTGTAAATGTACTTTAGTGGCGAATATTTTTCCACCTGCTAAAGATGGGGAAAGAAGAAGTACAGCTGGAAGGAAGAGACTATCTCTCCAGGCAAACAAAAAATCTTTAAACAGCTCTGAGAAAGTTTAAAGACAAGGGATAAGACTAGGGCATCTAGGTGTAGTGAACCTCTAATTGTGATTCTGCTATCACGAAAACCACGAAACTGAGGAATTTATTTAAAAAGTTTGTTCTGAGGAAAGTGAACAAGACAAAGACCAGCTTGTGTTTGAACTCAAAAACTGTCAGCTGTTTCCTTTTTCTGAAGGATTTGGGTAAGTCCAGATGCTTTTTCAGTCTTGGTGAAATGGAAAATAGGAAAGAAATCATTTATTACAAACACATGCCAAGTGCCAATAGGCTACTTTAAATGCAAAAAATAGAATGAAACACAATAATATAAAATATATTGCCATGCTTTAATAAACTGAGAGTTTACTAACCCTCAACTGTAATCAATATTTCAGTTATTATGTAAAAAACTTGTTTTATTAATTTTGAAAACAAACTGGATTACTGTGCCGAGGAGTGTGGGTATAGTGACACAAATTCAGTGATATCACAAATTGAAATAGAGAAAATATTAAAAAATTTGGAAACAATTTACACAGGATCATTATAATTATATACACAACTGTCGTAAAGTAAGATGCGAAATGTTCAACTCTACTTAGCAAACAATAAAATTAAATTAAAGAAGCCGACACTGCTTTACCCACATCTCTCCTATTTCACTAATTTCAAGCGAAGGCAAAGAAAACTCTTAGAGACATATCCAGAGTAATTAGAGATTAAGTTAAATATTAGAAAAATAATATAGGTGTTAGAGTTCAGTTATAAACATATATATCCATGGATAGCATCTCGATTTTATGTTGCGTTATAACATATTTTTATGATTCAGCAAATTCATCCATTTGGATGACATCTTTTATACCTTGCAACCGTTTATTTTTTCATCTGCTGCTGGTGCTGGTGATGGTTGTAGCATAGGCAGTGGTGAAGATGTAGCGCTTGTAGTACTGATCATAGTCGTTTTCGCAAGTGGCAGAGTAAAGAATATATTTACATAAACTCACTGCTGTTACAGAATTTAACTGACAAATTTCGTGGGACCAAAGAGGGGCATTAGGTAAACGTTTTGATATTTGAGGTCTCAGTCGTTTGCAATAGATCAAAATCAATTTTGAGCCAGTACGCCAATGATAAAGCTGCTCTTAGTTGCTACTAAGTGCAGGTAATCATAGCCATGCAAAGCGAAGGGCAAGATAGCTGAATTCATAGCAGAGACCATTGTGTCGTTGGCATGGTTGATATCTCGGAGGTAAAAACTGCAACAGGATTATATATCTTTTACCCGTACTTCGATGAATGTAACGTGCGACACCGAATACGATCCATTTCATGTGTCAACCAGTGCTGTTAAATTTAACACAGAAATAATTGTAAAGAGCAAGGAACACCACAATTTTGTTTATGGGTACAAAAGAATGATACTAGAGAAAGAAATGACAACATTAAAATTAAGTTCCCTTTTAGCTCAGGATGAAGGAAATAAATTGATCACTAATCAATAAAAAGAAAATGTGTATATTGTAGATATGAGAGAGATGAAGAATGATTAATAAGTAATAAATACGTTTCCATTATCTGCACATTTTATGATAAAATTCCGAAACAACAAGGAAATTGGTTTTTCTATCCACTCCCCTAGTTTACGGGGATGCAAACAATAAGGTGGTGGTGGTGGTGGTGGTGGTGGTGGTGGTGGTGGTTTTTTTTTAAGGAAGGGAAAATCCTCATGGACGCCAGGGAAGGTGGCCCTGGTGTGTCGGACTCTTACCGGCTAAAAACCACCTCCGCCCCCTGCACCGCTGCGGAACCGCCTCTCAGCATTTCTTCACAGTGCAGCATTCAAGTTTATCCTTCATCTTTTTCCTTAGCTTGTAGGATGTTCTTAATCATTCCTGTAATGAGGTACCATATTTCTTTCTTGTGTATCATATTTTGTATTATATTGTCTGGTGATAATTCCATTTCAATATCGTTTAAGGTTTTTGTTCTTATGGCGTTCCATCTTTTACATAATAAAATAGTGTGTTCTGGTGTGTCTATTTCTTTACAATATCTGCATTGTTCAGTCTCAATTATCTTCATTTTGTATAAGTAGGTCCCAAATCGGCCATGTCCTGTTAAGAATTGCGTAAAAAAGTAGTCAACTTCTCCGTGTTGTCTGTTTAGCCATGGTTCAATTTTTGGAATAAGACGTTTAGTCCATTGGGCCGTTTCTAGCTCGTCTTCCCATTCCTCCTGCTACTTTTTCATTGTAATTTTCCTTTTCTCTTCCTTTTGTGCTCTATTATGTTCATCTTTTTTAAATGTGTGCTCGGTTGCTAATAAATGGAGCGGTATTGTTCCTGCAATCACTTGTATAGCCTTTGTGGATGTTGTGCGATATGCACTTGCTATTCTTATAGCGATCTTTCTTTGGACGCGTTCTATAAGTTTCCTATGTGTTATTTTCTTCATACATTGCTTCCAAGCCGCAGCACAATAAAGTATAATGGAGTTAATAACACTTCCTAGCAATTTCCTCTTTTGTTGGTTAGGACCTCCTACGTTTGGCATCAGTCTGGCCAAAGCTGCAACCATTTTTTCCGCCTTTGCAGATACATACTTCAGATGTTCAACCATACTCATATTATGTCCAATTAAGATACCTAAATATTTTAGGTATTTTTGCGATTTAAGTTCTAAGTCCCCATCCTGTATAATCATTTCTTTGAGAGTTCTCCTCCCTCCCAGGATTACCATTTCGGTTTTGGTCGGAGCCAGGCTCAGTCCTCTACTAGTCATCCAGACTTCAACCCTATTGATGGACCACTGTATTTTTTCCTCTATATCTTGTTTTGAAGTGCCGCACACAATCAGAGCGAGGTCGTCTGCGTATCCCACCAGTGTTACACCTGCTGCAGGTTCCTGTCGAAGCACTTCATCATAGTATATATTCCATAAAGTGGGGCCTAGAATTGATCCTTGCGGTACTCCACTGGTTACATCCATCTCAGAGTTTTCTCCAATAAAGATCTTTCTATCTTGTAGATAACTACTTATTAATTTAATCATGTATGGAGATATTTTCTTTTTTATTAATTCATTTATAATGCCTAGCCACGGTACAGAGTTAAAAGCATTTTTAACGTCTAATGTAACCATTACTATATACCTATTATTTTCATTAACTTCATTCTGTGCTGTTTCCAAGACCAACTTTATTGCATCGGCAGTTGATCGGCCTTTTCTAAAACCAAATTGGGTTTGCGCGAGACTACCTTTTAAATCTATCTCTTTTAATAATCTCTGATTAATTATTTGTTCAAACGGTTTCCCTATTGTATCCAAAAGGCATAAAGGTCTATAGGTTTTTTTTGCAGTTTCTCTTTTTTGGTTTTTCTATCAGTATAAGTTTTGCAATTTTCCACTCCTTGGGAAATTTTCCTTTGCATATTAAACCATTTAGTGTTTCCAACAGAAGATCCGGCTTTTTCTCAGCAATTAGCTTTATAACTTCCGGGGGGATGCCATCAGGTCCAGCGGCTTTACCAGTTTTTATGCGTTTTCCTGCATCCATGATCTCGCTTATTTGGCACTTCGGTACTTCTTCTATTTCTATTTGCATTTTTGGCCACGTATTTCTTTTATGTACGGGAAATAACTCTTTAGCAATTTCTTTTTGTTCCTCATCCTTAATAACTAAAGGTGTGCGGAGTCCTAATTTTTTTGTCACAATTTTATATCCAGTACCCCATGGATCCACATCCACTTCCTCACATAGCTGTTCCCATGCATCCTTCTTCGCTGTATTTATTGCGTTTTTTAAGTCATTCCGACATTTTCGATATTCCTTTTGTATGGTGAGCTTTTCATTTTCCTCCGCATTTCTTCTTTTGTTTGCCCTTGTCACTTTTCTTCGTGCCTCCATACTCCTTTTCCTTAGTTGGGAAATATCGTTATTCCACCAATACGCCCCTTTAAACTTACCATGGCTGCCTTTCTTCTTAAAAGTAGAGTTACATGCTTTTTCTAATAGTTCTCCAAGCTTCTTTGGTAGATGTAAGTACTCTGGATGACTCGCTGCTTCTTCTACCTTTTGTATTAAAATATCTTTCTTATCATTTTTGTAAATCCAACCTTTCTGTGTCCTTTTAATTGGTAATGGCAATTTAGTATTTGTAGTCTCTATAAATATATTCTTGTGGTAACTTAAATTTTCTTCATTATCCACATACCATTTACTAATAAATTTACTCATTTCTCCAGAACACATTGTGATATCTATGAAAGATGTACCATCGTTTCTTTCAAAAGTTGGCATTTTCCCATCATTTAGGATATTATAATCATTTTCGCTTGCCCATTCTGCCAGAGCACTACCTTTCTTCTCTTCTATAGGCGAGCCCCAGGAATATGCCTTGGCATTGAAATCCCCTCCAATAAGGACTTTCTTTTTATGTTTTTGTTGTTTAAGGACGCAATTGATTTCGAATAGGTATTTATGGAAATCCTCCAGATCTGTTTTAGGAGACACATATCAGGAAAATACCAATATTTCATCAGTGTCGGCCTAGACAAAACCACTGCCACTTCCGATGTTTCTCACTTTATCATTACTTCGTGGAATATAAATGGCTGCGTCTATTCCTTCATCTGTGATCCATTTTGGGCTATGTTTGGTCAAGTTTTTATTTGGTTCTGCGATAATACACAGATGTATTTGACGTTCTGCACATTTATGTATAAGTAAATCCATGGCCCGTTTACTCCTATCAAGATTTACCTGAAGTAATCTCATTATTTATAGGAGTTTTGTCTTTGTATCCTTGCCTGGGTTTCCACTAATTTCCTATACTCAGGACATCTCATCGTCTCTGCTTTGTGTTCATTTGAGTTACACAGGTAACATCTTGTCATGTTTTTACACTCTTATATTCGATGACCTGTTTCCCCACATTTATGACACATTTTCACAAAAGGTGCAGTTGTACATTCGCTTGCAACATGCCCTACTCTGTAACACTTATAACATCTACTTAGAGTATTTGTTGGCTTCACTCTCCATCTGTCCCATCCTTTCCCTATTTTTTTCTTTGCTAGCAATCGATTTGTAATTTCTATATTAGAGGTTACAAATGCATATTTTACACCTTGTGCATTTGCTTTATCTGACATTTTTATTAGAATATTTTGTTCCATTTTCACTAATTCCCGTTCTATGGTTTCTTTTACTTCATGTTCTTCTACAACTTCATCTATATCTAGTAGCATAACAGTTTGTTTTTTGCTTTCCATATTTACTTCTGCAATTTTATCCAATTTTGAAGTAAGAAATTGTTTAAAAATCTTTCTATCATTTCTATTTTTCCCTTTTATTTTCAGCTGCACATTTCCTTCGTTTGTCTTTCTTTTGTGATCAATTATTATTCCACTTGTGTCTACTTCTTTTATATTTTTCAGAATGTCTGCGTATGGTTTTTCTCCAAGTGGCTTGAGTACGATTGTATCTTCATTTAGTCCTCTCTTCCTACTATTGTCCTCCATCCCTTTTGTTTCATTGTATCTTTGATGTTTTATATACATTGACATCTTGACATTTTTTCTTTTGCATAAATACTCCAAAACTTTCCTTGTTACTTGTTCATCCACTTGATCCGTGGTTACACCGGCTATGCGGGTTCTCCCATTTTTCCTCTCTGTGTCTAATATTTTTTCTAAATTTTTTCTTACATTAGATATATCTTCTGTCGATTTTCCTCCGTCATCAGTCATAATGAGGTACAGATATTTCTTTGTATTTTTTGATTCCTTTTCATCACCATGGATTTCATTTGATAAAATATTGCATATCATTTTTCCTGGTTTTAGTTTATCTTCTTCCAAAAACTGTTTTATTTGCGGATTTATATTAATAATGTTCCTTAAAATCTCTTCTTCTTTATCAACTTCTTTATTTGCAATTATCACCTGGTCTTCATCCTCAACTGCTAAAGGTTTCCCTTTTGCAGGTTGACAGTTTTCGAAGGCCTCCTCCGGCCATTTCATACTTGTAATTTCATGTAGTTGTTGGTCATTTAGATCTTTTTCTAGCTCACATTTTATCGTATATTTCAGCTTCTC